>JAPQWV010000633.1:0-323000 GCA_027422505.1 Craterostigma plantagineum
ACACATCAAAATGTAATAGAATCGGAATTGGTCGTTCTGAATCTGACGAATGGAAAAAACAGACAGACGTCTACATACACTTTGCCGTCATTGTTTTTTCTATGTTCATTTCCTTCGGACATCTTATAGAGAAGCCCGTGCATTACGTACTCAAATTTGTCTGCAAGAGATTTCTGCTTGTTCTGCAGCAAGAGTGCAATCACTAAAAAACTTAATAAATTACTCAGGCCAAGCTTAATATATTATGCACATGCTGTTATGCCAAGAAGTTGTCTTTAGTAAGCTAGCACGTTCGCCATGTGAATTGCCTATGCGTGTGCACAGAACAAATATCGGCTGATGAACCATTAATTTCCATCCACAAGCACTGGACATGATTAAGCATACACGTCACAAAAGATCTAACAATCTCGTTTGACATGTAAAAATGTGGTTGTGATGGGAAAAGCAAGATGACAAATTAGAATCCTAATATCATTATCCATCAATAGCAGTTTCCTTATTCTTCAAACAAAATCCATCGTACCGATTACCCAACTAAATTTCGATAGAATTACAGGAGTGTGAAGTGGAACTGCACCTCGGTAGAGTTGCCAGAAACAGCAGAACCATCCATGCTTAGTGTATCAGATATCACCATCCTGTATTTCTCACCAGGAAGCATAGGATATAGCTGAGAATGCACATCTAATTCCAAACTATAGTCATCGTCTTCACTGCTCGCTCTAACTCTAGAAACTGTAAATAAGAAGCGAAAAAACACTCAGTCACGCGTCCTATGTTAATACACACTTCATCAGCTGGAATTTATCCACGAAACCCTAAAAACAGAAATACGAAAGAAAAAACAGAACAATCACCTCAAAACTAAAACGATTACCTTTGTCATATACTACTTGTGCATCGATGCTGGTGACATTGATGATTTCGTCAAAGTAAAACCGAGCCATGACTGCATACCAGTAAAACACCATATATCCATGTCAGAAGAAAAATCATCAAAAAAAAAAAAAAAAGTGCAAGAGAACAATACTTCGGCAAGGATTCTACCGTAGCTTTCCCCTGTAATTGTAGTGGAGAGACGAGGAGGGTTCTATGATTTAATAGCTTCCTATATCCAAGCATGGAGCTGCGGCCCGATAAATATGGGCCGAACATAAAATATATTGGGCCTACAAATTGGACTCTCACAAATAATCGGCCCAATTAGATAAAAACTTCCTTTGCCTCTAAAACATATACTCTTCCATAAGCATCGTCAGACCCTCCAACACATCGTACATATCTTCAACGAGGACGTGACACGTGTCATTGCTCGAAAAGCAAGATACGACGCCGTTTACGTCGATCCAGCTACAGCCAACTTCCTTCCTCAATCTCTTCTCCCTGAGCTCCGCCCTAACTCTCGCGGCGTCCTTCCACATCCCACGCGCCGACAGCACATTAGATCGGAGCACGGCCACGGCGCCGTCACGACGATCGCAAGCCAAAATCTTCTCCGCAATCGAATCGCTAAGCTCGTAACTCCGATGAATACTGCAGGCGCTGAGCAGCGTTTCCCAGGCGTACGACGGAACAAGATCCGCCGTAAATTTACCGGCCAGCTCGAAAGCCTCCGCAATCAACCCCGACCTAGCCAGCAAGTCGACCATAGAGCCGACGTGCTCCGCCCTCGGCGTCAGATTCCACCTCTCCATGGAATGAAGACACTCCCAGCCTAGCCTAACCGAGCCAGAATGAGCGCACGCGGCCAATAGCCCTAAGAAGGTGACGTGGTCGGGCTTGAATCCGCCGCCGACCATGCGGCGGAAGAGACAAAGTGCTTCCTCCGCAGAGCGGTGGTGGGCTTTCGCCAGAATCATGGAATTCCATGCTATGGTATCCCATTTTGGCATTGTTTCAAACACCATCGATGCATCGTGGAAGAAGCCGCACTTAGAGTACATGGATACGAGCGAGCTAGCCACAGTGCTGTCGTTTCCATAGCCCGTCTTGGCAATGTAAGAATGGACTGAACTTCCCCAGGCATGCAAGGCGAGGGCCCCACAGGTCGAAGCCACGCTATTTAGGGTTCCCTGGTCGGGCTTGAATCCATAGGACAACATGTTTGTGTACAGTGATAGTGCTTCTTCGTCGCTTTGAAAACCTGAGATTAAAGTGTTCCATGAGGTTTCGTCCTTTCGGGGCATATTCTTGAAAAAAGCACGAGCGTTGGTTATATCGCCGTGCAGCACATATGCTCGTAGCATTAAGTTCCACGAAACTGTGTTTCTCTTTTCCATTCGTGTGAAAAAGTCGTATGAATCTTTTACGGTGCTGTAATGGGCGTAGCCGCTGAGCATAGAATTCCATGCGACTACATCTTTGTGCGGCATTCGATCGAACAATTCACGGGCAAGATCGATTCTTGAGTTGTCTACGTAGCCTTTGATCATCACAGTCCAAGCAACTACGTCCTTCTTGGGCATGTCGTCGAATAATCTCCTAGCCTTGTCCAAATCCCCGAATCTCAGAAA
Organism: Craterostigma plantagineum; assembly: GCA_027422505.1. Lineage (NCBI taxonomy): Eukaryota > Viridiplantae > Streptophyta > Magnoliopsida > Lamiales > Linderniaceae > Craterostigma > Craterostigma plantagineum. The sequence continues at coordinate 2,517 of JAPQWV010000633.1, forward strand.
ACAATTGATGATAGAAGTCCAAGATGCCTCGTCGCGCCTTGTCATCCTCGTAAACACATCCCACGACTTTTCGGCGAGTCCCATTTCTCCATACTTGGCAATCATGGTGTTGCAGAGCAACAGTTTATCGCCCGAAGCTTCGATGAACAGTCGCTCGGCTTCATCCACGTTGCTATATCTAAAGTACCCTTCGATCATCGTAGCCCATGTGACGTCGTTCTTCTCAGGCATTTCATCGAACACTTCTCGAGCTTCCTCGAGCCTTCCGTTGCTCACATATCCCGAAATCATAGCATTCCAACTTGCTATGTTCTTGTTTTCGATGGAGTCGAACAATGCTCTGGCCTCGTCCAACCTTCCGTTCTTTGCGTACCCAGTCAGCATTGCGGTCCAAGAAACGATGTTCTTACATGGCATCGAATCGAATACCTCGCGGGCCTCGCGAATCATACCGTTTCTAACATACCCAGAAATCATACAGTTCCATGTGACGGCGTTTTTCTGGGGCATTTCGACGAACAGTTTGCGCGCGCTTTCCGCATCACCTACTTTGAAATACCTGGTGATGTCTGTATTACATCGGAACATAGAGTTGGTAGCTTCACGTTGAAGACGGCGCGCAGCAGTGTAGATGAATGGCCTTGTTTTAAGTGCTACAAACATGTGCGCCGAAGAAAATCCGGCGAATCAGTGACGCAAACGAATTTGTAGAAAGAGGGTGCAATTAGCTGATGCGTCGATGGGTACTGCTTGGATCGATGAATAGAACCACTCTTCTTTGTTATTAATGCTTTAACAATCGCAGAGCTTGAGCGCTGCCCCAGTCAATTGGCTTGCATGATACTGTCTTGTGAATCTCTTCCATTGCTGAGTTCGTCACCTCACCTCAAGGAGATGCTCCTCAAGTGTTTGCTTAAATGTTTCTTCGCAGGAAGCAGATCCGACCCGGCTCCGTTCCTTATCCAAATAATTGATACAATATCTATCAGATACAAAATGCTTAACTTATAAATAAAAAAATATATTTAGTCGGAATCGTTGGACTGCTTAATGGATATTTTTGTAAAACTTGCATTAAAAAAACTTTAGAAAATTTAATTTTGCCTAAAGATAATGTGCAAAAAAATCGTTTTTTTTTCAAAAAGGTTCGAAAGATCAAAACGAAAAAAAAAGGAAAGGAAACCGCTGTGCTTATCCAACGGTCAATAACCGCCAGTTGACCCTCAAACTCAAACACATACGACGATTCCAAAGCGAAAGTACTTTTTTTTTCCTCTCTCGTTTATCAAACTCCTTTCCCAGCAAACCAGCGCCTGCAGACAAACACCCGCCCGCCATCTCCACCGCGACGCTTGGTCCACCACCGCCAGGCGTCGCGCCGCCGCCACCGCTACCCAACCACCCGCCGCCGTCAATGGACACTACTACTAATACTGCTTCAACAACGGCAATAATACCAGTCTACGAAAACGACAGTAATAATCTCGACGAAACTGACATGTTATTACAGGCTTTGGACGAAATCGACCCATCGTACTTCTCCCTGGATGACGACTACTTCGACGCTCTATTACCTCCGCTGAACAACAAACAGTACGAAGAAGAACCCCACTGTAATAATCCTCCGCCTATCAACACCAATCAAGGCGACGACGATTTAGGAGATTACGAAGACCCTTTAACCGATCCTTACATATGGGCCTTGTGCAATGGATCAGAAGATAATAACTACAACAACAACAATGGTCCATTACATACGTCATTCGTGGGAGAAAGCAGTGGAATCGCAGGAGGAAATGATCACTACGAAAGCGAATATTGGACGTACTTAATGCCACAATCTTCACGGCGAAACTGCAGTTTCTGTCATAAACTACGACAGATTGCGCATACTAACGGTGTTTTTTTTTCGTATTACTTGTTCGAATTGCGCTGATTGTATATATCGTTCTTTTTTTTTTTGTTTTCCTACTTACTATTTTTCTCGCAGTTTCGGCGAGCAGATTGAAGCGCTTAGAGGTTCACGGAATCCTCGGCGTAATTACGCACGTGGTGGTCGACAGATACGACTTCGACGTCGGCTTCGAAATCCAGGAATCTAAGATGTTCGAGTAAGGACGACGACGACTATAATTGAATCAACGGCGCGATGATAAACCTACTTGAGTTTTTTTTTTTTTTGCGTTTTTTTAGTTTTCACGGCGAGAATGCGCATTTTGTGAAGGGATTTCTCCTCAAGTATCTCAAGGCGTGCGGAGAAGAAGGGTACGCTAATATGGCGCACGACGATCCCTTGGCCGCCTTTTACGAAGCCATGAGCGTCGGACTCGGCGGGCCCCACAATTCTTTGGACGATTTCCCGCGAGAAAATAAGGACTCTCGAGATTGTCTGATTGCGTCCCCCCGTAAGGAAACAAACGCCGCCGGGAGCAGCGTTGGCGTATCGAAGAGAACTTCCCTTTCAGTTCAGGTCACATATATATATATATATATATATGTTCTGAATTACAAAATGTAATATATTATACATATATATATTTTCATATAAGGATCAATGGATATATTGCAGAGGGAAAGAACGAAGAGGTTGAAGATGGAAGATTTGACAGAGTATTTCGATATAAGAATGGAGCAAGCTGCGAAGAAGCTGAACGTGTGCCCTACTGTGGTTAAGAAGCTGTGCAGAAGGAATGGAGTTGACATATGGCCTTTTCGTAAGGTGAGGAAATAAGTGGATTATTAATTGAAATAAAAATGTAGTTGTTTGATATGTTTTTCTATTATTTTTTACATTTTTCGGTTATTTATTATATAATACAGGTGAGGAGTCTGAAGAAGAACATAGCTAAGAAAATGGAGCTGTTGAGTTCGAGTGGGGAAGATGGAAAGAAACGGCTTCAAGCAGAGATACAGATGATGGAGCAAGAACTTGCTCAGATTTATGAAAGTATGTTAGGAAAAAATAAATAAACTAATTATATATAGGTAGTGTTTGTTGTATTGTAATAGTTTTTTTTTTTTGTTTAATTTAAAGTTGCAAATACATACATACATCCATAAATTGACACTCGACAGTATTGAAATAAAATGTTGGCCGCGCCGCGTTGTAATTTTATTCTATCCCATAATCAAAGAAGAAAAAAAGAAAAGAAAGGAAACGAATATAATGGGTTGCTCAAATGCTAATTCTAATTTTCTCATAAACAATAAATTAATGATGACAATAATAATCTATATACTATAAAAGTAGGATAGGGACCCTATTGTGATGACACGTGGCAACAAAATGGAAAAAAACCAAAAAACGAGGCGTTTTATTTTAATTTTGTCTATGTTCATTTGTAGGAAGTTGAAATGGAAAAAAAAACGAAAAACGAGGCGTTTTATTTTATTTTTGTCTATGTTCATTTGTAGGAAGTTGAATAGTTCTATTTTCTGCTATTTCTGCTGACGTGGCGGGCAATTAGCAATTCTAATTCTTTTTCAGAACCGGTCGTCTCCCTAATAAATGCACTCTCCGTAACTAACTATTTTGTTCAAACGTCTTATGCATTCACGGTAAGGAAAGTCGACCGTCAGTTCATTTCTTAATCAATGCGTTGGGGTTAAATACAGAAAACCAAAAGACAGCCCAACAAAAAACCATCTCTGGGGGCTGTTTCGGGCTAATATGAAGGTGTGGTTAATGTCGAGGTTCCGATTCATACGATGCTCCGAGCACCTCCATCAGCAGCAGCAGCCGTTCTCACCACTTTGGGCGTTTCCTGTAATACCCGTAAAAATTTAATACGGGATTATTTCAATAATATTCGGAATGTGTGAAGTCGATTTCGAACATACACCGATTTCTTTCCGTGTCGAGCAAAGAATTTAGAATTGGACCCGATGAATTTAAAAGGGGCCGAAATATTTATGGGCCAAATGGAGAATAATGGCCCAAGTATGGGAGAGATAGATTAGATGTTAGGAATTTTGGCCCAATAATATAAAATAATAATAATAATAAAATTATTATGGCTGAAATTAAGTAAGGAAAAAAATAATAAATAAATAAAATAATTTCAATTCACCTCCATGTGAGTGTGGTAAATAAAACAAGATCCTTTATTTAATAAATGTACCTCCATCCATCTCTATGTGAGCATGGAGACAAGATCTATCCAAGCCACCTCCAAGCATCTCTATAATGGTAAGAGGACAAAAACAACCAACAATTTAAAGGAAATAGAGAAGAAAGAGGAGAGAACATGGGAGAGATGGGAGGGGGAAAAGAAAGAAAAGAAAGGACAAAATAACCTAACTAATATACCACTTAATACACCTAATCAACTAATACTACATGAAGACAAATAAGAATAAATAAGCTAAAAAGAATAGAAAGAGAGGGGAGGAGAGGTCGCAAGAGTGAGAGAGAGAAGGAAGAAAGGAGAGAGAAAAAAGAAAGAAAAAGGGAGAAAGAAGAGAAGGAGAAAAGAGAGGAGGAGAAAAAAAAAAAACCTTCGGGAGCTCGGGATCGAAACTCTAGGGTTGGAATCACACGAAACAACCCGTTACCTCTCGGGAATTTAAGGTAGGTGAAGATCACCTACACACGTAAACAAGTTTTGAATCCGTGAATTTTTCGTGATTGCATGATCTCTTTCGAATTTATACGTGTTTATGTGCTAAACGTGAATTTCTTGTATGATTTTCGCGATGATGCTTACATGCTAAAATTCGGCCAGCTTAATACCTTAATCTTTATGAAGTTTAGGTCTATGAAACATAAGAATAGAGTTAGAGGACTTGTGATTAAGTGGATAGAACAAAACTTGGGGAGGATTAGTGTTTTCTAGGGTTTTCTTTATCCATTTCGGCCAAGAGGTTCAAAAATTTATATCTCACGATCTAGAATTCGGATTAAACATCCCTTTGGACAGAATCAAGATTTGCAAGTTATTTATCTATGTTTAAAATTTCAGGTCCATCGGACGTCGTTTACCCTGTGATCATTGAGAGATACTAAACTGTCGCAAAACAGCCGTATAAAATAGTTTTTTTTTTTTTAATTTGGAGACTAGATTGAATAGATTGAAAAGTTTCAAAAATCTGGGGGCTGAGAATGTAAAATCCGAACAAGGGAGATTTTTAAAGAAATATAAAGCTTTTGGGGCAGATTTGAAATTCGGCATAAATAATTGGGGCCCTTTGTCTAATTTTCAAAAATTAGGGGACTAGATTGAAAATTTTAAGAATCTAGGGGCTGAGAATGTAAAAATCCGAACGGGGAGATTTTTAAAGATAGCTTTCGGGGATAATCTGAAATTTTTAAAGCTTTCGGGGCAGATCTGAAACTTAGGAAATTTTTGGTCCTAAAAAGTAAATTATGAGTTTTGGGATTTTAAGTGCAAAAAATTCATAAAGATATTTTTAAAGTAGAAATTTAAGTGATATTTGAAAGTTGGACGTTAGAATTTTAAAATATATTAAATTATGGACCAATTGTGAAATTAGGGTCTTAAAGTAAAAAGGATTAAATTTTGGGAACTATTAGTGAATTTCGGGAGAGTTTCTGTGGTTAAGGTTTTGCGTCGATTAAATCGAAACACGGGCTTTGGTCCCGAATTATTTGGTGTATGATAGTTTTTTTTAGATCGGGCCGAGATTATATATCGGGCCGATATGTTGTTGTTTAATATGATGCATTTTATATGTTGCATTCTATTTGCACGACATTTGCATACACATGTACGAAAAGAGAGAACTGCGTGGAGTCACGGTAATATTGTTTAGTGATGTTCAGTGGGGTAGTTTATGACCGATTGATGGTTGTCGAATGGTATGAGTTGAGGTTAGGACTAAGGCGCACTATATGATTGAGATGTGGGGAGTGGGCCTCCCGAGCTACTGACCCTTGTGGGGAGTGGGGCCTCCCGTGTTGCCTTTAGTTCCTAAGCCTCGGGCCCTGATTGTGATGAGATGAGTTGAGTTGATGATGAGATATTATAAAAGAGTCGAGCGTGCATTTTGTGAGATGTGTCGAGTTTGGAATGTGAGAGCATTTGCATTCATGCATATTTTCATCTACTGGGCAAAAGCTCAGGGTTTACGTGTGTAGGTAATACGGCTGATGGCGGTGACTCCACGGACTTTTGAGGGCGGCGCAGTACATGGGACGCGACCTGTGGAACGAGTTTATGTTTCATGTTTTTAAATTTGAGCTTGGACTTATAGGGCTTCCGCCAAATGAATCAAAATGTGTTTGGGTTTGAACTTATGGATTTAGACATCGAACGTATTTGTATTATTATATTTTAAAAGTTTTAATTAAATGGGTTTTCCGCTGCTTACGCTGCGAAAATCCGCCAAAATACGTATCTAGGAAGTCGGGTCGTTACAGGTGGTATCAGAGCATTAGGTTATAGGTTCTGTAGACTGTCCATGTACTGCCGCTCAAAAGCCTGGAGGATCAGCCTACGCCTGTAAGTTTAATACGTAATTATGTGATTTATGATGTTTGGATATATGCTTTAACGTGAATATTTGGGTGATTTTATGTGCTCCTTGATGTGTTCAAAAGTTAGAGATTTCGTACTTTTACACTTAGATTGGTAGGAGAATCTCGGTTAAATTAAGGTAGGGAGAGAATGATAAAAAAAAATATTCGGACTTTTGATAGAATTTGGGGTTGCTTAAAAATTCGGGTAAAAATTCGGGTCAATTTGGAATTCGGCGAAATTTAAATTTTGCGCCTTTTCAAAATTTGGGCTTTGTTAATTTGGGCTTGACCGAATTGGACCAAGCTGAAATTCGGAAAGTTAAAATAAATAAAAGGCAAAATAAAAGAGAGTCGACCGATATAAAATTTTTTAAAAATCGGAGCTTGTATACAATTTTAAAAATGAGACGAGGACGTAGAGAAACATGGGTTAATTGTAGAAATTTAGGAAGCGAGACGAGAACATAGAGAAAACATGATAGAGTCGATGCATAACGATTACATAATTAAAAATCATATTACAATCCGAATACATAAAAAAAAACCTTAGAAGATAAAACATCAACGATGTTCGAGAAGTTCTGTCGGCGTCTTCTTCCAATATGCCAGAAAAGGCCCGGTTTCCCATGACATAACCTTTCACAAATTAAAAGCAACTGCAGTGAGTGACAACCCACATCACAAAAATGGCGATTGCAGCGAAGAGCAATCCCAAAATAAGGAATAACTCAAATTTAAGCTTTTCGAGATTTTCCCTCCAAAAAGGTTCCTGAGGAACATCATCACGATCCGCATTTCCTCCAAGATTATACATTACGAAAATTAAATGATGTGGTTGGAAAGAATTGTGTTGTGGTGCAAAATAGCGTGCATCAAGTACCTATTTATAGGCGTGAGTGAAGCGAAGGATAAGCAAGATTAATTTCGAGTTTCCTTCGAACGCCGTATAAAGATAAACTTCATAAATTTCGACATCAGATTTTTCTTCGAGCGTCGTAATCTCGATTTCAGAGATCACGCACAGGAAGAAATCACATTGGACTTTTATCATAAAAATCCAATCCAAAATCTCGAAAAAAGATGTTGATGTCCATTACGACAAAGAAATTGTGCTCACGTTTAAATCAATGCCGTATTTACATGCACTGCGTAGACTCTGTCACATCAATGAATTTAGTACGGCGAACTAACGCACAAACAAGACAGAACTTCAACCTATGTCCATGGATCAACCGAGCTTCCTTTCTTATTGATCACAACACGAAAGTTACAGATCTCTATCTCTTCTACAACTCTCGCGTTTTCACCTCACGATGATTTTCACTCTAAAAGAAGTTACATGCTCGAGAAAGTGAACTGGAAATCCGACATTAATAAGATAGAAATCTTTTTAAGCATGAATTCGCAATCTATCTTCACCGTCCATTTTATCCGATTGAACGCTCCACAAGTCGCCACGTGGTATTGCATTTCTACGTGTTAGAGCAAGAATCGCATGCGACTCTGTAAGTGAAATAGCACCTTCACTACTATCCGTCCGATTTTTGATCCAACGCTCACGATTCACCATCGATTCTTTCACTTCTTAAACATCTCAGCCGTCGATCTTTTTGCGCGATATCCTGAAAACATAATTAAATCTTCAGCCTTCAAATCCTGACCATTAGATCGCGCGCCATCTTGGATCCAACGACACCTGCTCATCGTGACAATAACGGTGAAGAAAGCCAGACTTAACTTATGAAGAACGTTCCATTTAGGTGAACGGAAGCTTGTGAAGTAAACTTCAAGGAGTTGAAGAAACGACTGACAACAGTTCATGTTCTTACAATACCCTGTGGTATGGAAAGATTTTGGGTATACAGTGATGCCTAAAAAAAAATGGCTTGGGGTGCGGGTTGATGCAGAACGGGAAGGTAATTACGTATGCCTCCCGACAGCTCAAATCCTACGAGAAAAATTACCCCACACACGATTTGGAACTCGCAACAGTGGTGTTTGCCCTGAAAATCTGGCGACATTATCTATACGGAGAACGATGCGAGATCTTAACAGATCATAAAAGCCCAAAGTACTTTTTCACGCAGAAGGAGTTAAACATGAGGCAAAGACGATGGCTCGAGTTAGCAAAAGACCACGACTGTGCAATAAATTATCACCCAGGAAAAGCGAACGTAGTCGCAGAAGCTTTGAGCCATAAATCAGTGAATACGAACCTGTGCCAACTCGGAGTGGAAATAATCAATTTGGAAAGATCGAAATAAAACTAGCAGCGTTAACGTTGAAGCCAACATTATTATATCGAATTCTTGAGGAAAAAAAAACGTAAAGGGCCATGATGCAGTCTGGGTGATCGTCGACAAATTGACTAAATCAACCCATTTCCTACCAATCAATCAAACTTGTTCCATGGAGAAGTACGCAGAGTTGTACATAAAAGAAATTGTGAGACTCCTTGGGATCCCGATTTTAATCGTCTCAGATCGGGATTCGAGATTTCTGTCCCAATTCTGGGTGAGATTACGAAAGACCATGAGGACGAAACTATCCTTCAACACGGCATATCACTCTCAGACGTACGAACAGCTTGAGAGAACAATCCAGACGCTCGAAGATATGTTGAGAACGTGCAACCTGGATTTTCAGGCAGAGCAAATACCTTCCACTAATAAAGTTTTCCTATAACAACAACTATCAAGCCACGATCGGGATTGAGCCTTACGAAGCCTTGAACGAGCGTAAATGTCGATCCCCAATTCATTGGAATAAAATCGGCGAGAAAGCGTTGTTGGGCCCTGCAATGATTCGTGAAATGACTAAAGCTGTGGGAAAATTCCGGGAGAGGATGCAAACAGCCCAAAGTCGTCAGAAGAGCTATGCTGATCAACGACGAAGGCCACTAGAGTTCTCGGAAGGCGATCGGGTGTTCTTGAAGATATCTCCTATGAGAGGCGTGAAAAGATTCGGAAAGAAGGGCAAGCTCAGTCCGAGGTACATTGGTCCTTTCCAAATCCTTAAGAGAGTCGAGGAAGTTGCATATCAACTGGAGTTACCAGCCTCGTTAGCCCAAGTCCACGACGTATTTCACGTATCAACATTACACGTTACGAACCCGAATCATGTACTAGGAAGCGAACACTTCACCAGCAACTCAAGCCGGACCTGAGCTACGAAGAGGAGCCAGTTGAAATCTTAGTGCGCGAAGTGAAGCGACTTCGGAATAAAAATATTCCGTTAGTCAAAGTACTGTGGCGAAGCCAAGCGATTGAAGAAGCCACGTGGGAGCGAGAAGATGATATGAAGAATCGTTATCCCGAATTATTTCTTTAGATGTGATTTCGGGGACGAAATTCTTGTAAGGGGGGAGAATGTAATACCCGTAAAAATTTAATACGGGATTATTTCAATAATATTCGGAATGTGTGAAGTCGATTTCGAACATACACCGATTTCTTTCCGTGTCGAGCAAAGAATTTAGAATTGGACCCGATGAATTTAAAAGGGGCCGAAATAATTATGGGCCAAATGGAGAATAATGGCCCAAGTATGGGAGAGATAGATTAGATGTTAGGAATTTTGGCCCAATAATATAAAATAATAATAATAATAAAATTATTATGGCTGAAATTAAGTAAGGAAAAAAATAATAAAATAAATAAAATAATTTCAATTCACCTCCATGTGAGTGTGGTAAATAAAACAAGATCCTTTATTTAATAAATGTACCTCCATCCATCTCTATGTGAGCATGGAGACAAGATCTATCCAAGCCACCTCCAAGCATCTCTATAATGGTAAGAGGACAAAACAACCAACAATTTAAAGGAAATAGAGAAGAAAGAGGAGAGAACATGGGAGAGATGGGAGGGGGGAAAAGAAAGAAAAGAAAGGACAAAATAACCTTGGCTATGGTTTTGGGCAAATCTAAATCAATAACCTTGGCTATGGTTTTGGACAAAATAACCTTGGCTATGGTTCTGTATCAAAATTAGTTCAAGTCAACTTTTATCTCATCAATAAGAATTCTAAATCAAGCTTGGGGGTTGGGCAAATCTCCTTAACTTTTAATTATGAAATCCAATCCAAATATTGAATAGCTTGATTTTTCGGTCATAGTTATCATAGACTATGCATTTACCTTGGCTATGGTTTTGCGGTATTTGTAGTGTTATGTCAGCTGATGAGCGTTGCTTCAGACATCGCAAGCAATAAAGCTCGAGTCTTTGTGATGTTTCTGCATCGAAGGAGAGAACAGTCAATAGCTGTTTTGAAATGAGGAGAGAGCAGCCAAATAATCGTTCCTCGATTGCACTTGGCGTATCGGAGAGAGCAGCCCTTCGAAGGAGTTGTACAATCGAGGAAAACATCAAATACCTGGTATGTCCCTGAGAATATCTTTGTGGCCTAATTGAAAACTTCCAATGGAAAAACAGTGTTTTTCTTTTGTGGGGTTTAAGATAGGTCAACGATGGAGTCCAGAATGGATCAGTATGAGATCATTGAGCAGATTGGCCGTGGCGCCTTTGGTGCAGCCATTTTGGTCAACCATAAGCTGGAAAAGAAACAGTGAGGATCTTTTTATTTATTTATTGAAGATTGGTTTTTTGCTATCTTATGTTTTGGGTTTTGGGTTGTGAAAATTCAGGTATGTAGGGAGGGGCAGAAGATTCGCTTGGCTCGGCAAACTGAAAAATGTCGTAGATCAGCTTATCAAGAGGTACACCTACTTATCAATTTAAGCAAAGAGATGGAACCTTATGAGAAGAATCTGTCTGATATTCAGCATTTCCCCGAGTATTCTTGTCACTCATCTTTAGAATTTTTATGAAAGAATGTGACCTAACATGGGATTTTGCAGTCAGTGACCAGTGTTATACTTAAATCTCTTTATTATGTTTTTCGAGTAAATGTATGATAAATGTGCAGATGACAATAATAGCTAAGATTAAGCATCCTGACATTGTTGAGTTTAAAGAAGCTTGGGTTGAAAAGGTAACACTAAGCTTCCATGTTTTAGTATTGCTTTTGCTTGATATGAACTAATACGTCACTTGTGGTTCATCTTTGTACCTAATGCCAAAACAGGGCTGCTATGTTTGCATAGTTACGGGCTACCGCGAGGGCGGTGACATGTGTTACTTGAATGGGAAATGTATAAACATTGTCATAGTTTCATTTCTTCAGCCTAATTTACTGTGAGAATCGATCATTAACAGAGGCGAACTGATGAAGAAATCCAATGGCCAACACTTCCCCGAGGAGGTTCACTTTCATTTCTTTCTCACATTTTATTTATCAACTATATGCTTTCACTTTTGTGGTTAACAAGGTTGTCTAATGTAAAACTTGCAGACGCTAAAAGTGGTTCACGCAACTGCTACTCGCAGTTGACTATCTGCATTCCAACTTTGTTTTGCACAGGGACCTCAAAGCCATCTTTTTTCAATCAATTCTCTTAATTGGTTGCCTTTTTTTTCTTTGATTTATGGTACTTTTCTTCTTGTGATCCTCTCGCGGGCGACTTCCAAAATCCAAGGCGCTGTCAATCGTAGACCACGGCGGCGATAGAACTCATCTCTTTTGGTCGATTAGTCTTCTCAGACCAAGTGAGAACGTCGATTCGAATTGTTTGAACTTGTCTTCTTCGTATTGTCCAAATGATGTGTCGTCTTCTTCTTTTTACAACATGTGTTACATTTTCGCTTTTTTCTTTCCTTAACAGGAAGACGATAAGTATGAGTACTCAGAGCCAATTAAGATTCAGAGCTCGGTGAAGAACTACTCGCAATTCGTTTCATTCCCAATTTATGCGTGGCAAGAGAAATCGAAGACCGTCGAGGTTAGAATTTTTTAAGTAATTTGTGAGAAGTAATTGAGTCTCGCTTTTGATTGTTGCAAAACTAAGTGTTGCCGTTCATTGTTTCGTAGGTTGAAGGAGAGGAAGAACCCAAAGAGGGTGAGGAAATACCAGAGGTAAAAACGCTCTTCTTAAATTTTTTTAGTTCCTCCAAGAAGTAGATATTAGTGCGAAATTGATTCTTTCCCTTTTTCTTGCAAGGGAGAGAAAAAGAAAACTAAGAGACCAAGACAGAGATATATTGGGACTGGAAACTAACAAATGAAACAAAGAAAGTTGACCCAAAGGAAAACTCACGTTAAAAATAGTATATTTTTCGTGACATACTCTTCTATGGCAATCGACTAAAATCTGGCTATGCGCAGGGACAGAGCCTCATTGTATGCCTGTGTGAACCGTCACAAGAAAGCAGTGACTGAGTTGTTATGTATAAGCAAGCGCCAGGGTTCTGTAGAAATATGCAGGAAGGTAGATATCTCCCCTCTTGCAGATGCAGTCGCAACCATTGTCATGCTGCCAGACAGATTCGACGAAAAGCAAGCAGAGGTGCAATTTCTTATTTTTTTTCATTTACAAGTTTGTTCTTGAAATACAATTGTTCATGTACTTACGCCTCGCAGGCATCCCCCACTTCATGTGTATTTTGTATGATTATGCTAATATCGTTAATTTTGTATGACTGCTCAACTGGGCGACTCCTGAGTTATTTTGTATTATTATGTTGTATTGTAATAGAATGACTCCCGTGACTTTACGAGCTTCATTCACGTATGAATTACGTGGTGTATGACAGTTTCCTATGTATCACTTATGAATGCAAATAATATAATTTTAACATGATATGATCTACTATAAAGTAATATAATTTAATATTGTATTATGTTATATTATATAAAATAAATAACATAATATTATATAAGGTAAAATAAAATACTACATATATTAATACAATATAATATAACATAATAATATAAGAACATAATATAATACAACATATATAATAATATAATTTAGTATAATATAATATATAAAATATTGTACATATATATAATAGTATAATATAATATAGTTTAAAATAGTGTTTATATAAGGTAAAATAAAATATTACATATAATAATACAATATAATATAACATAATAAAATAATAACATAATATATTACAACATATAAAATAATATAATATAAGATATTGTAGTATAATATAATATACTACAAAGTATTGTATATAACATATATATAATAGTATTATATAATATAATTTAATACGCTATAATATAGTTTAAAATAGTATTGTAACACGATAAAATATAGTATAATATAATAAAATATAGTACACGATAATATAATATAACGTGATATAATATAATAAAATATAAAACATTATACTATAAAACAATATATTACGAGTAATATAACATAATATAACATAACATAATACCATGTCACATAATATAGCGAGCCGTGAAAACAACGTATGTTTGGGACTAGGAGGATACCCTTATTCAAGGCACGACGACAGTGAAGCTGTATGGCTGCTGCCACCCGTAGAGGCAAATGTTCAAATGCCGGTGAAAGACTGCAGTGAATTTCGTAAAGTGTGAATACTTCCGAAGTGTAAGACTGCACTCAGGAATCTAAGAAAACGACTTCTGTGACTTTAGGAGTTTCATCCAGATATGAATTACATGGTGTATGACAGTCCCCTCTGTATCAATTATGACTGCATATATGAATGTAAGAATGCGCCTAGGTTCGAGCTTAATGAGTGCGCTACAACAACAAATTGCGAGATTCAACATTTAAGATTGCGAGGTGTATGACTACCAGTAAATTCGGGCAAATTAAGAAGGTAAAGCAGCCGCTTTACGGAAGTGTAAGACTGCAGTGAATTTCGTAATGTATGAAGACTTCCACAAGTGTCAGAACTCAGAGATATAAGAATACGACTCCCGTGACTTTACGAGCTTCATTCGCGTATGAATTACGTGGTGTATGACAGTTCCCTATGTATCGCTTATAACTGCAAATAATATAATTTTAACATGATATGATCTACTATAAAGTAATATAATTTAATATTTGTATTATATTATATTATATACAATAAGATAACATAATATTATATAAGGTAAAATAAAATACTATATTGGTTCGAGGCAGTTTGGAGTAAAAAAGAGTTTCAGTACTCACTGGTGAAAATAGTGACTTCGGGATAGAGATAGTGAATCCTTTCCGAAGAGAAAGAAAAGGACTCAGCATCCACAGCTCCGCCCGGCCTTTCCCAACCAAGGGAGAGCTTGAATAGGACATATGGCCGAGGATCGAAGAAGCACGGGATGAAAATAATACAATATAATATAACGTAATAAAATAATAACGTAATATATTACAACATATAAAATAATAATATAAGATATTGTAGTATAATATAATATAGTACAAAATATTGTATATAACATATATATAATAGTATTATATAATATAGTTTAAAATAGTAATGTAACACGATAAAACATAGTATAATATAATAAGATATAGTACAAGATACTATAATATAACGTGATATAATATAATAAAATATAAAAACGTTATACTATAAAACAATATATTACGAGTAATATAACATAATATAACATAACATAGTACCATGTCACATAATATAACGAGTCGTGAAAACAACGTATGTTTGGGACTAGGAGGATACCCATTCAAGGCACGACGTCAGTGAAGCTGTATGGCTGCTGCCACCCGTAGAGGCAAATGTTCAATTATGCCGGCGAAAGACTGCGGTGAATTTCGTGAAGTGGTGAATACTTCCGAAGTGTAAGACTGCACTCAAGAATATAACAAAACGACTTCTGTGACTTTGGAGCTTCATCCAGATATGAATTACATGGTGTATGACAGTTTCCTGTGTATCAATTATGACTGCATACATGAATGTAAGAATGCGCCTAGATTCGAGCTTAATGAGTGCGCTACAACTACAAATTGCGGGACTCAACATTTAAGATTGCGGGGTGTATGACTACAGGTAAATTCGGACAATTAAGAAGGTAAAGTAGCGGCTTTACGTTCAAATTCCATTGTGGCTGTGATCTTAGGGGCTGATGAACTTCGAGTATTGGCATATTATAAAGATCAACGAACTTCTGCCTCAGTATCTGATTCATCCTATCAACATCACATGCGTGTGTCCAGAACGAATCATGCACACCTACACAAATGCATTGATGAACTGTGATTGACGTCTACAAGATGATAATATATTGAACAGTAAGCACAATACTTTGGCAAAAGATGGAAGCAAACGATGACTTCAGGTTATTATCAACAGGCAATTTTTTAAGGGCAAATGTATGACCATTGAAGAATTTTTTAGAGACTCCGTACAACTCTCCTCGATGTAAGCCTTTGGAATATTTTCGCATGTTTTGGTTCTTACAAAAACTATCGAGGGACGAAGGTTGTAATCCTTATGCATGCAGTTAGAAATTTCTAAGCCGCTTTATGAAGATAATTTTGTGTGCTCAATGTTCATCAGCCTGCGCCCTGCGGTGAGTAAGTGCTTAGTTTGATTGGGGTTTTCGATTATCGCGTGGTTGTTTTTTACAGATTGGTGTAATGAACCTGTTGAATTTTAAGACGGCACAACAGTTTACCTCTCAGAAAACGAAGGTTTATGTAATGTTTACCTTTCTCTTGTATGACAGACGCTCATCGATTCAAGGCCTCCTAACATAGCGTCGTTTCTGAATTGCTTTGGTATAGATTACATCTTCAAACTGTTTGCCTTTAGTACTTTGAAATCTTAGGGGCTACGTAGATTTCATTAGGCTGTGATCTTGCAACCGCTGGGCGATAGAGGAATTGCTGTAGTCGGCGGCGAACGGTTAGGGGATTCACAACTTCTGACCAGGTTGATTTGTGATGTCTTGATCTTCTATGTCAGAACTGCATGGCCAATATATCGTCTCTTAATGTTATACACGGAAAACGAACAGGTCTGAGATTAATAGTAGGTCATATACACATTCGTACAATCGAATCGATTCCTCAGCCCATCAAAGGCAATCGAAGAGCCTAAATGTTCGCTCGCCTACCAACAGCCAAACAATCCACTCGAAGCTCTCTGCCACCTACCTCCTCCTCTCTGCGTACCCAAACCACCGCTTTTCTTCCCACACACGACTTGAGTCAAATATTAGACCTACATGGATGAGTGCCGTTTGTATGTGCATTGAGTTCGATAATAAAGAGGACACGGAGTCCAATCGATACTTTGTATGTGGATGGCAGTCATGCAGGCTTTATGGACGTGTTCGCTTGCCATATCAGATTCGTTGGCACAAGAATTAAGAGTTGTGAATGTGGACGGACGTCCTTTTGAATGTGTATGGCAGTCATACAGGCTTCATCTGGCTTTAATATGAATGAACTATATTAGTACTGTTAATTTTGGATGAGGTTATTGCTATCTAATGCTTTTGATTCAGTTGTTTGTATAAGAAGTAATATTAATCAAAATAACAAGCATGCGCGTTTGTTAGGTCTTGGTGACCATGATAACTACCATGAGTTTTGCCGCCTTCTTGGACGATTCAGAATTAACTATCAGGTAGTGGCTTTGAGTTTATATCGAGAAGCAGTGTGCATTTCAGTAGTTCTCCTTTGAACCTTAAAGATATTAGATGATTTACCTTGCTCTCTCCGGGTTTTTCCTTAAAGTAGTTTTATGATGAAGATTGAGCTTTTGAAGGCTTTTTAACTCATTATGGACTATGCAAAATGCTCTATGTATGATAAAAATAATATTAAAACCGCGAAAACCGCCCCAATCCAACCGCATATAAGCAAACCGCAATCTATCGGGTTAAGATTTTTATGATCGGGTTTGGGATACATTTTAGAAAACCGCAATACATTGTAAATTCATGAAAGAAGGAAGATAAAGAGTCCAAGATTAAGAGTCTCTGCTATCCCGATTTTTCAAGAAACTCCATGAAAATGCATCGATATCTCAGCAAGAACTTGTCCAAGAATTTTTCTTTGAGCACCTAAGGAAGAATTCAGACCTCCATCTCCAACACCATCATTCATGGAGGCAGAGCTCTTCTCTTCGGTCATGAAGAGGCTCGGCGAGCTCGAAGAGAAGGTAAATACTCTCAAGGAGAAGCCATCTCAGATGCCATATGACAAAGAAGAGCTGTTGAATGCTGCTGTTTACCGCGTCGATGCCCTTGAAGCAGAGTTAATTGCAACCAAAAAGGTCTGTTATGCTGCTTTTCATCTATGTGATTCCTTGCCCAGTGTTATATATTCAAGTTGCTGCTACTAAGTGGTCCATTATTGGGAGATTAATGGCGGGACTTCTTTTGATTCGAACTGAAAATGAGAGAAGAGAGTGCTAAGACGCGAAGTACCAAACTGTAGCCAAAGCAAGGCGAGCGGAGGCTTTGTTCGATGCAAACTGCAAATGCGCCATTGAAATCTAAAATCGATGGGAACTTGAACTTTACTTCGAGTGGATTGGGTAATATGGATGACGAGACATCTGCCGCGAGAAAGAGTCACTTCGTACCAATCATATGGCAGGTAATGCATATATGAAACAAAAGTAAATCTTCGATGAGGCCCTCATACACGATATACTCTTCTCTCATACATGAAGACGAAACATCGTTTAGGATATCGATTAGAGTAACGAAATGGCAGGATGAACGGACCTCCAATTCAAGAGGTTAGGGTTTATCGAATAATAAAACAAAAGGGAAAGCTTCTACGATCTTCGAGTTCTGTTGATGCTCTTCGCTCAATCCATCAGGTGCTTTTTTTCTCTGTGATTTGTATTTCTTAATTCCACTAATTTAAGCTGAAAATTGAATTGATAATGTGATTCTTTTTTTCTTTTAGTTCAATCCAACACGTGCTCTCTGTGATTTGTATTTGTTAGTTCCACTCACGTTTAAGCTGAGTAAGAAAATGGTTCAGTCTCAGGCGTAAAAGTGAGGAGATGGCAGCTGAGGAAGAAGTGTTTATGCTGGTGGTTACATTATGTCGTTTTCAGTTTCATATTTTTCAGGTGCTATTTGTTAGTTATCTTTCTCTGTCTTCAATCAATTTGTCTTCTTGCCAAGAACTGTCTTCCCTCTATTTAGTCTATAATCATACAGTTTCATTACATCTTTTCTACCTTGGTAATAACACTCTGCTTATTTAATTATTTTCTTATGGCGTCAACGGCGAAAGGAGGTAGAACTTCTCCGAAAGAGAGCCAACACCATCAAGAAGAGCCCCATAGGTTTATTACAACTTATAATGTCGGAAAAGATAAAGAAAAAATAAAACGTTAAAATGTTCCTTCTTCGTGTATGTAACTTCGTTCTTTTCACAGATATAGCGTTACTGTATGAAACTGAGATCGTGGAACTGAGTGATGAGATAGCCAAGCTTAACATCGAATTGGAGGGGAAGAAGAAGCTACTCGATGAATCCCAGGTATGTATTACTTACTACCTTCTGAAAAATAGACCCGATTTCTGTATCTTTTTATATTTCTACGTTAGTATAATGCGAATGAAATTAAATGAAGTATGCTCTTTTATATGTTGATGTAGATGAACTGTGCTCATTTGGAAAAGTGCCTCAGAATTAATTGCAGGTACGAAAAGACACAGAATTAATTGCAGGTACGAAAAGACAAAATGAAACGTTAAAATGTTCTTTTTTTCGTGTATGTAACTTCGTGCTTTTCGCAGATAAATCGAATGCAAATATAAAGGCGCATTCTCCTGCTCAAGGTCACGGACGCACTTGCGTCGGGGCAGAGGCTATCTCGACCATCCTCAGATTATAATATAAGAAACTATAGGTTTGAATTCTATCCTCAACCTTCTCTTATTACAGAATCTTCTATATATATGTACATATGCAGCATTAGATTGTAAGAATAAAACTTCGACAATTGTTAGTTGTGTAGCATCTTCATATCGACGTGCTGCGGCGGAGCTCCTCTACGCGGCCATTGGGGTGTACGATTATGATGACGTCGAGTGATCCACACGGTAAGATGCATGAGATGCAGCATCAAACTGATCCAATTTTGTGATAGAAGCTGCGAATCATCCAACTGATCCAGACGCCGTGGACGAGGTGCGAAACTAGCTTTCTTCTTTTTTTTCTTTCTTTCTTTTTTTTTGGTTCGTGCTTTTACGACGTCGAGCGAGCGTACCGTAAATCTGCAATTTCCGTCCAAGGAAGGAGTCATTATGCTCCTCGCTATATACGTACCTACAAGGCACTCTTTAGAAATGAAAAGACATTTAAATATCTACAAACGTTATATGTGGTATATCAAAAGTCACAACTGATAACGAAGAGTCATATCAAGCACTAATTAGTTCTGCGATTCATCATTTGCAAGGCAGAAAGAAGCAAAAACGACGGGCCTCCCTTTCCACCCAAGCTGAAGGCAGTTCTTCTCAGCAGCCAACGTATGCTCATCGCACCCACGATACTCAGACATCATCGTCCTCACTCCTAGCTTAGTCCAAACACTTCGATGAACCCACCCCATGCATCACCCCAAGTTGGCTTCATCTTTCTATCAATTCATTTGTTGTTTGGGGAAAAAGTAATTCTTGGAGGATTTCTGTATTAAAGCTGCTTGAGTATATCTAGGTTTATTGATGTGGTTCCTTTTCTTTCCAATTCATCAGTTAATTAGGTAGGGTAGATAGCTTATTAGACTTTGCTAATCTGGATGAATGAGGACCCCTTATTTTGTATTTCCGTGATATGCACTCTTTAGAGCTGGGTTTTCTCCTATTTTCGTATACTTTGTGACATGCGTTTTCTGTTCATACTTCTGTCCACTGATTGTAAACGGGGTTAGAGATGTTTTCAAGGAACTAACGTATTTTTCCCCTGTGGACTATCCATTCTTGGATCTTCTTTACCATATCTTGCGTTTTGAAAATTTTATGTTCTTTAAATTACAGATGAATGTGGAAAACTACAGAAGATGGCCAGTGTAGTCGGCACCGGTGGGAAGGGTACATTGAGAAGGTTTGTTTTCTTTGTGCTTCACTTCACATCCATTCTGTTCTTGCAGAACGACTCAGTGATCATATGCAATCTATAGGTTTTCAAGAACTTAATCTTTTTTCCAAAGAACTTATTAATGTTTCCTTAATTGAACATCTTTTTGCTGACCTCTCAGGAAGAAGGCTGTTCACATGACAACACAACCACCACCGATGAAAGGAGGCTACAGAACACACTGAAGAGAATTGGAGTAAATGGCATACCCGGGATCGAGGAGGTCAATATCTTCAAGGAGGACGTCGTCATACAGTTTGCTAACCAAAAGCTGCAGCTCACGACCCTCATCAAAACCCCAAACCACAGCGAAGGACGCTGCGAACGTGGGTTGATTTACCTTTCTTACAAACATACGAGAAGGGTTGCTTCTACACTTTAGACTTTAGCTTTTTCATTCTTTTGCTTTTCTTTTTCTTAGAAAAAAAATTGTGGGTTGGGGATCCCGATCAGCTCCTCCTCCGGCGGACTTCGAAACATGTCGCTGACGAGCCCAGACAGGCGCCACTCCATCACTCTAAATGGCAACTCTCCCCTCACCAACAACGGCAAATGCAGGGACTCCTCAAACAGCGGCGGTGCCAGCAAATACCTTTCTCTGTCAAAGGAGAGCGCCGACGAGTGCGTCGACTACCCGTTCACATCTCGCTGACGCCGGACCACCGCGTTTTCTCAATTTCTCAGAACAGCCCTATTCTCAAAAAGAACTGCAGAGGGAAGAATCCGAGAACGAGCAGCAACCCTAGCTGCTCATCAAAGAAACGATGGGCGGATTCAACTCAGCCACCAAAGCCCACCTTACAAAAAGCTCTGAATATGCCCCATGGCAGTGAAGTCAAAGAACTTGTGCGCAATGGAGGGCTGCGACGAAGAAGCTCTAAAGGGAAATTTCAAGAACCAATTATTGCGGTTTTGGGATATGCCACTGCCTGGGAAAGCGGCTGAGGATACTGCCCATAATGTAAGGAACCATAAGTGACCATCCATTCTACAATATGTGCAAGGTTATTGGGCAGCGGACGTTGCAATCTCATTTCTTTGTTGCTGTTCATATGGGGAGATTTTGATTGATTTTTGAGACTTTTTCGATTGAATTTACAGACGTGGGCCAAGCAGTTTTGGAGAGTTACTCGAGGGTGTTAGAAGGGTTGGCGTTTAACATTGTGACTTGGATTGAAGATCAGCCTCATGTCGATCAAGCAATAAAAATTCGAGAATCATAAACCACATTTCAACTTCCTTTAATTTTTTCTCTTTATAATTACCATTGTTTTCATTGAAGTTTGGACAGAAATAAAATCAATGCAAGAAAATAGCAGATCTTCAGCAGGTTATTGTTTAGGCATGAGAGGTACGTCATGAACTATCTCAGAGCTGCTTGCAGATCTAGGCATGAGAAACCATCGACATCAGTGCTAACAAAGATGAATGTCCATCTGTATACAGGGTTCACTAGAGCTGTCACGTGCTGCGAGCTGCACATGGTATAGTATATACCATGTGTTTATTCTCTGCGCTTTTCCGTACGATGTTTCCTTGAAATAAAAAAAAGTGCAGATGAATCGAGGCATTATCAGACTTTGCTGATGATTAAAAAGGTCATCGACTTGATGGCTTATTACATGAGATGAGAAGTCGAAAAATAACTGCTCTTTTTTTTTTATCAATATGTGTTATAGTACGTATTGCATTCGCATATCGTAGACGAGCAATCTTTCCACTCTTGAGATACCTTTTATCCAAATCTATTGGGACGGAGCTTATTCGACTTCAGAACGATATACGGTCGTCTACGCCTTAATAGATCGTAATGCAAGTCGATGTTTTTCACTGTTAGATTTCGTCAAATTCTCAATTATCTGACTCATGTATTGCAGGAGCTTCGAGAGGTAAATTACGTTTGATTTCGCTTTTACTTGCACATGTGTTATACGTGACTTTGGTAGCAAATAATATAAGATATATTGTTCGTTTAATGCTTTATGGGTGCTTTTTGTGTTTCATGCCTTTGTGGAGTCGTGATTTTCCTAACATTTCGAGTGTTTTTTTGTAGAAGAGTTGTGCGCGCGCCTGTTTTAATGAAAACACCATAGAAAAGCCAAGGTCATTCACTTCACGTCTCTTGAAAGGGTTTAGGTATTATTATGATTATTTCAGTTTAGATATAACGGGTTTACTTCTTTCTTTCGAGCTTTGCCAAGGGGTTTGTTCATTGTTGTGTAGAATTTTCAACTTTGTTGTTTACTTAATCAATTTATTTGTTCTTTATAATGTCCTTGGTGTATCGGTTGTGAATGATCTTCTTTTCCATTCCTGAATCGTTTGATTTCTTGGTTTCATTTTTTTTAATTTTACTTTGGGATCATCAGTTTTGGTATTCAATAATAATCTCTCTCCGCGTGGAAAAAGCCTCAAAGGAGAGCAGTAGCTTAGACAATGGCTTATCTGCAGTGAACATCGAGTCTGACGAGCTCGATTATTTGACCAAGCGATTCATCGACGACTAGCGATGGCAGCGGAACAATCATCCGACAAGTGGGAAAGATCGAAGAGCCAAGCCAAAGAATACAATGAAGAGCCCATAAAAAAAGGTGAGTAGCTATGAGCTTATATATTTGCAAGAAGATACTGATATACAATGTTTGTTTTTATGAGTTTAATATCTCAACCAAGTAAGAGGGGGCCCATTGAGATTCAATCGGTCGCTTAAGTAAGCGAGAGAACCTTCAGATGCATCAGTGAAGAATACATATTAGTTTTAATGGTCGTCTAATTCCATGTACACTTTCGTAATATTAAGAAAACCTTCGCAGTCTTTATTTTCTTTTAAATTTTTCTTTTCATCGGAGGTTTACCGGGAGGATGAGATGATGGTTGTCTTTTTGTTGTTAGAGTTGGTTTTGACATTTATATTTTGGAAGTGTTTTGATATATTAATTAAATTAATAATATTCTTACCCATGATTGTACTTCTCCCCGCTAAATTGGAAAATTTCTTATAAGGTCCTTCAGACTTGCAGTCGTGCAAATAGCAGCAGTGCAGTCTTACGTTTCTGAAATTGCTGTAAATATTTCAGCATTCTTACATATCTCGAGGTATTCTGTCGTGCGGTCCTGCAGTCATGCAGTCTTATGAGATGTTCTTGCAGTCGTTCAAATGCGTAGTATGGCATACTGCAACTGTTCAACCTAAACAATCATGCAGTCCTCACAATGTATTACGTTACAGAATATCTCAGAAATATAGTGCGTTTAGGACTGTGTCACGTCTGTGCGACCGAAATCTGTGTAGAACATATATTAGTTTTAATGGTCGTCTAATTCCATGTACACATTCGTAATTTTAAGAAAACCTTCGCAGTCTTTATTTTTTTTAAAAAAAAATTCTTTTCAGTTGAGGTTTACCAGGGAGGATGAGATGATGGTTCTTTTTGTTGTTAGAGTTGGTTTTCACATTTATCTTTTCGGAAGTGTTATGATATATTAATTAAATTAATAGTATTCTTAACTATGATTGTACTTCTCCCCGCTAAAATTGGAAAATTTCTTATAAGTTCCTTCAGACCTGCAATGGTACAAATAGCAACAGTTCAGTCTTACGTTTCTGAAAATGCTGTAAACATTCTAACATTCTTACATATCTTGAGGTTCTTTCGTGCGGTCTTGCAGTCATGCAGTTTTACGAGATGTTCTTGCAGTCGTTCACATGTGTAGTATGGCACAACTGTTCAACCTCAACAATCATGCATTCCTTAAGTCAAGCAGTCATACACGTTAGTATTACAAAGTTGCAGTTGCACATTTGCAAATAATATTGCAAATTAGCAGCCGTGCAAGTTCACAGTCTTGCGGTCAGTGCCGGAGCCACTTGACGCCTATGTGGGCTTTTGCCTACCGTAAACAAAATTGTGGATATATACATATGACTTCCTCAAACAATGTGTGTATATATATATATATATGTAATTATGTGTTATATATTATATATATAAATCTCAATATTATTTGTGTTCATTTTCTAAAAGGTTATATAGACATCTTTAACGTATTGTTCGATGTTCGTGGTGAACCTTCAGTTGATAGGGATGAGATTCTTTGAAAAGGCATTTCAAAAAACAAAGCTTACGATACCATATATTCTTCGAGATTTTGGCATGACAGACTCGATAATTAACTTCACCATTTATAGAGACCATGAGTTCCCCCATCAGGCGAGAAGGTATTACAAAATCCTTAATGTATTTATTTTTTACAGTTACTATTTCATAAAATAATTTTTCATTTCTTTTATCTGTACAAACCAGCGACGAATGTGGTGTATACATGCGGCTCTTTCATTGATGGTTGCATATGGTGTGCATGATGTTTCACTCGAGAAGATTTAGTAGTTCAAGAAATTCCTCACCATATCAATATTCTACAACTGGTCTTAGTTCTTCGAACCAATAATATAAATATGTCATAGCATGTCTTTATTATTTTATGGAAGATTTATAACTTTGCTATGAATATTGCGTAGTGCGTCAACTTAAAAGATGCAACATAATTAATCGCTGATAGGCTAACAATCGCAGTGTATTACGTTACAAAATATCTCAGAATATATAGTGCGTTTAAGACTGTGTCGCGTCTGTGCGACGGAAAGTGTCTATGATTGGAAGACTGTAGGACTGTGAGACTACATTACTTAAACATGTAAGACTATGCACGGCTATGAGACTGCACTACTTAAACATTGTAAGACTGTAAGACTGCACAACTACTAAAACATTGTAGGACTGTACGACGACAACTATCGGACTGCATTATTTAGACATTGGAAGACTGTAAGATGCACGACTATGGGACTGCAGAATATGTTTTTGATTAATGATCATGAAAATCTAAGCATAATCCTGCAATAATTTTATATTACATAACAAAATGTCGATGTGTGTGACAAAAACTGGCAATAAAATATTAATCTGAAAGTTGAATTTATATTTGACAAAAATAACCCTTGCATTATTTGGAAAAAAAAATATAAGCAGTATCCTTTCTTTAGTCTCATGCATTGAATATAGACATAACCCACAAACTATCTGGATACCATGAACATATGTTAATCAACCACGCAATGAAGAATCAATGTAGAATGAACAGTCGTGCATGCAAAGTAAACTGAAAGGGCATTATAAAATATTATTTAATCAATCGTGCAATTTATTTTATGGTGTCTATCATAGCACTCATCAATCAAATAAAACATGATGGACTATTTATACATAATTTAAAACATATACCATCTTAATTACGTTATTGTATGAGTCAAATCAATACATGTAACGGTCATACATGTCATTTTATGGTTTCATCAAGTGCATTTTATCGATCATGATATCTATCTGCATAAACGACTGGATTTTTTGTTATTAACATATGCATGCCGTGTATATACTTGTAATGAAACACGGCATTTCAATGCTCAGATGGAATAGCTGCAATTCTTCAATAGGGATACAACGTAAGGGTCATCAAAGAGACATCTGATGCACTAACCTCCACGAATAGGGCTGGAGTGATCTACATCTACGTTAATACAACCTTTCTTCGCATCAATTTATAATATAATATAATATAGTATAATATAATATAATATAATTCTAATATTGATACCAATATTGAGATATGAACGTGTATTTACACAATTTGTAAGACTTCTCTATAAGCAAATTTTCAAAGCCGAGCGATTGAATGTTCTAATTTACACGAGTATTATTATTGTCAAATCTTTATGATTATTTATTTACATAATGCATTGACACAGCTGGTGGTCTCGCAGTTGGGCAGCAGAGTTAGAACTCAAAAATTCATATTTCGAGGATCATTCTTTCCTCATCAGACAAAACGTGGTCGTTCAAATTACGAAGCTGATAATTCCTTCCCCTCAGAGTATGTTATGCAATGACGACTAACAAAAGTTAGGTTCTCTATCTATTTGAAGACGTATTTAAATTTCATAACAAAATATCCCGTGGTTCCGGATTGGTCTTAATAATCAGTTTTCAAGATCTTATAGGTTGTAATCGGTCTTGCACGTTTGCATTCTTACAAAGCTACAATCACATAATTGACAAGAAGTCTTGCAAATTTATAATCGTGCGAATTCGCAATCTTATACTGGTGTAGTCTGACAAAGTTGCAAATCGTAGTCTGACACCAATATAGTCTTACAACTGGATTGAGATTCGTTATCATCACTTTCATTTGAGATGTGATCTTGGTTGAAGGTACTTTTCATTTAAATTTGGTTGTCAAAACCAGTACACATATCCTCTTAAAGAATAATAGGAGTAGAAGGAAGACGAGAGCAAGAACGATTGCAGTGAAAAAACGATAATGTAATCCCAGAGAGCGATCAACGGAAGAAAATGGTTGGGCTCAAATGCACTATGGTAGTGATAATAACTTGGTTCATTGTCATCACAGTTTATCTGCCACTGAGAGTACCTAAATTACAAATTATAAAGCAATCGGGTCTGAAGGGTCTGCCTGATCCGATCCCACTTAATCGGGATTTGGCACGGGTAGGATAGGCAACGAGTCTCGAGTCCGTTTCAAATCATAGAGATAACTTCCGGGTCCTACCAAATCCGCTTCAGATAGAAGCTAACTAATACTACTCTATGTATAATCATATTTAAATTCACAAAATATTACCCGTGCGTAGCACGGGCAACACCTAGTAGTAACTAATACTCACACTCGAGTGTGCTTAGAATATAATTATAATTATGTTACTTCTAATTTTGTAATGTTTAATATATGAAATATAATTTTTAACTACATAAACAAAAATAATGTGTAGGAATATAAGTATAATAAAAAACAAATTTAAAAGCAATATAAAAATTAATTAATTAACAAAGAGAGTATTAAATCGCAAATAAATGACAGACCTACAGTTTATATCCAACTCTCCCCCTTTATAAAAAAGAATAGATAAATAAAATAAAGAAAAGAAAAACGTCCCAATTATTTAACTTCGCCAGTCAACTTTAGTGGGGGTGCTCAAGAGTCTTACAGTAGCAGCAGCGATGAGTCTTTGAAACTTGGAAGGAAGGGGAAAAGATTGCTAGTAATTACTGTGTTATAAACATGAATATGGAGGTAGAAGTTGAGGCAAGGGTGAAGCCACTGAGCTACAAAGTGAAGGCCATGTCGAGAGAATCACCGCAGCAGAAAGCAGCTCACTTGCTTGACACTGACCTTCGAAATCACTGGTCTACAGGGACCAACACTAAAGAATGGATCCTCCTTGAGTTAGATGTATGGACTTGTGAATTTCGAATAAAGTTGTTTTGTTGATTGACCTTTTTTCCTTGATTGGTGTTGGGTATTGATTGCGTCTGCTATGAGATTATTTTATGGGTTCTTTGTTTCTAGTGTGTAGATTGAGCTGTAGCCGATTGGGGTTCTGGTGAGTGGTCTTGTTTTTTTTTTTTTTTAAATAATTGGTTTGTGTATTGGGCAGAGATTGGCGGAATTGGATAGAGGGGGCCATATTTGTGTTGCTTTAATATGGAGTCGAATGGTTGTTTTTTCATCGTTCGTGCCAATGGAGTTTAGACTTTAATTTGTTATTTTATGACGTACAGGTGCGATTGCGTTTGATTCTATCTACATTTATTGCAGGAACCTTGTCTTCTTTCTCACATAAGGATACATAACAAATCCGTGCTTGAATGGGAAATTTCAGCTGGTCTACGCTACAAGGTTGGTTGAACACGAGATTCTTTTACACACAGTTGCTGTTATGGCATTGGTTTGTTCTACACATAGATTCTGTGATGAATTACCCTTTTTTGTCATCCTTTTTCTCCCCGTTGATATGCTTTAATAGCCAGAAACATTTGCTAAAGTTCGTCCCCGCTGTGAGGCGCCTCGACGTGAAATGATTTACCCGATGAACTATACACCCTGCCGATACGTGCGGATATCTTGCATGCGTGGGAGTCCAATAGCTTTGTTTTTTGTTCAGGTAAACATTTTATTATATCCCTTATTGGTTCGAGTCGTAGCTTTATCTTCCGTTCGTGTTTTCACCTGCATGTTTGTACTTCCTCTCCCATAATCATCTTTCTAGTTTTAGATCGATTTTTCGCTTTCAGCTTGTTGTAGTTTTGATTCCTTTTTTATGTGCTCCTTACCTGTACATCACAATTTCAAGTGCGATAATCTCAATAGGAACAGCTGCTAACTATATGTCACTAGAATTTTCCTTTTCCATGTTTCTCTGTGGCAGCTCATTGGGATTTCAGTTCCAGGTTTGGAGCCTGAGTTTCAACCTGTCGCTAATTATTTGCTGCCTCACATAATATCACACAAGCAAGATGCTGCCGACATGCATCTTCAGGTGAGATAACTTTATGTTAGCAAGTGCTTACGCCTTTATTGTACTTACCGAAAAGGGTCATTATCTGTTCGAGCTACTTTTGTTATTTGCTTCTGACCACTAGTTTGTAGTTGCTTCAAGATGTGACTAGGCGATTGTCCAGGTTTCTTCCGCACATTGAGGTGTGCATTTGATATCCGTTGACCTTCTGTAAAATAGTTCATTATCCAATGCTTCAACTTATTGAAAATTTGATCGTGGATGTGAATTCAAATTATGTAGGCTGATCTTAACAACTTTGTGGAAGCTGCAGAACCCACTTTGCATTTTCTGGCCTTGCTTGCTGGTCCGTGTTATCCCATCCTTTACCTTGTTAGTGAAAGGTAGTTTCACATATATTCATAGTACTCCGGTGGAGTTCTTGTTGTTCCTCAATGTTAGTAGATTCAATATATTCTTGCATGTATGATTTCAGGGTGCATAACTGTCTTATATGCCTTGTAAATTGAGTAATTTGGATTCAATATTCCGATACTACTAATAAGTTATGGGTAATTTAAGTTAGGATTAAAGTATGTCCCTTTGGTGGATAAGAAAATGAATGTGGGATGGCAATAACCGTCTCTAGGCCACATCGCTGTCAGAGTAGCCGTAGCATATGATCGTTGACATTTGAAATACCTTTTTAAGAAGTGTTTTCTGTACAATGACAGTGAAACGACAAAGTTGAGTATCAACGTTTCTGATGAAGCTCCTAAGGCCAATCAGCCATCAACTGCTTTCACGGTCTCTTCAAATTTTGAAGTATGTTGTAATACCTGTATTTGCAGTTGTTCCTAGGATTCAAGACTATATCTGAAATAGTATGTCCTTTATGGAGGGCATCATTTTAGTAATATTTTTTTTTCTCTTTCCTCTCTCCTCTTTCTTTTGATTGACCCTAAACCTTAAGACTCTTCATTCCAAGAATAGTTTTATGTTCAGGAACATTGCTTTGAATATGGCTAAATAATATTATGAAAGGAAATATGGATGCTTACTGTGTCTGGTGACTAGATTGCATGGTTTCATTAGCGCCTTAGCTTATGTTTTTCCTTGTCCCCAATTATGAGGTTGGACCTTGTCTCATCCCATCATAAGGTGTAGAATGGACTTTTACACAGTTACTCGTTATCACTTTTCTTTTTCCTGTTCTCTCTGCAAGCCATCAATCTATTTGTGTTTGCCATTATCAGCCCAGGCGATCAAGGAATACACCACCTGTTTTCTTACGTATGTCAAGGCACTTGGTATTCCGCCCTGATGCAGTCTTCTTACTATTGAGAAAGGCTTGCAAAGATTCTAACTTAAGAAGTCTTTGCATGATGGTATGGCATCTTCTCATGTCTTCTATGCCTTCTTATTTATGCATCCTATCTTTTTCGCTCTAAATTGAAGAAATTTTTCTGAGATGTTTCACCCGTTTGCACTTTCTTCCTTTTATTACTGAATTTTATTACTGAATAAATATATAAGACTTGGAATTGTGGTAGGTATCAAAAATTCTTCTGAGTCTCGAACAGCCTATGACAGCACAAGAATCAAATACTTTGACTTCGGATGTACTGTCCCCGAAGTTGGTGAAAATCCTAAATCTGACCGTTATGATCCCATTTCCATAGCTGATTATTCACACTTGTTTGGGGAAGGGTTTCATATAACAGAGGATCTTTCTGATCCCTCATACATTAACATACTCGATTCCACATCCATTGAGGAGGGACTAATGCATGTTCTTTATGCTTCTGCCTCACGGGTCTGTTGCAAGAGATTTGAGCTCATCTTTCTTATACATACGTGCATTTACATGTATTACGTTTCTTAAAAAACTATTGGATTATCATTTGTCCAGGAACTGCACTGCAGAAAGTTGGTTCATAACAGTTCTGATTTTTGGCTGGCATTGCCATTAGTTCAAGCATTGCTTCCAGGTTTTGACAAGTTTTGATAAACGCTTGTTGATCTAATATTTACTCATTTTCCATCTACAGTTATCTGCCACTATATATTACTATATTTGAGTGACACATTTTCATGTAACTCCTTTTCTTTGATAGCACTTCGTCCTAATTTGGGCAGTCCTTGCCAGATAGATGAGAACTTCTTGCCCTGGAAACAACCATTTGTTCAAAATGCACTTTCTCAGGCATGTACAATCTTCAATATAGGCATAATCATAATTTTCCGTGACAATTTTATTAATTTAGCTTGGTAATTTGATTACAGATTGTGGCGACTTCATCTTCAGTTGTTTGCCACCCATTACTTCGTGCATGTGCTGGCTATCTATCATCGTTTTCACCATCCCATGTTAGTTACTCAAATCCATTTTTCTTTTATTATGTCAACACCAGTTAGGCAATAGTATCCTTGCCTTGTGATATAAACATATTATTGTTAGTAGTAAAAAACAGTTTCCTGCAATGAGAGTGAGAAAGTTGTACTGATAATATATGTTCTTGATATTCACCTTGCTGAGCCAAAAAGAATCTGCTTTAATGTTGACATGTTAGGCTAAGGCAGCGTGTGTTCTTATAGATCTTTGCTCTGGTATTTTAGCCCCCTGGATGGATCAAGTAATTGCAAAGGTAACATATATAATTTTACGACAACAAAATTTACTGCTTGGGTATACATCTTTTATCTCACCAAATTCCTCATACTCTGAGATTGCAGGTAGAATTGACTATTGAGTTGTTGGAAGACCTTATAGGTGTCATTCAGGTGTGCTCAATGCTTTCTTTATGAGTGACTTCCTTATGGTACATCGTCTTTTTCCAAGTTTGTATTTGGAGTAACACCATTTGTTTTAGTTCCCACTGCATATTCAACTAGCTTTCAAAAGTTTGAAAAGGCCATTAATATTATTGCACCTTGCTTTTGGTGACTTGGTTCCCTTCTGGATTATTAAACTGAACACTTCATTTGCCAGGGTGTGCGCCATTCTCTCTCTCGTGCTCGTGCTGCCCTTAT
The DNA here is from genome assembly GCA_027422505.1 of Craterostigma plantagineum. NCBI lineage: Eukaryota > Viridiplantae > Streptophyta > Magnoliopsida > Lamiales > Linderniaceae > Craterostigma > Craterostigma plantagineum. The sequence goes on from JAPQWV010000633.1 coordinate 34,338, forward strand.
ATACATTGTTCTTGCACTTTCTGGAAACATGGATGATATAATGACTAAATATAAGGTAGTCTTGTTGTTGGAAAGATAGATTTGCTTCATAATGCCTGGATAATAACCCATTGTTTTACGTTTATTAAATGTCTTTTCAACTTTTTTGATTGCTGATCAATTTGTGTTGGCATGTTGCAGGAATCTAAGCACAAAGTTCTTTTCCTGTTGGAGATACTCGAACCGTTTCTTAAACCTGCCTTAACCCCCTTGAAAGGCACAATAGCCTTTGGAAATGTTTCATCCATTTTGGTTGAGAAACAGGAGGAAAATTGTGCTATAGCACTGAATGTGACACGAATGGCAATTAGAAAGGCTGCTGTGCTTCCCTCGTTGGAGGCTGAATGGAGACGCGGTTCAGTTTCTCCCAGGTACTATAATATATAATTTAATCTCAGTATCCTTTCCCATGAGACCATTGGAATTTTAGAAGTTGGTGTTGCCTTACTTGCAGTGTTCTTCTTTTGGTCCTTGATGCTGAGATGCAATTGCCTCCTAATATCGACGAACGCAAATTTTCTTTACTTGATACGGTGGAGCGAGAATCTTCAGCTGCCTCACCGCCCTCTTCCAGCAATGGGTTGGCTTCTCAAAGATTGAGTAATCAAGAGGCTGATAATTCAAAAGTCGATGTCGTTGATGTCAATGGCAAGACAGAAATATATGAAGAGGCCAGTCTTCTCTTTGCTCCACCAGAACTAAACAGAGTATCTCTAGCTCATGGTCCAAGAAGTGCAGGCATTAAGGTGTTGGATCCCAGCCATTTCAATTCCGAAGTGGAAAATAAAAAATCAGCACAACAGTTTCCTTATGATGCTGTGTTAACTGCCGATCAGAGAACACAATTTTACAATTTGCTGGCTGATTATTCTCAACATACAAATTATCGCGATTGTGAACTGAGGGCCTCTGAGTTCAGGCGTTTAGCTATGGACTTGATCTCGCATAATGAGATTGATCAGGAGACGCATTATGTAGCCATTGATGCTTTGCTTCTGGCCGCTGAATGTTATATTAATCCCTCGTTTATGATGTCTGTTGGAGGCGTTTCTTCAAATATCAACGAAGTTCTTCCCAAGAGTTCTTTTGATAACTTGGGACGGGGGGATATTGACATAATTTTCAAAAACATGGACCACATGAAACTTGTGGCTGATATCGCGACGAAAAGGGATAAAGTTGTTCTTGAGATACTGATTGAAGCAGCTGAGTTTGACAAGAAATTCCATGGATCGGCAGTAGAGGAAGTTCCTGGTCTAATCTTAGAAGGGCACGAGAATATTGTAAATTTATCACACCAAGATATCCCTTCTGCAGATGCCATTACCCTTGTTCGACAGAATCAAGCACTTCTGTGCAAATTTCTGGTACATCATCTATGGAGGGATTTTCATAGAGAACAAAATCCTACACATGATATCCTGATGTGGGGTCTGCTGTTTATGTTGCATTCAGCTACTAAACTGTTCTGTGCACCCGAGGATGTGGTTGATATAATATTAAAATATGCTGAATCCTTAAACGTTCAGTTGAAGGTGTTTGATTTCCAATTTAAGGAAGGGCTTTTGCAACTAAAACTTTTCAAGAAAATTGAGATCCATCGCCGTTGGATTCTTCTTCACAAATTGGTCATTGCTTCTAGTGGTATTGATGAAAGATCTTTACCTTCTGTAGTTGTTAGAAGTAGTTCTCGGTTCTCAAGCTTAATTCCTTCCTTGTCGTGGCTGCAGAAAGTGCCTGTTTTTTCTTCATCTGTATTCCCTTTGGTCAGGTATTTTGGTTGGATGGCTGTTGCACGTAATGCTAATCAGTATCTGGCGGAGCGTCTTTTCCTTGTGTCTGATCTCTCTCAGATAACGTATCTTTTATCTATATTCTCAGACGACCTCTCATTGGTTGACAGCATTATTGAGCAGAAAGAAATGAACAACCCCATTCGAGGTACTATTCACCAGGATATTAGTATTGATGATGAAGGCAAAATCCTCGGCCATCAAGATGGAAGTCAAGCATTTTGTGCATTATATCCTGAACTCAATAGATTCTTCCCAGATGTTAGGAAAGATTTTGTATCTTTCGGTGAAATCATATTGGAAGCAGTTGGGGTACAATTGAAATTCCTTTCTTCAACAGTTGTGCCAGATCTGATGTGCTGGTTCTCTGATTTATGTTTGTGGCCTTTCGCTCAAAGTGATTCTGGTCACTACAAAGGGGTTATAGCTAAAAATGCAAAAGCTGTTGTGCTGTATATTCTTGAAGCCATAATAGCTGAGCACATGGAAGCTATGGTCCCAGAAATGCCTAGAGTGGGTCAAGTGCTTGTGTCCCTGTGCAGAACCTCATATTGTGATGTGTCGTTTCTTGATTCCATATTACGTTTGTTAAAGCCTATCATTGCATATACCTTACGTAAGGTGCCTGATGAAGAAAAAACTTCAACTGGTGATCCATGCAATAGTCTTGAATCATTATGCTTCGGTGAACTCTTTGAAAATATAAAGTACAAAGATACAAACGAAGGTGCCCCATCCAAAATTGGGAAATGCCAGGCACTGACCCTTTTTATCCTGACTACCATTTTTGATGATTTATCCTTCCAGCGCAAAAAAGAGTTAATGATATCCGCCACATCATGGGCTGGGTTTGCAGAGAGTGAGGAGATGAGTTATTGTCACGATTTTATTTGTGCGTATCAGGTACTAATGAACAAGTGTAAAGACCTATTCGAAAGGTCTTTAAGACTCTGGGGTCTCCTTCCACTTAAAACGACCATCTGTTCCAACGCTTGTAATGGTGAGGAACTTTCCAAGTCATCTGCCTGGTTTCTCAACGACGCATGCAATCCTTGGCCCCCCACAGGGGTGTCAGAGGACCACCGAGACAGCGATGGCATTGCTGATGCCACTCAAAGTATTCTTCGGTTGAATTTGGATGAAATAATGAACTTATCTCAAGAACTTGAGGTTCTTGTATTGAAGCTCAATCCAACGATCGAACAATGCTGGAAACTTCACCCCATAATGTCCAAGAAACTTATACTCACTTCGGCTGAAAGTTTCGTATACTCAAGGTGGTTAAGTTTGGTTGTGGAGAAAGCCTCCGGGGATTCACAACCGGGCTTTCTTCTGCCAGCTGAATCAGTTAATGAATCCCTGAATTTTTGCAGTACCAGTCTTAAAAGACTTGCTAAAATGATCTTGATGCTTCAGGAAAATCATTGTTGGGAAGTAGCATCTGTATTACTCAACTCACTTTTGGGGGTTCCTTGCTGTTTTCGTTTGGATAATGTGAGTGGCGAAATATGTTTGGCTATTAAATGTTTCGCCAATTGTGCGCCTACTATTTCTTGGAGATTGCTGGCTGATAAATTAGTATCATTATTAGTGGCAAGGGGTGTTCATAATGTATGTCAAAATGAGGTTCCTCTTGTTGATCTGTTCTGTTACATGCTTGGTCACCCTGAGCCCGAACAGAGATATATAGCACTGAAGCACTTAAGTGGACTTGTTGGTCAAAACGTCAATGGTGGATTGTTGTATATATCGTCAAGTGAAGAGACTAGGATGTATTCTTCAGATTCACATCATTCTACTTCAGAGCCTATTTTGCTTCGTTTGGTTTCTTCTACCTGGGACCATGTTGCCTTGATAGCGTCATGTGACGCATCAATGCCATTGAGAACCCGTGCGGTTGTGCTGCTTATACACTTTGTACCTTTTGTTGAGAGGACAAAGTTGCAGTCGTTTCTTGCAGCAGCTGATAGTGTTCTTCAGTGTTTAACGACTCTCGTTTATCCGAAATGTGATGGGCCATTGACTCGGTTTTCCTTGGTGCTCATTGCAAGTGTTTGTCTTTATACTTCTCCTGAAGATATCTCACTTATTCCTGAAAGTATATGGAGAAACATAGAAACTTTTGGAATGTCTAGGAATGGTACTATCGACTGCTGCTGTCCGCAAAATCCTTGTCTTATCTGTTGCCTGGCAAATTTATCTGAGACTTGACTCTCTTCTTTTCTTCCATAATATTGTTGGTTGTAGATAGCTACTGCACAAGCATCGAGCAAAAGGCCTGTGCAGCATTGTGTAGACTTAGACAAGATGAAGCGGGTGCCAAACAGGTAAAACTAATTCCGATTGGAAGTAAGTTGTTCAAATGATTCGAGGTGTGCGGATTAGACTATGGTCTTTTAAAATTCACTGAATTACGTCCGTGTATTTTTTCACTACCAGGGAAGCATCAAACCACTTCCTTGTGCTAGATGAGTGTGTATTGTGTTCATTTGTATTTTTACAATGCAGCTTCTGAAGGAAGTGTTTTCTTCAAGTTCTCCTCAAAAGGAGCAACTTCCAGACTTTGTTACTACACGCGAATCTATTCTTCAGGTATGCAAACTGCCGACCAGTTAACATGACTGGATGAAATTTATACGCACAAAATCTAACACTCAACTTTAGCATGATTGCACCAGGTTCACAGTTCACTATGAAAAGATAAAAAGGTTTTCATTTACAAGTTTTCTTCTGATGCTGATGAAACTTTAACCCATATATTTTAAAACGTTCAGTCCAGCTGATACTATTTCACATTGTGATGAAACTCCGCAAAGTTTTAGTCTTCATTTCATTTTCTTTATGGTTAAACATTTACTCGTTGTGGTCTACAGGCTATTGGTGATTTAACCTCGGCAAGTTCATATTTCGATTTCTTCTCGAAAGAACTCGAACAGAAGAATACGGTCTGGATTTGCATCACCTTCTGATGTATCTTGTCTTGATCTTATCAATCCCGTTACAATTTCTTCTATATCATCAGGAATTAGAAGAAGCTGAGATGGAACTCGAACTTGCACAAAAAGAGCTTCCTCCCAAAGCAGTATTCGATTTCCAAGATTGGCGTCAGCTTCCATTTATGTCCAGTAACAGAATTTGAGCATATTTATACTCTTAATTTTGAATGATGGGCTTTTGTTCATGATCATCCTTTATTTCATTCCATGCAGCCTATGCTAAAAACGATCAGCGGTTGCAGGATATAAAAGATCAGATTAAATCCATGTAAGTGCTTCATTCTTTTTGCTGCATTATCAATTAACTGTTATCTCCCAATATTCTCGTTAATCACGAGCCTATTCTTTTTGGCTTTCCCTATAGCAGCCACCACTGTTCAAACATAGCAAAGCCTGAGAAAATCAGTTAATATCAAATGTTTTTCTATATATGACTTTCTTAGCGTCTCTTGGAATTCTTTTTGATCAGCGAAAAAGCTAAACTGAGAGAAGAAATAGTAGCTCGCAGGCAACAGAAGCTCTTTGCCAGGCAAGCCCGTGCAAAATTTCTTGAAGAAGCAGCATTACGAGAAGTTGAACTCGTTCATAAGCTAGATAGGTTTGATCGTAGTTCCTTGAATTGTACTCTACTTCTCGTGGTGCAACTGCTTCCCCTTAATCTCCAAGATTGTAAATTCTTTTGCCAGGGAGAGGATAAACGAAACAGAGAAGGAGATGGAGAGGCAGCAGTTATTGGAAGCTGAGCGAGCTAAAACTAGAGAATTACGACACAATCTTGAGATGGAGAAAGAAAGGCAAGCACAGGTAAGCCATGGAGGATAAGCATGATAAGTTTTTTCTGGATAATTGTTCTTATGCAAATTAATTACCATAGATTTATTATACCTATTTATAGAGAGAACTGCAGAAGGAACTCGAGCAGGTAGAATCTGGGATTCGATCATCAGGGCGAGAATTACCATCTTCCTCTAGTAGCAGGTAAGTGCACCATAAATCATCCTCACTTTCAAAATGTTAAACTAAAGTTACCGAAATCTCTTATTCAAAACTATACAATCTTCTCTTCATCTATCTTTATAGCAGGCCACGAGAGAGATATCGAGAGAAGGATAATAACCAAGGGAATGAGGGCACATTAAGACCATCCAATCGCAATGTCCAGACCGAGACTTATCCCTCCTCACCATCCTTACCATTATCTCGAACATTTTCAGGACAACCTCCGATTATATTGCAGTCGAGAGAAAGATCAGATGAAGGTGGAAGCAACTACGAAGAGAACTTCGACTACGGTGACACGGGCAGCATAGGCGACCCAGAATCAATCTCAGCCGTCGATGGACTGCAGCAATTGGGTGGTCAGAGGCATGGTTCGAGGGGCGGGAAATCTTCGAGGCAGGTAATTGATAGGAAAGAAAGGGATGGGAGACGTGATGGGAAGTGGGAGAGGAAACACACTTCTTAGTATTAAATGTGTTTGTTGTCTTTGTTGTTGTTCCATATTTGTATCAGTGGCATGAATCTTTAGTTTTTCGGGATTTGCGGGTGGAAATGGGCGTGTTCATGGATCGGTTCTGACCCGGGTAAGATATACTATTGTGGATGCTCTGATGACATTGTTGACTTGGTAATGATGATTTATGGGTACGACTTAACCACCTAATTACATTTAACCAATGAACAGAAAAAAAAAACACTTTACATACCTGCCTGTAGTTTCTATGCGTGACAATAAAGATTTATTAGGACAATAGCTTATACACAATTCTACATGGGAAGCAAAGAGTTCTATACTTGCAAAACGAAATGCATAGTACTTGAATAGCTCATTACATTATAAAAAAAAAAAGAACACGTAAGGATTAGATTGGAATCGCCTAACTAAAGGCAAATGACATTTCAACTCATATTGAATAGCAGCGAACCTAATAAAGTATGAATCATTAAGGTAACTAACCACGTATGTCCTCGCATGCAATAATAAAGCATTGGCCTTCGATGGAACTTGCAAGAAAATAATATGTGCAGTGAAGGCAAACCAAAACCACCACGATATGATATCTCCATGTCTAGAAGAACAAGAAGGCCTTTCCAATATTTCAAGGCAGAAGCTAAAAAGAGTACTACAAAGGAAGACGAAGAGAAGAATGTAATAACCGTTGGAGAAGATATGAGCAACGATAATAAGAAGCACAGAAGCTTGAAGCAGCTCATCGAAAGCCGATGTCCTCTATACCATTACTTGCAGGGAAGTAACTATTGAGGAAAAGCTGCTTTGGGCCATTTCATCGAGCAAAGATGCATTGCTTTGCTACTGAAACTGAACTAAAAATAAAGATCAATATTATATACTATGCATGTATGTATATGTCCGGATTGTATCCGATAATTGAGAAGAAAGAAGAGTATCTTTTTTTTTTTTTCTTTTTTTGCTAGAAAGATGAGCATTAAACTATAACTTATAAAATGACTGAACTTGGGCTCGAGTTAGATTTATTTTCAATGGACAATTAAAGAAAATAACCGGATTTCCAAGGATGATTATAACCTGCCATATATATATATATATATATATATATATATATATATATATATATCTATATACGTCTTTTTGGCATCATTGTATTTACTCTAGGATTATCAAACGGATTAAAACATCGACAAAGCAGTCGACGAGATAATAAATGGGACATTCCAGAGTATATAATCAAGATAAATAAGCATGCTCAATACTTATAGAGCAAATGATAGTTCCACCGAATACTACAGAATAATGATTAACGAAGTTGCACAAAGGACAAAAACAAAAACCAAAATTAACGAAAGCATCAATTTCACTACCCAAACCAAGTTTTCGATAGGTTAGAACTTAGAACCATTACACATACGATGAACACAAAGATCTTCTCAACTCTTACGGCCTCTCTCATGCTCGACTCGAATACATCCTTCATCATCAAGGCATCTAAAAACTGCAATTTCTGGCAATCCTCAACAAAGCACTTCATTGTAAATGGGACAAGAAAAAACATGGCTTTGATCGAAACACTCTCTCTCTTCTAAAGGAAATAATCAGGAGTTCTACGAGTCACATCAGGCTCCCCTCTCCTTGGAGCAGGCTCAAACTGAAAAATATAGTAATAGAAAAACATGTAAGAAAAGATAAACAAATGAAAAGGAATCTCCTTCCTTTGATAATTAGAGGCACAAAAGGAGAATTGATATGGAGAGAGAGTGTGTGTGTGAGAGAGAGTACCTGGATAAATGTATGTTCTCTGCAATCATCAACTTCTAAGATGGAGGCCATATTACCGCAGCGGTAACAATAATTCGGAGCACTAAAGATAGTGACAACCTTTTGTTCCTGTAGAGGAGGTCGAGGCCAAAATGAGCTGAGAATCATTTGATTTCTAATAGCTAAATGATCACGTTAAAGTTAAAATGCAAAATCTGAATGAAAGGTAGAGATTTTAAGATACATGGGCCCAGTTGTATCCCTCCATAACCAACTGATGAGCTCTGGCAATCAGCTTTAGATTGTTTGTATGATTGAATTGCTCCGATATGTCCTGCGATAGAAATGAGTGACATATATTAACGAACTAAATTGAGTCGAATTTTTTTTGTTCCCTAAGCAATCATAAAAACTTTGAGAAGAATGAGGATACCTGGCCAAAAGTGTAACCAGCACCACGAGGGGATATACCCCAACCACAACGATCATCGGGATCAGACCACAAAAGATCACACATAGGACCTTCATGTGGAACCTCTTGAACACGATCGAAGTTTCTTACATTGTCAAGTGTTTCAATTGACGGTGACAGTCCACCGTGCAGACAAAATATTTCTGACTCGACCTACACAAACATCAATTCATTAGAGCTGATTTCTGTAGACAGCGAAAAAGTTGATGTCCTGGCAAGAAAAAATTTACATACCAGTGCGGTCAGAGGGAGATAGTCAAACAGATCAGTAAATATCTTCCAGACATTGGCATTTCCGTACCTGTAATTAGATTGGTTCTTCAAAGCATTAGCATAAACATAGGGTGCATCAATCAAGATCAACAAGAAATTCTTTATATATAACTTTAGAAAGATACAAATTCCAAAAATGTATACTCAAACTCACTTCCGCAAGCATTCATCATAAAATCCATAGACTTGAGTAATCTGCAGAAAAGAAAAATTGTATTTTGTTAGAGTAAAGCAATAGGTTAAGAATGTCATACATACAAAAAAGGAACAGAAATTCTATACAGTCAATAAAAAGAAACTTATAAAGAAGACATGCATACGGTGGCTACTCGTGAAAAAATAAAAGGAGATCACCAATGTAATCAACCTGTCTACTTTCATGATTTCCTCGAAGAATGGTGATCCTTTGAGGATAACGAACTTTAAGAGCAACCAAAAGCTGCAGGAGAACTAACCAAGTTAGCAGCCACCAATAGCAACTTCAGTAAATAAAAACAGCAAAACATGTCATATTTCAATCATATGCCGGTCATGCTTGCATGCCATATGATTCAGTAAATACCAATAACCCTTCCCAGTAAAAGGAAAAAGAAAACAATGCAACAGCCCTTCCAAGTAACAGAAACAAGAAGAAAGCAGAAACGCGAAAGATAGATTACAGAATATCATAACAATGAATGATTAATTTGGAATTGCATCAGACACATTGAATTGCACGTCTACTTACACTGACTGTTTCAACAGAATAGTAACCTCGATCAACATAATCTCCCATAAATAGATAATTGACGTCTGGACACTGCAAACAAAATGAAAGTACATCAGATCTAAAAAAAAAGACGCATACCAGGGAGGACTTGGCACATTCGGATGATAAATATGAAAAAAGAAAAAAGAACAAAATAATTGTTTCTGTAATATACTGCATAATAGGAAAAACTGGATCGAAATCCGCATTTACAAATACCATGGTGTCACCTGAACTGAATTACAACTCCAACTGATCAAGGGCTCTAATGCTGGATAAATAAAGAAATAGAGGAAATTAATACCTTTCCACCAATGCGAAAGAGTTCTGCAAGATCGTGAAACTGTCCATGAATATCTCCACAAATCGTCACAGGGCTTTTTACGGGCTGCAATAAGCAACAGATTGAATTGAAGTGTTTCGATTCTAAGTCAATGAAACATCAAATTTGAAAGTTCTAAGGAAATATTCCCTACACATGAAAATTGATTAAAAACATTCCAATGAATGATGAAACACAAATAACAATCAGGTAACACCAAGCTCCCCGGCAACTTCCTCAAATATATTGGCCAATTAAATAGAGGAACGGACCACGCCACCCTATTTCATAACAATGATTTAGTCCAATTTGATTTAGTTCCAGATAGCCATCAAATAAGGTATTATCTCAATCCTATAATGATACATCGACTACAATTGACTGATACATACAAATATTAGGCCCCAGTAAAAACCGAACCGCGAAAGAGATGGTACATGATAGATATTAGATACGATGTTCAACGCATAACATGATCATGAAGTAAAACAAAATGATGCAGAAATACAAACCTGGACATTGCTTTCTTCCATTAAAATCTCTTTTGCTTTCTCACATAGGCCCCTAACCTACATTGACATATATTGAACATTCACAGTTGAACAACCCATTTCGATTGAGTTGGACCAATACCGGAAATTTTTTCCCAAGAATTAAACAAATTAAATTGATCCGTACGGAGTTGTAAAAATTAGCAACGAAGCAAAATCAACTCTATTTCCGCTGTTGCTGCCCAAGGATTATTGAAAGGCACCAATAAATTAAGGTTTAAAACAATTCTAACATGACAAATCAAGTGTCAGATAGAACCTCCTAAATTTGGTTTCAGACTGCCCCTTTATGCGAAAATATTAAATTTTCAAACAGAAAAAAAAAAAAAAAAAAACTATTTCCCCGATTACGTTTCCAAATCACTACAAAAATATCTCAAAAGATATATTCCTAAATTCAATCTCCATTTGAGAAAAAAAGACCAACACCTTCTATCCCCAAAAAAATTTCCCAATTGCAAAATCCAATCATAACATAAGCCCAACATTTCCCATCCTCGAATACACGGTTCACCCCATACGTATACACACGTAGTATACACGCTCCCAAAAGGCACAAATTCCCAGACGAAAAAATCACCAGATCTGGATAATTAACCACGCAAAATAAGAAAACACGAACTCAATCAACAACAAGGTAGCGAGGCAAAACCTCGGGTTCAGACAGAGGTTTGCACTGCATCAACTGAGCGATCTGCTCGTCGAGATTTCCATGTGTGCTGGCAGCCATCAGATCTGAGCTCATCTTGAGATCTTCGCTCCGCGCGACGAATCAGATGGTCCTGTTCGCTCGAAAAGGCGTAGCTGTAGAAACTGCGTGTCTACGCTCTGTGCGCGCGCGCGCCTCTGAGAGAGAGAGAGAGAGAGACTGATGGAACCGAGGGAGAAAGGAGATGTGTACGATGGAAGTAACTCGATCTCCTTTTTTATTTTAAATTTATTTTGTCCACAAAAAAAATAACCATTTTAAAATTAAAAATTCACTTTATTTTGCCAATAATTACACAGTCAATCCTTACAGTTCTACTCTTTGTCAAATAGGTCCCATTTTTTAAAAGAAAAAGAAACGTCGCCTGAGAGATTCGAACTCTCGCGGGGAAACCCCATGTACTTAGCAGGCACACGCCTTAACCACTCGGCCAAAGCGACGTTGCTTAGTTTCAGAGATCGTAAAATTCTTTCGCTCACATTCCCTTCAAATTCTTGATATGAACTTCCACCACACGTCATCAATCCTCAAAATGGCTACTCTGCAAAAATCTGCACCTGCGCCGCAACCGATTACGGCCTTTTGCCGTGCCTCCGCCGGCGCTCGCCTACCGTTGGTAGCATTTCTCACTCCTAGCCGTTATACGTCGCCGACCCACTTCAGTTTAAGGTACATCCTACTCGAAATCCATACACAGTGAGGCGCTTTGCTGTAGGTTATGGTAACTTCTTAAAGCTGTGTCCGAATCTTGTCGATAGGCATTGGTTTCTGTTTCTTAAAAACTACCATAGCCCTTAAAACTATGTCGATGACTTTGTCGTGTGTTAGCTGAAACAGTCTCTTCTCCTTTGCTGTGTGTGGGTTTGGTTTCGAATGACTTGAAGCTACCATAGCCCTCTCTCGCGTTTGGACTTGGGCATGAGGTGATGGAAGTAAATCGAACATCACTTGAGTTCGTGTTTCTTTTTCCCATGTTATACTTTCAGGTTCCATAGGGAAGTATCTTCCTCACATATAAAGAAGAGAAAACTCTCCCCATCTGCATCGAATACGAATCCTTCTGATCAGTCCAACGATACGAAGAAGAGCGACGATAACCCTCGAGGCCCTCCTTTCCTCACTATCTTGGCTGGTTTGGTAGTCTTTGGTACCATTTTTTGGATCATTGGATCCATAGTTATGTGGCTCTTTGGCCTTATTGTTCATCCTCCTCCGTTGAAATGAAGCGCACTTGATTCGAATTTCTTGTATTCTGCATCTTCTCTGAACAAAGGCATCATCATGTAAGAAACTGAACTGAAGAGAGGTGGTTATGACTTATGAGGAAGCTCTTTATTACTTATACAATCTTTTCTGCTCTTGAAGTAGCAGAAGCAATATCGTACAAATCCAGGAATTGGAGTTACACAGAAGGTTTATTTCATTATTCACACAAAAGCTGTTCGAAACCAGACAAACTCAATGCTAACACACTGATAAATGTTGCAATAAGCCACAGATGAGATGCCTATTCGCCTGAGTTGTGGCACGGGCCATTCATTGTCTGTAGATACTTCTCAAGAAAACAAAATTTGTAAGCAGTTTCAGGTACTTCTCCAATCCAATATACTATGCAGATCCTTTCTCTATGTCTTGGGGACCTTTTTCTTCTCCGTTCATAGAAGTGAATTTACTTCTTTCCGCGGACGTTGCTGTAATAACTGGTAACCACACATCAGCAGTGTTGCTTAATATGCTTTGGACTTGTGGGTCCGAAGCCATTGTTGAAGATATTAGCTCATCAACGTGGTCGAGCTTTGCTGATAACGCGTCCAATTCCCTTGCCATCTCCATCTAATATGAAGCAATAAGCATTTCTATGAGAATAATGGCACGAAGGAGATAGAACACATACATTCGGAGCAAACCTGGCTAAGATGTTCAGCAGATTTGGAAGGAAGCTTTCCGACTTCCAAGCCGAGGTTTTTGATTTTGGCGCGTAACTCGACTTCCTCTTGATTGGTTAGCGACTCCACCTAAGAGGATACAATCATGATTGAACAGTTGAATCCTTTACCATATCTACCTTATCACAAATACCTAAAAATGGACGTGACTCAATTAAGAGAAGTTCCCAGATTGAAGATCGCACATTTGTAACAGAAGTTCCCACATCAGAATCATAACCCAGTTAACGAAAGTATCACATTTTCGACTCAAACGAACCACATTGACTGAGCCCACATAGTGGAATTCGATTATAAGACTATGTTTATCCATGACCTTCACAACCGGTCATGAGAATAAAATATTAATTTCTCTCTCCTCCACATTCACTACCTACACTTCAACAATTTTCATACTTTATCAACAACCCAACACAACCTATAATATTACTTTTTTATAATTATTTTTAGTAGTATTTGAATGTTTGAAAATAGATTACATTATATGATATAAAATTTAGATACTTTGGTTATTGGAGATAGAAAAATAATATGAGTTATGATATATTATAGAATGTAATAGAGAAATAGATAATTTCAAATTATGACTCAAAATGTAGCAATATTAGTCTCTATTTGTAGAGAAAAAAATCATATATTTTGGTAAAAAAAAAATAAATTAAAATTTTAATAGATAATTAAATGTATCATAAAAATCAATAAAACCACAAAAACAATTTTGAAAACTGTGCACAACCGGTTGGTGAACCAGGTTGGTCCACCAACCGGGTTGTGGGACGTTATGAGGAACATTTACTTGTTTGATTTATTTTATTTAATTATATTGCACAATCGGTTGTCCGGGTCATTGATAAACATAGTCTAAACTCGATGCGAAATTGAAACAATCATTACGATTCAAACGAATTACAAATATTATTAACAGGGGGACTTATTACCTCCCGAAGGAGAGTGGACAAAAGGTCGAAGAGTGGCGCATCTGCTCCAGCTACTGGCGATGTTGGCGATTTTGAAGTTTCAGACATTGTTTTTTTTTTTATTTATTTTCTTGTTATTTCTGCAAGTTATGACAGTCTCCGTTTGTGAGTTCTATGGATTGGATACTATAAAAATCGCTTGAGAATGCTTTTCTGACTTTACATCTACGTATAGGAAAGTGGGAAGAACGAGAAAATTATCGAATACGAGGTTTAGTTTTTCAAGGGTTATACTGGAATATAGACGTGGAAATAGGATCTTGTCCCTATTTATAGAAGGTAGTGAGAAAATAAGCCACAACATATACAAGTTAAATTAGGTAATGATATTTTTGGTCCAAGGGATATTTGTGGATTCTTCCGAATAATACCTAGAAAAACTGATATGCAAACAAATGTTATTTAACCTTCAAGTGCTTTTGCTTTTCTCTTTTTCTTCGACGACTTCATACCTTGCCCATCATTATCAATTGTTGTTGTTTCCTTCACTGTGACCGTTCTATCACTCTCAGGCTTTTCATCTTCACCCTTCTTCTTCAAAACTACACCATCATTGCAGAGAACAAACTATGGTAAACACAAAAACAAAGGGCCTGCAATTTTTTTAAAAAAAAAATTGGAGAAATTATGTAATCAAAACCTATCAGCTTGAGACCATTTATCCAAATTCTTGTCCAACAAACGAGCACATCCAGTATGGGCAGCAAGGAGTGATCCCGTTACGTGGAGTAACTCTTCGTCAAAGCTAAAATGCATACAAAGATAATTTAAGACGCAAGGCAATGCTATAATTCATAAAAGGAAGACTTTCGAATCTTATATGGCACGAAACAAGCTGCAAAGCCCCATGAATGACACAAAAACGCATTAAACATTTCCATTGAACTCAGTTCCAATTTCTTTGCCTCTATACATGAATGGCACAACCAGACACTACATTTGGAGGGTGTTCAACAAAAACAAAATAAAACAAAGTAACATGTTACCTATTTACAGTAAAGCGTAGAACAGATCCAACCTTGATTTATGTTTCTTATGGAGTCGGCTGACAAAGTATTCCTTTCCTTTTTTCTGCAAAGGGCGAAATGAACAATAACGCATTTTTGCTAAAATTTTTACAGCTCAATATTATAACATACACAAACATCATGTATAAACACTTACAGATTTATGCTTGAACTCTTGGCGTATGTCTTCATCAGCAATGAACACGGAAGAAAACCCAAGAACCACAGCATGGATCGAATTCGAAGTGATCTTAAGGACCTCTCCCTCTGTCAAGGATTAAAAAAACATAGAAGCTCATCTCATAGCTTTCAATCACATCAGAAACGCAGGAGTAACCAAGAAGATCCATGAACACTAGCATGAACATAGATATTTACCTACCTAGCACCATATCAGGGGTTGGATTGAATAGCAGCAAACGAGCTTTCAACTTCACCGCAAGCTCGGGAGACAGTCCAGGTACGATCTTCGCTAAATTACTCTGAACCTTTGGATCGTACGCCAACACAACTCCACCAAACGTCTCATTATACCTCTCGCAAACATTCAAGTTTCATCAACCCCATAAATGATAAAACCAGCTCACCTTAAATTCGCACTAGTTGGCCAGCATCGATTAACTGAAACCGTGAAGCTTACGTGAAGAGTAAAGTGCTAAGCTCGCGTAAAATAGCTCCGTTGACAGAATTAGCACTCGAAGGATGTACAAACACCGCTAAATTCGCCTCGCACTCCTTAAGACCGTCCATTGAACTAGAAGTTGACTGAAATTTCAAGCCAATAGTATTTTTACATCAACGGAACCAGTGGGGGTCAGAGGTCCGACGACCCCCCGGCGGCCGACGCTAGAAGGGTGGGTGGTGGCGTCGGCATTGATTTTTTTGTGAAGATTAGGAGGGCGAAGATTAGAAAAACAAAAAACCCTAAATCGGCTTAAATTGTTTTTTATATGGTTAGTGCCAAATGGACTGAACTTCTATTGGGCTAAAATCTATAGTATCCAAAATTCAAAACTATCCAAGAGAAATCAACTTCTACATTAAAATTGGATCTCCAACTAAACTATGCATTTCACTACAGCTTTTTGCAGTAATTTGAACTCATACTCATACATACATCCACAGATCATAACATATACATATTCTTCCTCTGTTATTGCCTATCCTTTGTTTTGCCATGCAAGAAGAAGCGACGGTCCTCATCTGCCAAGAAGGAGGATTACCAGAAATATTACAAGTACGAAAAAAGTGTCTGAACATAAAGCATGAGTAGAACCAAAATACATGTCTAAATGCGAACAAGTCGGTGCAAATTGATGTTCAATCAGCGTACGAAAACGAAGGAGAAAGAAAGCATACCACTTTCTTCACCACTGCATAGATCTCCGAGCCTTGAGATGGCATCGACGAGCGCCATTTCATGCTCCTGCGATTGAGAATCAAAGCATAAGCATAAAAATAGCGATAAGATGCAAGCTAGAATGTGTTTGTTGTGAAATCGGAAAGTGTTGACAACCTTAACGACTCTCTTTGCCTTCTCCATCTCAGCAGGGTCGGGATGACTTGCGCTAAAAACTCGCTTTACCTGAAGAAGTCAAGGGGTCGGGTCAATTCATGAAGATAGCCAACTATCGAACTATTTTTACTATGTACAAAACGTTTCACCTCACTAATAAGGGTATCTGTGTTAAGCAGCTTAATATCACGATGTCCCTTCTTTGCAAGGCCGTTCCTTAATGGTGGAATGTTGTTTCTCGGCTGGCTTTTTGTGATCCCTCTTCCCCTTCCAACATTATCTCTACCAAAAGGTCCATTTAGTCCGAGGCCAGGCCCACCATGACCTCCATGGTCTTCACTGTCCCATTTTATATCATTGGGAGAAATCTACAGGGAAAAAAAGGAAGCTATTGAATGCAATGCAATCACTAAGTTGTTTCTCATCAATATATACTTAAGTTTTACGAACCATATTTAATCTAGTACGTTTAGCATGTGAACTAACTAATCATTCAAAGTACAAAGTGATTTTAGTAGCCATATGATATTTCAAATAGATCGTCTTGCACTGAAAGTTGAATGACAAAGCAAAATCCATAATTCGAAAGATTTACCTCAGAAAGATTGACCCACTCCCACGTTTCATTTTCGGTGCCCATGTCGTAAACAAGAGCATGCCGACCCTGGAAAAAAACATACAGCACCAGCTTAACAAAAGGAGCTTGTGAAAGCGCATAACTCCATAAGCTACCAATTACCTCATCTGGTTTATAATCAGCTATCAAAGCTTCATAAAAGTTATTGTCCTCAGGCCATCTCGTCCTAACTTTCCTTCCGACTAAGGGATCAAAAGCACCATGAGCTGGTCCATTTGTTTGAGCCCCAGAAGATAAACGGTTACCATATTGACCTTTTCCAGCTGAACCTGGATGAAGGGAAGGTGCGCCTGGCGGTATCTGAAAGGCGAAGAAGTCTATAAGAAAAACAAACAGAGCAAAAACTCTTGGTTTAAACTTAATCATGAGTATTTTGACTAACAGGTTTATGCTTTTTGCCTTTTGGACCCATCATGGGTCCACGCTTTGCTGATGAAGAGGGAGGCTGGTTTGCAGCAACCGTCGTTTGTTGGCCGAAAGAAGGAGATGGTCCAGCAAATGACTGAGAAGGCAAAGGTGAATTCTTCTTCGATTTCTTACGAGAAGCTGAAACAGATGGACTAGGCATAGGATCACGGACTGTTTGGGCGGCACTACGCACTCCACTCTGAAGAAGCCCACTTGATTTCCTCCACTCCCTAACAAAATTCCCAATCTCGTAAATTAATTGGCGTGAATTTTCAGCAACTAATATTTACAATACGAAACCTTATTCTTCTAATGGTTTCATCACCATTAGCCCTCCTGAGAAGTTCGCTGTGCTCCTCATTTGATAGTTGTAACTCCTTCCTGAGCTCAGTGATTAAGCCTTCTTTATCCTGATGAAATTAAAATTATCGACAGGAATTTGAATCTGATCAAAGTAACATTTCCTAATCAAATTTAGGAGTATAATAAGGAACCCTTACCCAGGAAAGGGCATCGGCTTGCGCTTTAAAGGCTCTCAGAACTGAAAAATACGCTTCTTTCCCGAGTTGATGGATCTCGCCTTCCGTATCACTCTCTTCATGAACTTTCGGATATGCAAAGGAACCCATGCCAACGGGCCGCCGATTACCAGGAAAGCGGCCTCTTAACATTCTGTTCTGAAGTGGCGGAGGTAAATCATCGTCGGTGCCTGTAGAAAAGGAAATTAGAAAACAGATCGAGAATAATTGTTACGGTAAAAGAAAAAACCTAAATTTGCAAAAATTGAAAAAGATTGTATCTACACATACTCCATTTCAAGAAAATTTTGTTTCTCAAAAAACTAGCCATTGATTATTCGATAGATAATTAACCGAGTCGATCACAAACTAGTATATCGAGTAGTTTATACTGCGTTAGGGGAATCAGTTGTGTATGTTGCTCACCTGTAACTTTGTCGGAAAGGACAAAGTTATTGGTGCATTTACGCGATCGCAAAATAATTTCCGGAAAAAAAAATACCATCATAAACAAAATACACTGCATTGTTACCTCAAACCGCATTCAAACTTAAATAATCAACGGTAACTTCTACAAAATTACAATGATAATTCTTGTATAAATACACGTCCTCATTCCTTATGAAGGAAGGGCGCCGAAATCATTTAGCCTACAAGACTTCAATTGGCGAGACAAGTGGCAACTAACAACCCACTACACGTACAACATAGAAGGGAAAATTTGAATAGAGCCAACCCCGCTTTTTCGAGCCAAAAACGTCTTATTGCATGGCACAAAGGATTTGATTTGATCAATATTGGTTTAGCACCAGAATGGCTAGATGATGGATATTTCTGAAGACTTATCCACAATGCATAAGCATCACACCCTATGATAATTGCTTCTGTTCATAATCTCTTTATAGGGCCATCATAAATATATATTATGATGGAACTATGCACCTTAAACCAGATAAGATGTTGAACCAGAACATGATAAACCAAGACAAAGCAATAGTGCCAAAGATGGTCCCTTTCCATTTATCATCAGTAATTCTTGGCTTGAGCTCCCACACTTACAGAAATAGGCATACTTCGAGAATTATAGCACCCAAAAAAAAACTCAATGCGCAAGCACAAAAGATCAGCAGCAGCAAAAACCCATCAACCAAACAATGCACGTAACTCCACATACCCTAAATCACATTCAACAGATAAAGCCTAACCCACGCATAGAAAAATTCCAACATCAATCATTTGAAAGAAAAGAAAAAAGAACAAAAAAAGCTGAGCAACTGAGAATAAATCTCACCACTGCTATCGTAATCGACGTCCATGGCCAACTTACACCGATCAGTAGAATCCACGATTAATCCCAGCTAGTGATGACACCAAAACACCCTCACATAAACTCCCCCACCCCGACAATCCTACTAATAACCCACAAGGTTGAGGTTAAAAGAGTCCACGCCGAATCACGCACGATTGATGCCTCAAATCAGTGTAACAATAATCAGCTATCGAGCCCGCACTTTTGCGTGAGTTGTCAAGGAAGTGAATTAAATTAATTCGGAGTTAGAAATGTAATTAGGGTTCGAGCCCAATACTTCTTTTTAATTTATTTTCCTTGATTCTGAAATTGGGAGAATTTTAAAAAAGAGGAACGATTCTATTTCGTTTTAAAAAAAGAGGAACGGGTTCTCAAATGACTGAAATATCCTTACTAAAAAACTGGTTAAGGAGGCTAATCCGTTTTTTTAACAGTGAAAAGTTATTCGAGTTTTATTCGAGTGACATAATACTCGAATAATTGACTCGAACAAATGCATTTTTGACTTATTAAAAGCGAAAAATTATTCGGATTTATTCGAGTAAAAGCAAGACTCGAATGACTTACTCTAATAATAAATCGAAGAGATAAGGTGACTCGAATAATGTGCAGAAAATTTAAACGAGTAAGCTACATTATTCGAGTATCTTATCGAGAGTTCTTTTCGAGTCAAAACTCGAATAAAGAACTCGAATAATATACTCGAATAAGCAGTGTTTTAAAAAGCTCGGAAAGAAAATTAGACACAAATCACTCGAAAACCTTAAATCCCTCGCGCTCTCTCTTCGAATTCAAATCACTCGAAAAATCGTACACAAGCCCAAGCATAATCAAATGGCGAAAAGAAAAACGAGATCATCGGAGCCTTCCGCGCCTGTTCGTATCCGGGTGGATGAGCAAATCGACGGCGGTAGAGCCACGGTGAGTTTTTGGTCGCATTTTGGGTTTTTGTTAAATCGAATTGGTTGAACGAATTTCTTGGTTAGATCTTTTGTTATTAGCGTTAAACGATCGATTTTGATGTTAAATCTTTGCGTAAACGTCGTAATCGGTCGGATTTTTGTAAAAATCGTTTTCATCGCCTTTTCGAGTATTTATTCGAGTAATTAGGGTTCGAATAACTTCTTGACGTATTCGAGTGATGTTTTACTCGAATAATTTACTCGAATAACAGTGAATTTTGCTTTTTTTTGCGTTTTCAGATCTATCTTCCGACGAAGTTGCCGGCGGACAATTTCTACCATGCCACCCTCACTCTGAACGCGCAGTACATGTCGGTATGCGAACGCATCCGTATGCTTTTGAACGAGGAGGAAATGGAGGAGATGGTTAGACGGACACAGTTCGGGAACCTGATAAAGGTGGCCCGAAACCACTACAACTCGAACATGATCATGTGGTATTTGATGAGCCGGCAGGTGGAGTACATGCCGGACTCGAAGGAGTTCTGGATGGTCGTTCGTGGGCGACCATTACGATTTTTATTGGTCGAGTATTGCCTACTCACGGGCCTCGACTGCGGCGCTAACGAGCCGGAGATACCGTCATCGAACGAGTTTGCGACGAGGCATTGGCCTGGTATTAATTCTATTTTTTATCTTTTTGATTCGTTTTTTTTACTTCGATTTCAAAAACTAACGTTTGTTTTATGGCTCGCAGGCAAGCCCGTTATATATTTACACGATTTGGAGAAGAAAATCACGGAAATGATCCGTGACGCCGGTGGAGCCTCGGGCGTTCATCCCGAGAAATTGAAGATCGCGGCCCTTTATTTTGCCGTCGGGGTGCTAGGGGAGCGGAGGGTAAAGAAGGACTTGAAGGTCAAGGAGGAGTGGCTCCGTCTGGTGGAGGACTTCGACCGCTTCAACGAATATCCTTGGGGAAGGATATCGTCCGAGGAGGTCATTTATGGTCTGAACAAAGACCTCTTGGGGAGGGCGATGGAGATGGCATCGAATGGAAGAACCCAAACAACCTTCGATATCAGCGGCTTCGTAATGCCGCTTCAGGTAAATAAATTAGTTTTGTATTATTATTTAAGACATATTATATTTATTTTAACTTACTTCTACTCTCTTTTATCAGGTTCTGGCATACGAGTGCTGGCCGACCGTCGGGCAAGAATTCACTGTGAGAAGAGCCAGCGAAGGGCTCCCGCTACCCCGTATGTGCCATTGGAAGACGACATTTTACGGCAAGAGCTCTGCTCCGGGATGGCAAGCGGTCGAGCGTGCATTCGGTGCCGTGGCGATGGATGTAAGTATATTTATTTATTTATAATATGGATTTATTTAGATTGCGTTTTCTAAATTGTACAAATACACAGGACGTGCGGTGTTGCCTTACACCGACCGATGCTGAAGCCGATTCAAGGCACTTCCGCACGGTCGCCGGATTTTGTGGCAGCTGGAATGATGCCGTGGCCCAGAAGATAGTGGAGCATCTTCTAAATGGGCTGCCGGTCTACTGCACCGAGCATCGGCTTCCTCCGTCTCCTCCTCGGCCGTCTCCTCCTCCTTCCGGCTCAATCATCGCCCATTTCGATAGAAGAATGGACAGGCTGGAAGGCGATGTATTTCATTGTATGTTATGCAACGACTTTTATTAAACATTGTAATCTTCATAAAGCGACTTATTAACATCATGAAGGCCCTAAAACATCGAAATATTGATATTTATACATCTATGTATCGAGATAATAAAAATTCAAAAACTCTGAAAAGAACACTCGAATTACAAGATATTATTCGAGTACGGTATTCGATGTTTTTGTAAATTATTCGAGTTTATTCGATTACTCGAATAAGTTCAGGTTTTCGTTTTCGACTTTTTATTGTTACGTTATTCGAGTGGCCTATTCTAATAATATTCGAGTTGTGCATTTTACTCGAATAACAGTGAAAAAAGCTACAATCAAGCCAAACTCACAATAATCCATCAATCTCATACAACCTCATACATCAAACTCATACAACCTCATACATCAAACTCATACAAACTCATACATCAAGATTTACTTAATGTCTACGACCAAACTCACCGACGGACGGAAACCTCCTTTCTTTTCTCCGACCACGCCTTGCTACGAACGGAGGCGGCAACACCAATTGATCCGAGGTATCCCACTCGGCTTGATCCGGAACCGGCGAAACTCGTCCGTGATAAGCATACTGCCACGTTAGGACAGAATAATATTCCGAACACAACGGGTAGAAACTCATGTTCGCTCGTAGACTCGCCGCGATTGCATGTGGACAAGGAATCCTGTCGATGTCGAATTGGCGGCACGTACAAGTCTTCGACCGCAAGTTTACAATGGCACGACCCCCCGGAGATCGGACATCGTACTCATGCGGAGCGATTTCATGTACTTCATACCCTTGACTTAGCTCATACCTCTCACGGAGCTTCATTTCCACCGTCGGGGTAAACCGCGTGGTTGCTTGTCCAGATTGCTGTCTGTATCTAGCAAACCAATCCTCCGTCAGCCTCTGTATCGATTCCAGAAGCGCAATGATCGGTAGCTTTCTTTCTTCGCGGAGTCTTGCATTAATCGATTCCACCCCGTTCGTAGTTATGATGTTATAGTGAGACGTCGGAGAATAGGCTCGACTCCATCGTTCCTTAGTATCAGTCTGTTGCAAATACGCGTATGCGATGGGAAACCTATTCTCAAAATCACCATATTGTGAATCAAAGTCGCATTGCTTGTATATTTTAGCAATGTGTATGAACGTCTCGGTCGCACCCTGCTTCTTACACCTGCTTTTCATATTTTGTGACAGGTGCCAAATACAATGACCGTGGTGCACACGACCGTAGACGGTTGCAACGGCGGCTTTGATAGAAGGAGATCTGTCGGATACGATGACAAGATCGTCCTCGCTGGGCACGACTTGCAAGAGCTCGTTCAAGAACCACGACCAAGCTTCTATGCACTCGTTATTGTCGATTATGCCCCAAGCTAAAGGAAACTGATGGCGGTCGCCATCCTCCGCTGATGCAATGAGCAACGTACCCCCATACTTTCCTTTCAACCAAGTACCGTCTATGCAAACAACCTTCCTCATGTGACGGTATCCCGCAATACAAGCACCAAGGGATAGGAATGCGTGCTTAAATCTCCGCTCGTCGTCCAGATATACACTTGCTATGGTTCCCGGATTCACTCTTCTCAACGTCGACAGGTACGACGGCAACAGCTTGTAACTCTCATCGGGGTCACCCTTCATTGCATTTTGTGCTAAAATGCCTCCTTTCCATGCTTTGAAGTACGAAACTTCAATCCCACGATTTCTCATCATTGTTTGAATGAGTTTAGGGGCCGGTGTACTTGTTGAACCCTGAAAAGATTCAAGCAGCATATCACTCACGGAGGTTGACGATGCTTGAGTGAGTCTTGCGTTCCGATTTGCAAGGTCGCACGTATGTGTGTTGCAATACGTACGAATCGAGAATACGGATGTATCCTTAATCTTCGCCGTCCATATCCTCCAAGTACATCCATCCTCTTTGCATCTCACGCCATAGTACGATCGGGAAGATTTTATAATCTTGACCTCGAAGCATGCCTCTATAGCAACTCTTTGGATCCTATTCTTGACGGCCTTCTTATCCTCGAATTCATCACCGACCTTCATGGTGGAACCGTCGGTAAAAGAATACCGATCGCTAGGAATAGTTGCATTTTCCTCTTCCTCCTCCTCCTCATCATTCCCGTCCGTCCGTCTACGCCATCAAAATTGACGTGCACGTTCTGCCGTGATGCAACATTCTCATCACGGTGGTTCGCCTCATTGTGACCTTCACCCCCATAATTCACATCTTCGCATCCGCCAAAGTCGATGATACGGTCAAAATAATCATCGATGTAACCACCGCCATCGCTACGAACCTCAATTGGAACGGGACCAACTTCATCATCCGCGAGAGTTTGACGGTGGAGGGTCGTAGGGAGTCCAATCTCCACACGGAGAACGATCTATCCATTGGACCCCCTAAGTATATATAACCCTTCAACTCTCGATCATTCTTTATATACAACGGAGCACACCCTTCCATACCTCTCATAGATGGCTGATAACTTAGCTTTAACTCCGGCCTCCCGCTTACGCCAATAGTCTCGTATATTTCGTTCCGCAGATCGTCCAGCAAACAACAATCGACATCGAACCCAATGGGCTTCATATTTGTTCCCATCCTTGGAACCCATGTCCATTTATTATCATTCTCAATTATCCATTCTCCATCGTAATCAATCATGATGCTGGTCGGCATAACCTGCGTATGAAACAAATCATTGTTAATAAAATTTAATTGCAATATGCATTATTCGAATAATTTCAATATTCGAAAAGTTGAAATTAATCGAGTAAACCATTCGAGTAGTAAAACAACTCGAATAGAGTCTTCGAGTGTTAAGATTTTGAAGACACTCGATAAGTTGTTATCGAAGAAATAAATGGAATAAATCAACTTTTATTGCAAACGAGTTATTCGAGTAAATAAAATATTCGGAAACAAATTATTCGAGTAAGACAATCGAGTATACGTTTAACTCGAATAACATATCCGAATAATATGTAAGTGTAAAATTTCATAAACAATTGTATTAATCGAGTAAAGTTTCCGAGTTTATTCGAGTTTGATGTACGATTTGTATGTTGCCAAAACAACTTATCCGAGTGACTTTTCGAGTCAATGTAAACTCGAATAACAGACTCGAATAATCGGAAAACGAAAATTTTCTGCAAATTCGCACAGATCTAAGGTTAAAATGCTACCCATAACTACCCAAACATTCGAAAATCTAATACCCGATGCTCGAAATGTAAATGTCATTAACATGAACGGAAATTACAATGCCCGATAATATATACTTGTAACCGGCGTTAACATGAACGAAACTTACTGTATATGCGTTCAAGAACGAAATTGGGATTCTTGGAGCTTGGGTGTTTCGATTTCGGCGGATGCTTCAGCTCGTTTTTCCTTCAAGATCTCGTTTTGGTGTTTCGTGGGTGCATTAATCAATGAGGTTGGTGCGTTTTCTTTTTTTATTTTATATATATATTTCTTTTTTTTATTTAGGTATTAATTAGGAGTTTAGTTAATTAAGGAAACATGTTCTTCTTTTTTTAATTGACTCAGTCAAGTTCCCTTTTTTTAAAAAGAAACCAAAAGTAATCTTATTTTTTAAAATAGCCCTTTTTATTGAAACTCTTTCAAAGAAGATTTCGCACTGTACAACAGAAGCTGCAGAAAAGGCCAAATTGCATCTTTGTACCCGAAACTTTGACTTTATTACGAATTGACCGCTCAAATCAACAATGAGCACTTTGAGTCCCATATTTCCAAATATAATCGATTTCGGTCTGTTTTTTCAGACGGCATGAATCTTAATACCGACGACGTACGTTGTGCCATGAACAAAATTATTTACAATCAAGAAATACATTCAAGGGCAGTATGGGTCAACAATGGACCACTGTTCAAAAATATGATACAATAATTCAACCAAGAACATAACCTACTACTAATTCAGGAAAAAAAAAAAGTTAAGACAACGTTAAATATGAGCTCAAAGGATATGTTAAATACAAGCAACAGTTGCTAATCCATTTACAAAGGCGGGCGGGAAATCTCAGGTTAGATCATGCAGATAATTCCACCTTGGAAAGCTTCGAAGTAACCTTCAATGTAATATCATCGTACGGCTTGTCTTGATTCAAATCTATAAGCCCAGAGTTCTTCAATACCTGGAAAAACAATATCGAAAACTCATATGAACAAAAGCTTTGCAGATCGAAAAAGATGGGAGCTTTACAGTTTTTCTGAATGTATAAACTGACCAAAGTCTCAGCAAACATTCGAGCACTGATCTTCCTAGACTTTCCCTCGAGGATTTTGCCCAAGCTGAGATCGCCGGGCGAATCGTTCGACTTCTCTGAAGTGGGTGGCGTTGACAGGGATTGCCTTTTCAAGTAGTGGGCCACAGCCCTGCGATAGAAACATGCAATATTTCGTCGAAAGATTCTACCTTTTCTTTATCTCGTGAAGACAATGTAGTAAGATAAGAATCTTACCTCGTTCGTGCAGGCAAAGTTCCAAGTTCGGGACTTTCTTGCTCGTTCGAGTTGTTAATTTCAGGCGTCCCTATTTGAGGAACGGTTACGATTTCGTCAGTCTAAATTGGACATCAATTACCAGAAAGGAAGAAACGATAAAATTTTTAATATTAAAAATTTTACCTGGTGCAAAATTGAATTCTTGGTCGAGGAAACGCAGCTCCTATTACCAGAAGTGAAAAAAATAAATAAAAGCAAGCAGCAATTCAAATAATGCCCATAAGATATCAAAATCGAAAATATCAAAAAACTTCGAAAAAAAAAAACGTACTCCAGGAGAATTGGGCGGAAGTTCAGGGACGTCTGAAAGTGTCGCGGGCTCAAACTCAAAATCTGTTCGACGAAATGAGTCGGGCGTTCTCATTTCCATATCAAAAGCACCAACGGACGAATTTGTATCTTCAATGGGCAACACGGTATCTGCTTCAGTAGTATCGAGACGTTCTGATCGCAGGCCAAAGTTGGTATTTTCGGGAGTGTATAAGCTTTTCCCACTAGGAGAAGGCACAGAAGATGGAATAAATCCCTCGGGCGAAGGCGAACGATGATTGTCGTTATTATTACGGAGAACTTCCATGTCCATTTCATCGCCATCATCATCAGCTGAAGGAACTTCCTCTGTCACGTCTATGGCAGAAAGATGAGGTTTTGAAGGGACAAAGTCTTCTTTATGCATGTCTAGCAAGTCGGGACATAGCCCTGCAAGACAAGGAAGCATTCAGTAAACATAGGTTTTTAGCGATTCGTATGTGCAAGGGTAAGGTATGAACTGAGAACTTACCAGTAATGAAAGGCTCGACGAAAATATCGTCCTTTCTATGCCTTTTGCTGTCCCTAAATATGTCTAAAGAAGACACGTCCCTCTCCCTTCTCTTCCTACATATATCTGTAGTGTCCTCCAATGCTTTCGTCACACGCCTAATATCACCGTAACTCATAATTATAGGAAACGAAAACGTAACGGATTTAGTAATATATATATAGAAACATAAATACCTGTTACTCAATATAGTAGCCCGATCGAAGAGCTCGTCCTTCCTTTTCCTCCTCTTAATTCCCGAGGAGGAGCAGCAGCAACTGGTAGGGGACTTTCAGCCATGGGCGATTCTTGAATCTCCAATTCAGGCATATCATGGGCTGCAAAAAATCGAAATT
This sequence comes from Craterostigma plantagineum, assembly GCA_027422505.1. NCBI lineage: Eukaryota > Viridiplantae > Streptophyta > Magnoliopsida > Lamiales > Linderniaceae > Craterostigma > Craterostigma plantagineum. The sequence continues at coordinate 62,076 of JAPQWV010000633.1, forward strand.
CCCATTAAATGCCAAGCGAAGATAAAACCGTTACGCAAAAGCGCACTCACAGAAATGCGCCGAAAAGTCGAAATTCCCCTCTGAGTCCTGCCTCTCGAAGTGGGCACGAGGTGGCGAAGATGGGCCTGCGGGGGAAGAAGCATCTCTTATCGGAGTAGGAGTGTTCCTATCTCGGATAATCAGATCCTCTAGAAACTTATCGGGCTCAGCACGGTCGGGCAGTATTGGCGAAGCGCTGAAGCCGAACCCTTTTCTCGCCTCGCGCATTATTTCAACACTGGGTTGATTTCGTGGCGTGCTGCAACCCGTGCCCCCTTCGCCAGCTGTCGATCGACGGTTGGAAGAGGCGTAATCAATGCCAGCGCCGGGCCCCACAGGAGGAGGAATGCTGAAAGAGAAAAAGGGTCAACAAGAAAACAACCAAACAGAGATGACATAGCGTAAAAAATGGACTCAATCGTACTCTTCATTTTCTGAAGAATTCATGTTATCCTCGTCCAGCGAAATGATTATAAACGGATCTTGGCTGGTCGGGATTTGCTCTGTGGTATAAATGCGCGGCAAAGGTAAATATTTTGTGATTCATAGATAACCCACAAACTTATATTACTACCTGGCAATGTGATTTCCTCCTGGCTCTTAGTATGCGCATCTTCGGCCCTATAAACATGAATATTTGAATCAACTGCGCGTGTAATGAATAAAGGAAAATGCAACCACTTTCACCGAATTATTACCATTGCTTGTAAGAATCGTCCAACTCTAGCGCGTCAAGCTCGAAGCACTTCGGAAGTGTGACTGAATGGAAGGACGCGTTAGTTGCGCCCTCGGGTAGGTTGACGTTCTTCGAAGCGATAAAGGCTCTGTTCAGCAAAGCGCTCACACCTTTGCAATCCTCGCAAAGATATTCAACTTTCTTCGCGTATATTCTCACAATGCCAAGCAATAGAAAACCCGATATTCTCAGGGCGATGGGAACCTCGGGATTCATTATTCTTTCTGCAAAAAGGTTTTAAGATGAGGATCTGATCTATTACAGCAGTAAAAGGAAACACCAAAACCGTATGTAATAGCGCATGACCAGTCGGGTCCACTGCGAATGTCTTAACTGCAGTTTAAATGGTAAAAACGTAATCGTTGAACAACAGCTAAGCCTCCTACTCAGAGTAAAATCAATTACTAATAGCCATAAACTTCACAACACGTTAGATATATGTGACTCGACTGGTGAAAGAGTATCAGACAAAGAAAATATTTTGTTGAGAACGAACAAAGGCGCATAAAACTTCTTACCGACGTATAAATAAAAATTTTTGTCGCGAATGAAAAATATCGCATAAACCTCACTAAGAAGTCAAACGAATTTCGAGAAAAAACAAAGCCCCCAAGAAAGAAGGAACAAACAAACCAACAAATCCACATTTTCGGACATAAAAGGGTACTCCAAAATACTTAAATAGCAAATAACGATTAAAAATCGTAACTTTCTTTACATTTTCATAACAGGTCGGTCTTACACACCAAATAAAAGATAAACGAAATTCATTTACGATCTTCTCAATGCCAGCGGACCTAATCTAATCCCCAGCAAAAACCCTATCCCTGCATCTTAATAAATCTAGGACAATATGGAAGCAAACGAACTCTAAGCCCTGCAGCAGTTATACATACATTTTATTCAAACAACACGTAAGACATGCGTAGTGTGACCAATCCGGTAAAGCAAACAAATTGTGATAAGTGAAAATCAACAAGTGCATTTCAAATGGTAAAAGCATATCATTTGAACACATAGCTATGCATCCTAACTCAAAGTAAAATCAATGACTTGAAAATAGCCCATAAACCATACCAAGCAGAAACTCAACCACATTTCCCAGAAAAAATTACCCACAAAAGTCAAAAACGAAACCAGCAAATCCAAAATTCAGTAATAAGAGGGGACCCCGAGGTTTTAAATAGCATACAAACAATTAAAAATCGAAACTTTTCATAACAGGGTAGGTCCTACACACCAGATAAGAGATAAAAAATCGAAACTCCATTTACAACCTTGTCAATTTACAAACTTGTCAACACCCACGAACGTAAACCACCCCCCGCAAAACCCTCCTCTAGCATCCTAATAAATCTCGTAAAAAAAAAATGTTTACAAAGAAATAACCAAAAAAAAGGAAAAACAAATGCAGCAACGTACCGACGGTGGAGGGTATGTCCGTAGAGGTGTATTGAGACTTCTTCAACCTATGCTGCAAATGAGCCGCGCACCAAACAGTCCCTAACGGGCCTTTTCTTGCCAAGAACGTGTGGGAGTAAAACATCTTCACCTATTACAGCAAATTAACAACACCCTATTCGTCTATTCCTTGTCTACGGCAGTCTTATGTGCCTGCGTTTGCGTGTGCGATTTTTTTCAGTAACGGAAATGTCTATCGGTGAGGGCGTGGAGTGTGTATGTATATGCTTCGATTGACGTGTGAGAGTGTGAGAATTAATGTCGTCAACCTTTTTAGGGGTATAGCGGGAAATTTGCTACTGCCGGGAAAAGGAAACGAGGCGCCAAAACGTTAAAAAGCTTCGTCTTTTTGATAATTACATTAGTTCCGCTAATAAAATGTCCTTTTACTTTACGATATCTACGAAATTGCCATCGCGGGGCTTTTTTCTAGGAGTGTGCTTACGTTGCAAGTCTTTGGTTCTTCAGCAAAGAGATGTTTGGGCTGATGTCGCGGCTTGACGCCACGTGGATCGTTAGCCATTCGCGTGTTTTTCGACTTTCTCTTTTCCACGTGGCGAGATGGCATTGGAAGGTTAACAGATACGCGGATCGACATCAGTCTAAATCCCAACCGTCCATCGGGAAACTTTCAGAATCGCCAGCACCAAAGCTTTCCCGCTCTCAAGAACATCCCTTTATAAATGAATGAAATGAACGCATCCCAATTTCCACCCTCAAATCACATCAACGTCAATCTAGCGATTGAAAAATCAATTTCATGGCTCGAACTAAGCAAACCGCTCGCAAATCGACCGGCGGCAAGGCGCCACGCAAGCAGCTGGCCACCAAGGCGGCGAGGAAGTCGGCTCCGGCGACCGGCGGCGTCAAGAAGCCGCACAGATTCCGTCCGGGCACCGTCGCCCTCCGTGAGATCCGCAAGTATCAGAAATCGACCGAGCTCTTGATTCGTAAGCTTCCTTTTCAGAGGCTCGTCAGAGAGATAGCGCAGGATTTCAAGACGGATCTGAGGTTTCAGAGCTCGGCGGTGGCTGCTCTCCAGGAGGCGGCGGAGGCTTATCTTGTGGCTCTGTTCGAGGATACCAATCTCTGTGCTATTCATGCTAAGAGGGTCACGATCATGCCCAAGGACATTCAGTTGGCTAGGAGAATTAGGGGCGAGAGGGCTTAGGTTTGTCGTGTTTAGGGTTTGGATTTATGTGTGCCATTGTATATTCTGTGTCGTTTTTCACATTTGAATCGTTCTCTCATCTTGTTTGTGTCCTTCCTTTCGTTATCAATGGAATCTGAACCCTCCTTTTCTTCCAGTTTTCTCATCGTTGATGGTAATGATTGATAGTACAGAAAATACATCGATATTTCTCTCGGTGCCCAAGAGCACTGAGTACAGGGGATTGATAGTTTTCTTGTTTCCCTTTTGGGGATAATCTTGAGACTTGATAATTCATGTGTAGGATGATTTTAGCAGCAGTTTGTGGGCTTTTTCATCTATCTGGGGGTAGCATCAAGAAAACCTATCCTTGTCAAGTTTTGGTGATAATCCTTATCATGTGTTTCCGCTTCGATTTTCAGCTTAAGATGATCAGATTGCAAACGCAAATGAATGAATCAAAAAGTCGAGCTCTTATTGGTAGCAGTAGCTCATGAAATTGGACCCAAAATAAAGGCTAAAAAACAAGAACTTGGTTACTCTACCTATAAAAAACAGCTACAACCATACCAACACCTGCACCAGCGATGCACAGATAAGAAACCCCACGAATACGCACGAAAAATGTGGTCAAATTCTTGGAAATCTGTAGCGTAAGGGTCAGAATCTGAAGCCTCCCTTGTTCCTCCATCTTCTTGAAGAAGTACATGGGCTTCAACGACCTCCTCAACATGAATGCCAGTGAGAAGGGCAATCCAAAGCCGAGGAAGCTCTGAATCGACACCTCGGGGATGATCGAATCGCCCATGCTGTAAGATATCCAAGCTCCCAAACCTAGATGGACGAGTCCCAAACCTGCTAGAACCTTACTCAAGCTGTAAATAGTCTTCATCATAGTCTCAAGGACTTGCCTCGTCTCATTGGCCAGTGCTGACAGATCTCGCTCCACGGTTGGCCCTGTGATTTCTTGGTGCTTGAATTCTGGGGTTTTGCTGGGATACTCGCTAGGGTTCTCATTGTCTGAGCTTTGGGTTGATAAAAACCTCACCTTTGAGCACGTAGGGTAGCAAGGGATCTGAAGATCTCTAGGGCTCGAGAGTGAATTGGGGCTAAAATTGCTGCGCCGATTGACCGTAAATCGATTTCGACCAGCTAACTCGTCACTGATTTGCGATTCCGAAGGTATTTATCGGCATATCTCTGTCCACTGTCTTGATTTTGGGTGCCGGATCTGAGAAAAATGGAGTTCGAAACTGAATATTTCTCAGAGGAGTTGGAATTTGAGAAACGATCTGTTCTTTGCTGGGTTGCAAAAGCAGAGGGTCTCGCGGAGAGAGACCTATTGACGACATGAAGAGAAAGCCTCCGTGAGATTCTTGAAGCCATGTTCTATGACGGCGAGGGTGAAGTGGAGAAGACGATGGTGTAGGTGTTGAAATTTTGAAATGCTTTTATTATGAATTGTTCTTTCTTAACGACTAAGTCCACTCACTATCATAATATACAAAAACCTGCCCCCAATCATCTGCATAAATTCACAGTATTACCCATTTTTCATAATTTTCAGCCTAAATCGTTTACTTGACAAACGAAAGTATGACGAGTGTTATAATGTAACCCAAGTGAAAGTTAAGTAAAAGGACCAATAGATTCTTCATTATTCAATGTCTTTTAGTTTATATATATATATATATACATACAGCTCAAACAATCGAAGTTTGACATAAACCTGAAACACGATTTCTATACATAGACTGGAGGGAAGCAGAGAAAGCCAAAACTTATTCTTCCAATGGTAGACCTAGCTGGCAAAAAAACAGAACAAAATGGATCAGTTTTCTTTATAATCTCACAGCTTAAAGCACATTATTTTCAAGAAGGCATTTACGTGGATAATGATGGATGATCACTCCAAGCTCTTTATTACAAGCATGCGCATCAGCGTAGTCTCTGTTGAGAAGAACCGAAGCTTGAGATCGAGTCGATGTTGTCATGTTCGAATACGAATCGTAACAAAGCCCGCCGGGCTGAATAATCTTACATCGATTTGGATTCTTTCTGCAACTGATTCTAACAAAGCTGTTCAGCGCAAGGAGATTGGCATTGTCTTTTGCAACACACCATGAAGGATTACTGTCCTGAAAATACAGATCACTTTTCGCAATCATTATAATAGCTTCTATATGCAATTATCATATGATATTATGGTCATACTCTGCAATTCACAGTGCTAAAGAGAAAGCTTAGGGTGATGAATAGGGAAAGACTTGGTTTTGCCATGATAAAAATCTCATGTGATGCTGCAAGTATAGTGAGACATGTTCTTCATCCTTATGAATGTGAAGTTTATGTTATACTCAGTTAATAACAAGTTATAAATATAATTTTCCGTGATTGAAAAAGGGATTTCCATGATTAAAAAAAGAAGTCATGATTTTCTTGATGAATTAGGGGTTGGAGAGTCGAGGGAATCAGATTGAATGGCATGGCAGTTCCATATTAGTTGGTGTTTAGTATTAGTCCTCCAACGTTTCATTATTGTGAATTCGCCCCATATTTGCAATTTAGTAACAAATGAAGGGTCGGTTGGATAAAGCGACAAAATAGTTTATGTGGCTACGAGGATCGTCCATGAAAGTCCACGTGGACAACTCAATTAGTTTAGCTGTCGTAGACGAGGTATTTTCTATTCTAAATTAAAAGAAAAAAGAAAATAAGTTGGGTCCCCATTATTACATTACTTTACGCGTCTTTTTTATTCTTTCAAATAAAAAATTTTCTCCAAAAAGCATTATTGCATAAATTTGAAAAACACATCTGATTAGTTTGACTTTTTCTTTTTTTTTCCCCTTTTCCTGTATGAAACGGCTACAAATTTTAGATAATCGAGAACGAGGAGAGTTGCTATTAAAGCAAGACGCATTTTAATTCGAAGAAATCTTGTCAAGATTCGATATTTCTCCTAATTGCATTTTGTAGTAAAACCTTAAATTTAACCGACCACGTTTGCCTCACTATCTTCTCTTTGCTGCTTCGCATTCCACGAGTCACTTTCACACTTGAGCTACTTCACTCTTCAGCTACTACTTCTGTAGTACTCTCATTAGAGATTTACAGCCTAAAGACTTCATACTGCTTAGTTAGAGGTGAACCCATCTAGTATCTGAACAACCTCGGTGAGTTAATTTTAAGTTTCTCATAAAAAATAATCTTCGATTTTGTCCGTACTTTAATGGCGGTGTGGTTCTTTGCATTTGTGTTTTCTTGCTCTAACTCTTCGACGCATCAAGTTATGGTTTTTCTGCAGTTATTATGACCCTTTCGTGGTTACGTGGTAATGATTTGTTCACTACTTCTAACACCCTTTGCGTTTCTGCTTCGATTAAAGAAAGAAAGTTGCAATAAAAATTAAAGATTTCTTGAATGTTTCGCCTTTTTAGATTCTTCACTTTCATACATCCCTTAACCCTCGAGATTCTCCGATCTCTCATCAGTTTTGTGTTCTCTGCACGTGAAGAGATCTCTCTTCCCCTTAAAAGCCTTCGTTTTTATTCCCCTTTTCCTTTACCTGCGAATCTAATAAAAAAAAAAAAAAAGGAGCTTCATTTAGGCTCACACTGTCTGCTATCATCTTCCCCTTTCTTTCTCTGGATGTTTGTTAAAGGTTTTCCGTTGAAAAAAGTTTCAAACTTTATCACACTTTTTCGTTATTATATTCCTCACCTCATCTCATTCTCCTTCTCCCATTGTTTTTCTCCGTGAAGAAGCATAACACATCAACCTTCGCCTGGCCATTCTCAGGCCAGCAGTTCTCCATAGCTGATGAAGCTTCTAACATGGATTCAATCCATCCTTCTAATCTGCGCAATTCTCCCTATGCAAAAGGTTCGTTGGTAATACTCTGCGTAATAATTCGGCGTTTTTCGACCAGTCACACTAACGAACGCTCTCACGTTTTTTGGCTCGCAGGCGCGTACGTCGGCGTAAACATAGGAACCTCAATAACCAACCCACCTTCCCCGACCGAAATCGCCTCCGCCCTAAAATCCCGACAAATAACGCACGTTCGGCTCTTCGACGCCGACTCCCACCTCTTAACCGCCCTCGCAAACTCCACCATACAAGTCGCCGTCACCGTCCCCAACGACCAAATCCTGAGGATCGGGCAATCATCCGCCGCAGCAGCGACGTGGGTCTCCACCAACGTCATCGCCCATTATCCCTCGACGAACATAACCTCGATCTGCGTAGGCACCGAAGTCCTCACTTCCCTTCCCAACGCCTCCCGGCCTTAGTGCTAGCGATGAACAACCTCCACAGAGCGCTCGTCGCCTCGAACTTGAACGATCGAATTAAGGTCTCGACGCCCCACTCCATGGACGTAATTCCGCGCCCTTTCCTCCCTCGGCGGCTGCGTTCAACGCCTCTCTGAACGCCACCATGTTTCAGATTCTGAGGTTCTTGAAGAACACAGATTCCTCTTTATGTTGAACGCTTACCCTTACTATGAGTACGTCAAGGGGGGCGGGATTTTCCCCTTGGAGTACGCCCTGTTCGAGCCGTTGCCGCCCGTGAAGCAGATAGTCGACCCGAACACGCTGCTCAAGTACTCGAGCATGTTCGACGCAATGGTGGACGCCGCGTACTACTCCATCGCAGCGCTCAACTTCTCGGGCCTGCCCGTAGTGGTGACGGAGACGGGCTGGCCCTCGTTCGGCGGGGCCGACGAGCCCGACGCCACCCCGGGCAATGCGGGCACCTACGTTAGCAACTTGGTGAGGCGGGTTTCGAACGATTCCGGGCCGCCGGGCAGGCCCGGGTTCCTGTTCCTGCGTACGTTTACGAGCTGTACAACGAGGATAAGAGGCCCGGCCCGGTGTCAGAGAGGAACTGGGGCGTTCTTTACGCCAATGGGAGCTCTGTTTATGATGCGGGCTTGAGTTTATCGGGCGGAGATGGGTCGAGGAACTCTTCTTGTCGGCGGGCTTCTGCGTGGCGAAGCCCGGCGCGGATAAGGGCTCGTTGGAAGACGGGCTTAATTGGGCCTGCGGGGCGGGCGGGGCGAACTGCGGGGCGATCCAGTCGGGGCAGAGCTGTTATTCGCCGAATACTTTGGAAAACCATGCGTCGTACGCTTATAACGATTACTATCAGAGGATGAGAAGGTCGGGCGCTACTTGCGACTTCGATGGCACGGCTATGCTGACAAGCGTTGATCGATCCTAGTAAGTCGTTGGAAGTTTCTACTTTTTTTTTTTCGAAAATTAGGGTTGTAATTATCGAGTTTAACTGATGATGGTCCTCTGTGGTCTCATTTTTTGCAGGTCATGGTTCGTGCGTGTTTAGTATGGGAAGGTGAGGCTCTTTATAGCAACGTATTATGGCGATTATGTACTCTAACGTGCGTCTAATTTTTCGTTGCAGTTCGAACACGACTGGGACGTTTCAATCGCCGGCGTTTGGACCTGTGGGTATGACCTCGGCGAGTTCGAAGAATTTTGTTCGTCGTTTTCGTATGGTAATGGTCTTCTTAACTGTTGTTGCTACTGTGATGATCTGAGGGAGAGTTAAGAGAGGATATAGACCGTTTTGTTGTATTGTGATTTTCTTGAAAATGGGAGAATTTGGTTGATTGTTGTCAATCTTATTTGGGGAAAAAAACACATCATCAAAGACATCAGATATCACTTTCAGAAACCGAAGTTATATAATGAATCACAACTAAAACACAGAGGAATCATCATCAACATTGTCTCTAACTTCAGCTCCTCAGCAAATGGTTTCACCATCATTCGCAATCTAATTCGCAGTTTCGTTCTAAGAGCTCGATTCAAACAATATAAAGCGGTTTCAGACCTCTCCTATGAATGATCCAAATGAAGCTGGCGATCATCTTCGAATCGTCGATCACTTAGAACGTACATATGCTTATTGGAGCGAAACACACTCCCTTCAACTGAGATACAGAAATTAACACACCTTCTTTCAAAATCTCCCAAGCACCATAAGAGATCGCAATAACTGCACTATATCACGAAAAAAAAATATGGGTCGGGTCGGGTCGGGTCGTTCTTTTGAGCTGAGTGTTGAAGAAACGAAACGGTAAACGAACCGCACAAATACATTTCCGACGAGGAGCTTTGAAATTACAATTGGCCCCTTGGGCCAAGACACTGCGAAGTTAGTATATTTGGGCTTGATTGCAGCCCAAAACTAGGTGAAGAGTAAGTACTCACAAGCGTAAAATGACTGAAAAGGCCCAACGGTCGGAAAAGCAATTAATATGGTCGTAAAGAATAAATAATATACAATTAAGAAACATTTACACATCACATGAAGCGTGGGACCCACGGCTTAACGGTCTAATGTTTCTCAAGTAGAAATCTCATTCCCCGCCGTTCAGTAAAACTCCTCTGTCCATAATCATTGTGAAATCACTTCCTAAACAGATAACTGAAAATGGGAGGTAGCAGCTATCGATTGGAAACCCTAGATTCGAGATTTGTCAAAGACGATCTCTACGAGTACATCAGTGCGCCTAAATGGGTTGATTTTTCAGCTCGAGATGATGATGTCGACGACGAGGCCTGGTTTTGCCGTCCGAGTAGGTCTACATTCATTCATCGATTTATGATCTTCTCCGATTCGGATTCTAATCTCGTCTTTTCGTATGTTGTTAAAGCTTGCAATCATCCCAAGACTGCTGAAGATTTCTTCGCTATCGAGCAAAAGAGGACACCATTGTCCAATTCTAAGGTCTGCGTTCTGCATCATCCTCAGTTTCAGAGATTCGTAGAACATACTTTTTACCCATGGTTTTGATGTAACGATTAGTGATTTTCAAGCTTAGCAATTTGTTCATATCTTTTCTTGTATTGCAGCTTCAGAGATCAGCTAGCGTATCAGATATTCCTCCATTTGGTGACACTAACAATAGGTATTGACCTAGTTTTTCAGCTCAATCTGCGTTACTTTTCCTTCTTCGTAATTTTGTTGCAATATGATATCAGAGACGCCACACTGAAACGAAGAGGATTATCGAACAAAGGTGCAAATTTCGAAACTGTTGTCGAGATGGCGAAAATCAAGATCCCAATTTCTCCACTCCTCAGCCACGAAAAATCGAGTCAAAAAACCGCCGATTAAATCGAGCACAGAAGACAAGAAATCTAAACAAGCGCCGAAGCTCAAAGCTACTATGTCAGCACGAAACCTTTTCTCGGGCGGCGGCGATTTACTGAACAAAGTGTCCGAGTTTTGCAATGAGTTGAAAAAACTGGCAATTGGGCGGAGAGATTAATGAGGACTGTGCTGCTGAGCCTACTCTGAAAAAACAGGGGACTACTATCCACTCTATGGGTGAGAGTAATCAAGATTGAATGATGAAGAAAAGGAAAGGAAGCCATTGTTAGAGTCAAGCAAAGAGCCGTGGAGATGAGCAGCAGCCGTTCAAAGGGAAGCTGAGAAGGAAAAAGTAAAACATTTCTTCTCTTACCCTTTCCTTATTCATCATCTTGATCCTCCTCTTGCGTTAACGTAGCATTCGTTCTCACAGAAGATACGAAGACGACGGAGAGAATCAACACTCCCAATTTCTGTGAATGTGAGAACATTAAGCCCCTACGAGAAGAAGGATTGATGCCAATACGAACCAATCCTCCAACTCCTCAATGCTTTTCTGCTACTCGCACTCGTCCTATTAATCCCCTCAGGCCCAAAACACAAGTATGCTCTATGTTTTTTTCATACAAGTTGATCATGAATCTCTCAGGCCCATAATATTGAACCTGAATTTTTCTTCGCACTGGCTTGCAGATCTTGCAGGAGTCGAAATCAATAGAGGGGCGAAGGGCGATGGATCGAGGAGATAATAATACAGTGAGCAATGGAGGAGGAAAAGATGCTGCAAATGCTTTGGATGCTTTCTGGTTCCTAAAGCCTTGCAAATTATCATTGAGTTAGGCATCTTATTTTACAGATCATCAAATAAAACGGATCGTTCTTACATTAATTCATTTCATTCTTTTATTTATTATTATTTGACGATGTCCCTGGAAATGTTCTCAAGTGACGCATAACGAAATAGTTGTAATTTTATCGAATCCCCCCCCATTCACACTCATAACCAACAAACGCGTTTTAATGGACCTTAATAAATAGATGGTATTTGTCTGTGTCTATGATAAACATTTCCATGCTTTTTATATGTTATATATATATAATATAATATATATATATATATATATTGTAGTTGTCATGTTTTTAGTAAACATAAATAGGATGCTTTATACATATATATATAATATATATTTACTATTATTTTTGATTAATTTTTTTGTGATTAAATCTAAAATAATATTTGTAGTTTAATTTGTGAAGAGTAAAAATACGTGGGTAGTATTGAAATTTGTAAAAAATGGTGTGGAGGTGAATATCACAAAATAATCGTTTTGAGTTTGGAATAAGTTGACCTTATAATCTGAGGATGGTCGAGATAGCCTCTGCCCCGACGCAAGTGCGTCCGTGACCTTGAGCAGGAGAATGCGCCTTTATATTTGCATTCGATTTATCTGCGAAAAGCACGAAGTTACATACACGAAAAAAAGAACATTTTAACGTTTCATTTTGTCTTTTCGTACCTGCAATTAATTCTGTGTCTTTTCGTACCTGCAATTAATTCTGAGGCACTTTTCCAAATGAGCACAGTCATCTACATCAACATATAAAAAGAGCATACTTCATTTAATTTCATTCGCATTATACTAACGTAGAAATATAAAAAGATACAGAAATCGGGTCTATTTTTCAGAAGGTAGTAAGTAATACATACCTGGGATTCATCGAGTAGCTTCTTCTTCCCCTCCAATTCGATGTTAAGCTTGGCTATCTCATCACTCAGTTCCACGATCTCAGTTTCATACAGTAACGCTATATCTGTGAAAAGAACGAAGTTACATACACGAAGAAGGAACATTTTAACGTTTATTTTTTCTTATCTTTTCCGACATTATAAGTTGTAATAAACCTATGGGGCTCTTCTTGATGGTGTTGGCTCTCTTTCGGAGAAGTTCTACCTCCTTTCGCCGTTGACGCCATAAGAAAATAATTAAATAAGCAGAGTGTTATTACCAAGGTAGAAAAGATGTAATGAAACTGTATGATTATAGACTAAATAGAGGGAAGACAGTTCTTGGCAAGAAGACAAATTGATTGAAGACAGAGAAAGATAACTAACAAATAGCACCTGAAAAATATGAAACTGAAAACGACATAATGTAACCACCAGCATAAACACTTCTCCTCAGCTGCCATCTCCTCACTTTTACGCCTGAGACTGAACCATTTTCTTACTCAGCTTAAACGTGAGTGGAACTAACAAATACAAATCACAGAGAGCACGTGTTGGATTGAACTAAAAGAAAAAAAGAATCACATTATCAATTCAATTTTCAGCTTAAATTAGTGGAATTAAGAAATACAAATCACAGAGAAAAAAAGCACCTGATGGATTGAGCGAAGAGCATCAACAGAACTCGAAGATCGTAGAAGCTTTCCCTTTTGTTTTATTATTCGATAAACCCTAACCTCTTGAATTGGAGGTCCGTTCATCCTGCCATTTCGTTACTCTAATCGATATCCTAAACGATGTTTCGTCTTCATGTATGAGAGAAGAGTATATCGTGTATGAGGGCCTCATCGAAGATTTACTTTGTTTCATATATGCATTACCTGCCATATGATTGGTACGAAGTGACTCTTTCTCGCGGCAGATGTCTCGTCATCCATATTACCCAATCCACTCGAAGTAAAGTTCAAGTTCCCATCGATTTAGATTTCAATGGCGCATTTGCAGTTTGCATCGAACAAAGCCTCCGCTCGCCTTGCTTTGGCTACAGTTTGGTACTTCGCGTCTTAGCACTCTCTTCTCTCATTTTCAGTTCGAATCAAAAGAAGTCCCGCCATTAATCTCCCAATAATGGACCACTTAGTAGCAGCAACTTGAATATATAACACTGGGCAAGGAATCACATAGATGAAAAGCAGCATAACAGACCTTTTTGGTGCAATTAACTCTGCTTCAAGGGCATCGACGCGGTAAACAGCAGCATTCAACAGCTCTTCTTTGTCATATGGCATCTGAGATGGCTTCTCTTGAGAGTATTTACCTTCTCTTCGAGCTCGCCGAGCCTCTTCATGACCGAAGAGAAGAGCTCTGCCTCCATGAATGATGGTGTTGGAGATGGAGGTCTGAATTCTTCCTTAGGTGCTCAAAGAAAAATTCTTGGACAAGTTCTTGCTGAGATATCGATGCATTTTCATGGAGTTTCTGAAAAATCGGGATAGCAGAGACTCTTAATCTTGGACTCTTTATCTTCCTTCTTTCATGAATTTACAATGTATTGCGGTTTTCTAAAATGTATCCCAAACCGATCATAAAAATCTTAACCCGATAGATTGCGGTTTGCTTATATGCGGTTGGATTGGGGCGGTTTTCGCGGTTTTAATATTATTTTTATCATACATAGAGCATTTTGCATAGTCCATAATGAGTAAAAAGCCTTCAAAAGCTCAATCTTCATCATAAAACTACTTTAAGGAAAAACCCGGAGAGAGCAAGGTAAATCATCTAATATCTTTAAGGTTCAAAGGAGAACTACTGAAATGCACACTGCTTCTCGATATAAACTCAAAGCCACTACCTGATAGTTAATTCTGAATCGTCCAAGAAGGCGGCAAAACTCATGGTAGTTATCATGGTCACCAAGACCTAACAAACGCGCATGCTTGTTATTTTGAATAATATTACTTCTTATACAAACAACTGAATCAAAAGCATTAGATAGCAATAACCTCATCCAAAATTAACAGTACTAATATAGTTCATTCATATTAAAGCCAGATGAAGCCTGTATGACTGCCATACACATTCAAAAGGACGTCCGTCACATTCACAACTCTTAATTCTTGTGCCAACGAATCTGATATTGGCAAGCGAACACGTCCATAAAGCTGCATGACTGCCATCCACATACAAAGTATCGATTGGACTCCGTGTCCTCTTTATTATCGAACTCAATGCACATACAAACGGCACTCATCCATGTAGGTCTAATATTGACTCAAGTCGTGTGTGGGAAGAAAAGCGGTGGTTTGGGTACGCAGAGAGGAGGAGGTAGGTGGCAGAGAGCTTCGAGTGGATTGTTTGGCTGTTTGGTAGGCGAGCGAACATTTAGGCTCTTCGATTGCCTTTGATGGGCTGAGGAATCGATTCGATTGTACGAATGTGTATATGACCTACTATTAATCTCAGACCTGTTCGTTTTCCGTGTATAACATTAAGAGACGATATATGGCCATGCAGTTCTGACATAGAAGATCAAGACATCACAAATCAACCTGGTCAGAAGTTGTGAATCCCCTAACCGTTCGCCGCCGACTACAGCAATTCCTCTATCGCCAGCGGTTGCAAGATCACAGCCTAATGAATCTACGTAGCCCTAAGATTTCAAAGTACTAAAGGCAAACAGTTTGAAGATGTAATCTATACCAAAGCAATTCAGAAACGACGCTATGTTAGGAGCCTTGAATCGATGAGCGTCTGTCATACAAGAGAAAGGTAAACATTACAAACCTTCGTTTTCTGAGAGGTAAACTGTTGTGCCGTCTTAAAATTCAACAGGTTCATTACACCAATCTGTAAAAAAACAACCACGCGATAATCGAAAACCCAATCAAACTAAGCACTTACTCACCGCAGGGCGCAGGCTGATGAACATTGAGCACACAAATTATCTTCATAAAGCGGCTTAGAAATTTCTAACTGCATGCATAAGGATTACAACCTTCGTCCCTCGATAGTTTTTGTAAGAACCAAAACATGCGAAAATATTCCAAAGGCTTACATCGAGGAGAGTTGTACGGAGTCTCTAAAAAATCTTCAATGGTCATACATTTGCCCTTAAAAAATTGCCTGTTGATAATAACCTGAAGTCATCGTTTGCTTCCATCTTTTGCCAAAGTATTGTGCTTACTGTTCAATATATTATCATCTTGTAGACGTCAATCACAGTTCATCAATGCATTTGTGTAGGTGTGCATGATTCGTTCTGGACACACGCATGTGATGTTGATAGGATGAATCAGATACTGAGGCAGAAGTTCGTTGATCTTTATAATATGCCAATACTCGAAGTTCATCAGCCCCTAAGATCACAGCCACAATGGAATTTGAACGTAAAGCCGCTACTTTACCTTCTTAATTGTCCGAATTTACCTGTAGTCATACACCCCGCAATCTTAAATGTTGAGTCCCGCAATTTGTAGTTGTAGCGCACTCATTAAGCTCGAATCTAGGCGCATTCTTACATTCATGTATGCAGTCATAATTGATACACAGGAAACTGTCATACACCATGTAATTCATATCTGGATGAAGCTCCAAAGTCACAGAAGTCGTTTTGTTATATTCTTGAGTGCAGTCTTACACTTCGGAAGTATTCACCACTTCACGAAATTCACCGCAGTCTTTCGCCGGCATAATTGAACATTTGCCTCTACGGGTGGCAGCAGCCATACAGCTTCACTGACGTCGTGCTTGAATGGGTATCCTCCTAGTCCCAAACATACGTTGTTTCACGACTCGTTATATTATGTGACATGGTACTATGTTATGTTATATTATGTTATATTACTCGTAATATATGTTTTATAGTATAACGTTTTTATATTTTATTATATTATATCACGTTATATTATAGTATCTTGTACTATATCTTATTATATTATACTATGTTTTATCGTGTTACATTACTATTTTAAACTATATTATATAATACTATTATATATATGTTATATACAATATTTTGTACTATATTATATTATACTACAATATCTTATATTATTATTTATATGTTGTAATATATTACGATTATTATTTATTACGTTATATTATATTGTATTATTTTCATCCCGTGCTTCTTCGATCCTCGGCCATATGTCCTATTCAAGCTCTCCCTTGGTTGGGAAAGGCGGGCGGAGCTGTGGATGCTGAGTCCTTTTCTTTCTCTTCGGAAAGGATTCACTATCTCTATCCCGAAGTCACTATTTTCACCAGTGAGTACTGAAACTCTTTTTTACTCCAAACTGCCTCGAACCAATATAGTATTTTATTTTACCTTATATAATATTATGTTATCTTATTGTATATAATATAATATAATACAAATATTAAATTATATTACTTTATAGTAGATCATATCATGTTAAAATATATTATTTGCAGTTATAAGCGATACATAGGGAACTGTCATACACCACGTAATTCATACGCGAATGAAGCTCGTAAAGTCACGGGAGTCGTATTCTTATATCTCTGAGTTCTGACACTTGTGGAAGTCTTCATACATTACGAAATTCACTGCAGTCTTACACTTCCGTAAAGCGGCTGCTTTACCTTCTTAATTTGCCCGAATTTACTGGTAGTCATACACCTCGCAATCTTAAATGTTGAATCTCGCAATTTGTTGTTGTAGCGCACTCATTAAGCTCGAACCTAGGCGCATTCTTACATTCATATATGCAGTCATAATTGATACAGAGGGGACTGTCATACACCATGTAATTCATATCTGGATGAAACTCCTAAAGTCACAGAAGTCGTTTTCTTAGATTCCTGAGTGCAGTCTTACACTTCGGAAGTATTCACACTTTACGAAATTCACTGCAGTCTTTCACCGGCATTTGAACATTTGCCTCTACGGGTGGCAGCAGCCATACAGCTTCACTGTCGTCGTGCCTTGAATAAGGGTATCCTCCTAGTCCCAAACATACGTTGTTTTCACGGCTCGCTATATTATGTGACATGGTATTATGTTATGTTATATTATGTTATATTACTCGTAATATATTGTTTTATAGTATAATGTTTTATATTTATTATATTATATCACGTTATATTATATATCGTGTACTATATTTATTATATTATACTATATTTTATCGTGTTACAATACTATTTTAAACTATATTATAGCGTATTAAATTATATTATATAATACTATTATATATATGTTATATACAATACTTTGTAGTATATATATATTATACTACAATATCTTATATTATATTATTTTATATGTTGTAATATATTATGTTATTATTTTATTATGTTATATTATATATGTATTATTATATGTAATATTTTATTTTACCTTATATAAACACTATTTTAAACTATATTAATTATACTATTATATATATATGTACAATATTTATATATTATATTATACTAAATTATATTATTATATATGTTGTATATATATTATGTTCTTATATTATTATGTTATATATATATTGTATTAATATATGTAGTATTTTATATTTACCTTATATAATATTATGTTATTTATTTTATATAATATAACATAATACAATATTAAATTATATTACTTTATAGTAGATCATATCATGTTAAAATTATATTATTTGCATTCATAAGTGATACATAGGAAACTGTCATACACCACGTAATTCATACGTGAAGTGAATGAAGCTCGTAAAGTCACGGGAGTCATTCTATTACAATACAACATAATAATACAAAATAACTCAGGAGTCGCCCAGTTGAGCAGTCATACAAAATTAACGATATTAGCATAATCATACAAAATACACATGAAGTGGGGGATGCCTGCGAGGCGTAAGTACATGAACAATTGTATTTCAAGAACAAACTTGTAAATGAAAAAAAATAAGAAATTGCACCTCTGCTTGCTTTTCGTCGAATCTGTCTGGCAGCATGACAATGGTTGCGACTGCATCTGCAAGAGGGGAGATATCTACCTTCCTGCATATTTCTACAGAACCCTGGCGCTTGCTTATACATAACAACTCAGTCACTGCTTTCTTGTGACGGTTCACACAGGCATACAATGAGGCTCTGTCCCTGCGCATAGCCAGATTTTAGTCGATTGCCATAGAAGAGTATGTCACGAAAAAATATACTATTTTTAACGTGAGTTTTCCTTTGGGTCAACTTTCTTTGTTTCATTTGTTAGTTTCCAGTCCCAATATATCTCTGTCTTGGTCTCTTAGTTTTCTTTTTCTCCCTTGCAAGAAAAAGGGAAAGAATCAATTTCGCACTAATATCTACTTCTTGGAGGAACTAAAAAAATTTAAGAAGAGCGTTTTACCTCTGGTATTTCCTCACCCTCTTTGGGTTCTTCCTCTCCTTCAACCTACGAAACAATGAACGGCAACACTTAGTTTTGCAACAATCAAAAGCGAGACTCAATTACTTCTCACAAATTACTTAAAAAATTCTAACCTCGACGGTCTTCGATTTCTCTTGCCACGCATAAATTGGGAATGAAACGAATTGCGAGTAGTTCTTCACCGAGCTCTGAATCTTAATTGGCTCTGAGTACTCATACTTATCGTCTCCTGTTAAGGAAAGAAAAAGCGAAAATGTAACACATGTTGTAAAAAAGAAGAAGACGACACATCATTTGGACAATACGAAGAAGACAAGTTCAAACAATTCGAATCGACGTTCTCACTTGGTCTGAGAAGACTAATCGACCAAAAGAGATGAGTTCTATCGCCGCCGTGGTCTACGATTGACAGCGCCTTGGATTTGGAAGTCGCCCGCGAGAGGATCACAAGAAGAAAAGTACCATAAATCAAAGAAAAAAAAGGCAACCAATAAGAGAATTGATTGAAAAAAGATGGCTTTGAGGTCCCTGTGCAAAACAAAGTTGGAATGCAGATAGTCAACTGCGAGTAGCAGTTGCGTGAACCACTTTTAGCGTCTGCAAGTTTTACATTAGACAACCTTGTTAACCACAAAAGTGAAAGCATATAGTTGATAAATAAAATGTGAGAAAGAAATGAAAGTGAACCTCCTCGGGGAAGTGTTGGCCATTGGATTTCTTCATCAGTTCGCCTCTGTTAATGATCGATTCTCACAGTAAATTAGGCTGAAGAAATGAAACTATGACAATGTTTATACATTTCCCATTCAAGTAACACATGTCACCGCCCTCGCGGTAGCCCGTAACTATGCAAACATAGCAGCCCTGTTTTGGCATTAGGTACAAAGATGAACCACAAGTGACGTATTAGTTCATATCAAGCAAAAGCAATACTAAAACATGGAAGCTTAGTGTTACCTTTTCAACCCAAGCTTCTTTAAACTCAACAATGTCAGGATGCTTAATCTTAGCTATTATTGTCATCTGCACATTTATCATAATTTACTCGAAAAACATAATAAAGAGATTTAAGTATAACACTGGTCACTGACTGCAAAATCCCATGTTAGGTCACATTCTTTCATAAAAATTCTAAAGATGAGTGACAAGAATACTCGGGGAAATGCTGAATATCAGACAGATTCTTCTCATAAGGTTCCATCTCTTTGCTTAAATTGATAAGTAGGTGTACCTCTTGATAAGCTGATCTACGACATTTTCAGTTTGCCGAGCCAAGCGAATCTTCTGCCCCTCCCTACATACCTGAATTTTCACAACCCAAAACCAAAACATAAGATAGCAAAAAACCAATCTTCAATAAATAAATAAAAAGATCCTCACTGTTTCTTTTCCAGCTTATGGTTGACCAAAATGGCTGCACCAAAGGCGCCACGGCCAATCTGCTCAATGATCTCATACTGATCCATTCTGGACTCCATCGTTGACCTATCTTAAAACCCACAAAAGAAAAACACTGTTTTTCCATTGGAAGTTTTCAATTAGGCCACAAAGATATTCTCAGGGACATACCAGGTATTTGATGTTTTCCTCGATTGTACAACTCCTTCGAAGGGCTGCTCTCTCCGATACGCCAAGTGCAATCGAGGAACGATTATTTGGCTGCTCTCTCCTCATTTCAAAACAGCTATTGACTGTTCTCTCCTTCGATGCAGAAACATCACAAAGACTCGAGCTTTTATTGCTTGCGATGTCTGAAGCAACGCTCATCAGCTGACATAACACTACAAATACCGCAAAACCATAGCCAAGGTAAATGCATAGTCTATGATAACTATGACCGAAAAATCAAGCTATTCAATATTTGGATTGGATTTCATAATTAAAAGTTAAGGAGATTTGCCCAACCCCAAGCTTGATTTAGAATTCTTATTGATGAGATAAAAGTTGACTTGAACTAATTTTGATACAGAACCATAGCCAAGGTTATTTTGTCCAAAACCATAGCCAAGGTTATGATTTAGATTTGCCCAAAACCATAGCCAAGGTTATTTTGTCCTTTCTTTTCTTCTTTTCCCCCCTCCCATCTCTCCCATGTTCTCTCCTCTTTCTTCTCTATTTCCTTTAAATTGTTGGTTGTTTTGTCCTCTTACCATTATAGAGATGCTTGGAGGTGGCTTGGATAGATCTTGTCTCCATGCTCACATAGAGATGGATGGAGGTACATTTATTAAATAAAGGATCTTGTTTTATTTACCACACTCACATGGAGGTGAATTGAAATTATTTTATTTATTTTATTATTTTTTTCCTTACTTAATTTCAGCCATAATAATTTTATTATTATTATATTTTATATTATTGGGCCAAAATTCCTAACATCTAATCTATCTCTCCCATACTTGGGCCATTATTCTCCATTTGGCCCATAATTATTTCGGCCCTTTTAAATTCATCGGGTCCAATTCTAAATTCTTTGCTCGACACGGAAAGAAATCGGTGTATGTTCGAAATCGACTTCACACATTCCGAATATTATTGAAATAATCCCGTATTAAATTTTTACGGGTATTACATTCTCCCCCCTTACAAGAATTTCGTCCCCGAAATCACATCTAAAGAAATAATTCGGGATAACGATTCTTCATATCATCTTCTCGCTCCCACGTGGCTTCTTCAATCGCTTGGCTTCGCCACAGTACTTTGACTAACGGAATATTTTTATTCCGAAGTCGCTTCACTTCGCGCACTAAGATTTCAACTGGCTCCTCTTCGTAGCTCAGGTCCGGCTTGAGTTGCTGGTGAAGTGTTCGCTTCCTAGTACATGATTCGGGTTCGTAACGTGTAATGTTGATACGTGAAATACGTCGTGGACTTGGGCTAACGAGGCTGGTAACTCCAGTTGATATGCAACTTCCTCGACTCTCTTAAGGATTTGGAAAGGACCAATGTACCTCGGACTGAGCTTGCCCTTCTTTCCGAATCTTTTCACGCCTCTCATAGGAGATATCTTCAAGAACACCCGATCGCCTTCCGAGAACTCTAGTGGCCTTCGTCGTTGATCAGCATAGCTCTTCTGACGACTTTGGGCTGTTTGCATCCTCTCCCGGAATTTTCCCACAGCTTTAGTCATTTCACGAATCATTGCAGGGCCCAACAACGCTTTCTCGCCGATTTTATTCCAATGAATTGGGGATCGACATTTACGCTCGTTCAAGGCTTCGTAAGGCTCAATCCCGATCGTGGCTTGATAGTTGTTGTTATAGGAAAACTTTATTAGTGGAAGGTATTTGCTCTGCCTGAAAATCCAGGTTGCACGTTCTCAACATATCTTCGAGCGTCTGGATTGTTCTCTCAAGCTGTTCGTACGTCTGAGAGTGATATGCCGTGTTGAAGGATAGTTTCGTCCTCATGGTCTTTCGTAATCTCACCCAGAATTGGGACAGAAATCTCGAATCCCGATCTGAGACGATTAAAATCGGGATCCCAAGGAGTCTCACAATTTCTTTTATGTACAACTCTGCGTACTTCTCCATGGAACAAGTTTGATTGATTGGTAGGAAATGGGTTGATTTAGTCAATTTGTCGACGATCACCCAGACTGCATCATGGCCCTTTACGTTTTTTTTTCCTCAAGAATTCGATATAATAATGTTGGCTTCAACGTTAACGCTGCTAGTTTTATTTCGATCTTTCCAAATTGATTATTTCCACTCCGAGTTGGCACAGGTTCGTATTCACTGATTTATGGCTCAAAGCTTCTGCGACTACGTTCGCTTTTCCTGGGTGATAATTTATTGCACAGTCGTGGTCTTTTGCTAACTCGAGCCATCGTCTTTGCCTCATGTTTAACTCCTTCTGCGTGAAAAAGTACTTTGGGCTTTTATGATCTGTTAAGATCTCGCATCGTTCTCCGTATAGATAATGTCGCCAGATTTTCAGGGCAAACACCACTGTTGCGAGTTCCAAATCGTGTGTGGGGTAATTTTTCTCGTAGGATTTGAGCTGTCGGGAGGCATACGTAATTACCTTCCCGTTCTGCATCAACCCGCACCCCAAGCCATTTTTTTTTAGGCATCACTGTATACCCAAAATCTTTCCATACCACAGGGTATTGTAAGAACATGAACTGTTGTCAGTCGTTTCTTCAACTCCTTGAAGTTTACTTCACAAGCTTCCGTTCACCTAAATGGAACGTTCTTCATAAGTTAAGTCTGGCTTTCTTCACCGTTATTGTCACGATGAGCAGGTGTCGTTGGATCCAAGATGGCGCGCGATCTAATGGTCAGGATTTGAAGGCTGAAGATTTAATTATGTTTTCAGGATATCGCGCAAAAAGATCGACGGCTGAGATGTTTAAGAAGTGAAAGAATCGATGGTGAATCGTGAGCGTTGGATCAAAAATCGGACGGATAGTAGTGAAGGTGCTATTTCACTTACAGAGTCGCATGCGATTCTTGCTCTAACACGTAGAAATGCAATACCACGTGGCGACTTGTGGAGCGTTCAATCGGATAAAATGGACGGTGAAGATAGATTGCGAATTCATGCTTAAAAAGATTTCTATCTTATTAATGTCGGATTTCCAGTTCACTTTCTCGAGCATGTAACTTCTTTTAGAGTGAAAATCATCGTGAGGTGAAAACGCGAGAGTTGTAGAAGAGATAGAGATCTGTAACTTTCGTGTTGTGATCAATAAGAAAGGA
This sequence comes from Craterostigma plantagineum, assembly GCA_027422505.1. Lineage (NCBI taxonomy): Eukaryota > Viridiplantae > Streptophyta > Magnoliopsida > Lamiales > Linderniaceae > Craterostigma > Craterostigma plantagineum. The sequence continues at coordinate 85,377 of JAPQWV010000633.1, forward strand.
AGCTCGGTTGATCCATGGACATAGGTTGAAGTTCTGTCTTGTTTGTGCGTTAGTTCGCCGTACTAAATTCATTGATGTGACAGAGTCTACGCAGTGCATGTAAATACGGCATTGATTTAAACGTGAGCACAATTTCTTTGTCGTAATGGACATCAACATCTTTTTTCGAGATTTTGGATTGGATTTTTATGATAAAAGTCCAATGTGATTCTTCCTGTGCGTGATCTCTGAAATCGAGATTACGACGCTCGAAGAAAAATCTGATGTCGAAATTTATGAAGTTTATCTTTATACGGCGTTCGAAGGAAACTCGAAATTAATCTTGCTTATCCTTCGCTTCACTCACGCCTATAAATAGGTACTTGATGCACGCTATTTGCACCACAACACAATTCTTTCCAACCACATCATTTAATTTTCGTAATGTATAATCTTGGAGGAAATGCGGATCGTGATGATGTTCCTCAGGAACCTTTTTGGAGGGAAAATCTCGAAAAGCTTAAATTTGAGTTATTCCTTATTTTGGGATTGCTCTTCGCTGCAATCGCCATTTTTGTGATGTGGGTTGTCACTCACTGCAGTTGCTTTTAATTTGTGAAAGGTTATGTCATGGGAAACCGGGCCTTTTCTGGCATATTGGAAGAAGACGCCGACAGAACTTCTCGAACATCGTTGATGTTTTATCTTCTAAGGTTTTTTTTTTATGTATTCGGATTGTAATATGATTTTTAATTATGTAATCGTTATGCATCGACTCTATCATGTTTTCTCTATGTTCTCGTCTCGCTTCCTAAATTTCTACAATTAACCCATGTTTCTCTACGTCCTCGTCTCATTTTTAAAATTGTATACAAGCTCCGATTTTTAAAAAATTTTATATCGGTCGACTCTCTTTTATTTTGCCTTTTATTTATTTTAACTTTCCGAATTTCAGCTTGGTCCAATTCGGTCAAGCCCAAATTAACAAAGCCCAAATTTTGAAAAGGCGCAAAATTTAAATTTCGCCGAATTCCAAATTGACCCGAATTTTTACCCGAATTTTTAAGCAACCCCAAATTCTATCAAAAGTCCGAATATTTTTTTTTATCATTCTCTCCCTACCTTAATTTAACCGAGATTCTCCTACCAATCTAAGTGTAAAAGTACGAAATCTCTAACTTTTGAACACATCAAGGAGCACATAAAATCACCCAAATATTCACGTTAAAGCATATATCCAAACATCATAAATCACATAATTACGTATTAAACTTACAGGCGTAGGCTGATCCTCCAGGCTTTGAGCGGCAGTACATGGACAGTCTACAGAACCTATAACCTAATGCTCTGATACCACCTGTAACGACCCGACTTCCTAGATACGTATTTTGGCGGATTTTCGCAGCGTAAGCAGCGGAAAACCCATTTAATTAAAACTTTTAAAATATAATAATACAAATACGTTCGATGTCTAAATCCATAAGTTCAAACCCAAACACATTTTGATTCATTTGGCGGAAGCCCTATAAGTCCAAGCTCAAATTTAAAAACATGAAACATAAACTCGTTCCACAGGTCGCGTCCCATGTACTGCGCCGCCCTCAAAAGTCCGTGGAGTCACCGCCATCAGCCGTATTACCTACACACGTAAACCCTGAGCTTTTGCCCAGTAGATGAAAATATGCATGAATGCAAATGCTCTCACATTCCAAACTCGACACATCTCACAAAATGCACGCTCGACTCTTTTATAATATCTCATCATCAACTCAACTCATCTCATCACAATCAGGGCCCGAGGCTTAGGAACTAAAGGCAACACGGGAGGCCCCACTCCCCACAAGGGTCAGTAGCTCGGGAGGCCCACTCCCCACATCTCAATCATATAGTGCGCCTTAGTCCTAACCTCAACTCATACCATTCGACAACCATCAATCGGTCATAAACTACCCCACTGAACATCACTAAACAATATTACCGTGACTCCACGCAGTTCTCTCTTTTCGTACATGTGTATGCAAATGTCGTGCAAATAGAATGCAACATATAAAATGCATCATATTAAACAACAACATATCGGCCCGATATATAATCTCGGCCCGATCTAAAAAAAACTATCATACACCAAATAATTCGGGACCAAAGCCCGTGTTTCGATTTAATCGACGCAAAACCTTAACCACATAAACTCTCCCGAAATTCACCAATAGTTCCCAAAATTTAATCCTTTTTACTTTAAGACCCTAATTTCACAATTGGTCCATAATTTAATATATTTTAAAATTCTAACGTCCAACTTTCAAATATCACTTAAATTTCTACTTTAAAAATATCTTTATGAATTTTTTGCACTTAAAATCCCAAAACTCATAATTTACTTTTTAGGACCAAAAATTTCCTAAGTTTCAGATCTGCCCCGAAAGCTTTAAAAATTTCAGATTATCCCCGAAAGCTATCTTTAAAAATCTCCCCGTTCGGATTTTTACATTCTCAGCCCCTAGATTCTTAAAATTTTCAATCTAGTCCCCTAATTTTTGAAAATTAGACAAAGGGCCCCAATTATTTATGCCGAATTTCAAATCTGCCCCAAAAGCTTTATATTTCTTTAAAAATCTCCCTTGTTCGGATTTTACATTCTCAGCCCCCAGATTTTTGAAACTTTTCAATCTATTCAATCTAGTCTCCAAATTAAAAAAAAAAAAACTATTTTATACGGCTGTTTTGCGACAGTTTAGTATCTCTCAATGATCACAGGGTAAACGACGTCCGATGGACCTGAAATTTTAAACATAGATAAATAACTTGCAAATCTTGATTCTGTCCAAAGGGATGTTTAATCCGAATTCTAGATCGTGAGATATAAATTTTTGAACCTCTTGGCCGAAATGGATAAAGAAAACCCTAGAAAACACTAATCCTCCCCAAGTTTTGTTCTATCCACTTAATCACAAGTCCTCTAACTCTATTCTTATGTTTCATAGACCTAAACTTCATAAAGATTAAGGTATTAAGCTGGCCGAATTTTAGCATGTAAGCATCATCGCGAAAATCATACAAGAAATTCACGTTTAGCACATAAACACGTATAAATTCGAAAGAGATCATGCAATCACGAAAAATTCACGGATTCAAAACTTGTTTACGTGTGTAGGTGATCTTCACCTACCTTAAATTCCCGAGAGGTAACGGGTTGTTTCGTGTGATTCCAACCCTAGAGTTTCGATCCCGAGCTCCCGAAGGTTTTTTTTTTTCTCCTCCTCTCTTTTCTCCTTCTCTTCTTTCCCTTTTTCTTTCTTTTTCTCTCTCCTTTCTTCCTTCTCTCTCTCACTCTTGCGACCTCTCCTCCCCTCTCTTTCTATTCTTTTTAGCTTATTTATTCTTATTTGTCTTCATGTAGTATTAGTTGATTAGGTGTATTAAGTGGTATATTAGTTAGGTTATTTTGTCCTTTCTTTTCTTTCTTTTCCCCCCTCCCATCTCTCCCATGTTCTCTCCTCTTTCTTCTCTATTTCCTTTAAATTGTTGGTTGTTTTTGTCCTCTTACCATTATAGAGATGCTTGGAGGTGGCTTGGATAGATCTTGTCTCCATGCTCACATAGAGATGGATGGAGGTACATTTATTAAATAAAGGATCTTGTTTTATTTACCACACTCACATGGAGGTGAATTGAAATTATTTTATTTATTTTATTATTTTTTTCCTTACTTAATTTCAGCCATAATAATTTTATTATTATTATTATTTATATTATTGGGCCAAAATTCCTAACATCTAATCTATCTCTCCCATACTTGGGCCATTATTCTCCATTTGGCCCATAAATATTTCGGCCCCTTTTAAATTCATCGGGTCCAATTCTAAATTCTTTGCTCGACACGGAAAGAAATCGGTGTATGTTCGAAATCGACTTCACACATTCCGAATATTATTGAAATAATCCCGTATTAAATTTTTACGGGTATTACAGGAAACGCCCAAAGTGGTGAGAACGGCTGCTGCTGCTGATGGAGGTGCTCGGAGCATCGTATGAATCGGAACCTCGACATTAACCACACCTTCATATTAGCCCGAAACAGCCCCCAGAGATGGTTTTTTGTTGGGCTGTCTTTTGGTTTTCTGTATTTAACCCCAACGCATTGATTAAGAAATGAACTGACGGTCGACTTTCCTTACCGTGAATGCATAAGACGTTTGAACAAAATAGTTAGTTACGGAGAGTGCATTTATTAGGGAGACGACCGGTTCTGAAAAAGAATTAGAATTGCTAATTGCCCGCCACGTCAGCAGAAATAGCAGAAAATAGAACTATTCAACTTCCTACAAATGAACATAGACAAAAATAAAATAAAACGCCTCGTTTTTCGTTTTTTTTCCATTTCAACTTCCTACAAATGAACATAGACAAAATTAAAATAAAACGCCTCGTTTTTTGGTTTTTTTTCCATTTTGTTGCCACGTGTCATCACAATAGGGTCCCTATCCTACTTTTATAGTATATAGATTATTATTGTCATCATTAATTTATTGTTTATGAGAAAATTAGAATTAGCATTTGAGCAACCCATTATATTCGTTTCCTTTCTTTTCTTTTTTTCTTCTTTGATTATGGGATAGAATAAAATTACAACGCGGCGCGGCCAACATTTTATTTCAATACTGTCGAGTGTCAATTTATGGATGTATGTATGTATTTGCAACTTTAAATTAAACAAAAAAAAAAAACTATTACAATACAACAAACACTACCTATATATAATTAGTTTATTTATTTTTCCTAACATACTTTCATAAATCTGAGCAAGTTCTTGCTCCATCATCTGTATCTCTGCTTGAAGCCGTTTCTTTCCATCTTCCCCACTCGAACTCAACAGCTCCATTTTCTTAGCTATGTTCTTCTTCAGACTCCTCACCTGTATTATATAATAAATAACCGAAAAATGTAAAAAATAATAGAAAAACATATCAAACAACTACATTTTTATTTCAATTAATAATCCACTTATTTCCTCACCTTACGAAAAGGCCATATGTCAACTCCATTCCTTCTGCACAGCTTCTTAACCACAGTAGGGCACACGTTCAGCTTCTTCGCAGCTTGCTCCATTCTTATATCGAAATACTCTGTCAAATCTTCCATCTTCAACCTCTTCGTTCTTTCCCTCTGCAATATATCCATTGATCCTTATATGAAAATATATATATGTATAATATATTACATTTTGTAATTCAGAACATATATATATATATATATATATGTGACCTGAACTGAAAGGGAAGTTCTCTTCGATACGCCAACGCTGCTCCCGGCGGCGTTTGTTTCCTTACGGGGGGACGCAATCAGACAATCTCGAGAGTCCTTATTTTCTCGCGGGAAATCGTCCAAAGAATTGTGGGGCCCGCCGAGTCCGACGCTCATGGCTTCGTAAAAGGCGGCCAAGGGATCGTCGTGCGCCATATTAGCGTACCCTTCTTCTCCGCACGCCTTGAGATACTTGAGGAGAAATCCCTTCACAAAATGCGCATTCTCGCCGTGAAAACTAAAAAAACGCAAAAAAAAAAAAAACTCAAGTAGGTTTATCATCGCGCCGTTGATTCAATTATAGTCGTCGTCGTCCTTACTCGAACATCTTAGATTCCTGGATTTCGAAGCCGACGTCGAAGTCGTATCTGTCGACCACCACGTGCGTAATTACGCCGAGGATTCCGTGAACCTCTAAGCGCTTCAATCTGCTCGCCGAAACTGCGAGAAAAATAGTAAGTAGGAAAACAAAAAAAAAAGAACGATATATACAATCAGCGCAATTCGAACAAGTAATACGAAAAAAAAACACCGTTAGTATGCGCAATCTGTCGTAGTTTATGACAGAAACTGCAGTTTCGCCGTGAAGATTGTGGCATTAAGTACGTCCAATATTCGCTTTCGTAGTGATCATTTCCTCCTGCGATTCCACTGCTTTCTCCCACGAATGACGTATGTAATGGACCATTGTTGTTGTTGTAGTTATTATCTTCTGATCCATTGCACAAGGCCCATATGTAAGGATCGGTTAAAGGGTCTTCGTAATCTCCTAAATCGTCGTCGCCTTGATTGGTGTTGATAGGCGGAGGATTATTATTGCAGTGGGGTTCTTCTTCGTACTGTTTGTTGTTCAGCGGAGGTAATAGAGCGTCGAAGTAGTCGTCATCCAGGGAGAAGTACGATGGGTCGATTTCGTCCAAAGCCTGTAATAACATGTCAGTTTCGTCGAGATTATTACTGTCGTTTTCGTAGACTGGTATTATTGCCGTTGTTGAAGCAGTATTAGTAGTAGTGTCCATTGACGGCGGCGGGTGGTTGGGTAGCGGTGGCGGCGGCGCGACGCCTGGCGGTGGTGGACCAAGCGTCGCGGTGGAGATTGGCGGGCGGGTGTTTGTCTGCAGGCGCTGGTTTGCTGGGAAAGGAGTTTGATAAACGAGAGAGGGAAAAAAAAAGTACTTTCGCTTTGGAATCGTCGTATGTGTTTGAGTTTTGAGGGTCAACTGGCGGTTATTGACCGTTGGATAAGCACAGCGGTTTCCTTTCCTTTTTTTTGTTTTGATTTTCGAACCTTTTTGAAAAAAAAAACGATTTTTTTGTTTATCTTTAGGCAAAATTAAATTTTCTAAAGTTTTTTTAATGCAAGTTTTACAAAAATATCCATTAAGCAGTCCAACGATTCCGACTAAATATATTTATTTTATTTATAAGTTAAGCATTTTGTATCTGATAGATATTGTATCAATTATTTGGATAAGGAACGGAGCCGGGTCGGATCTGCTTCCTACGAAGAAACATTTAAGCAAACACTTGAGGAGCATCTCCTTGAGCCTTGAGGTGAGCATGAACTCAGCAATGGAAGAGACTCACAAGACAGTATCATGCAAGCCGATTGACTGGGGCAGCGCTCAAGCTCTGCGATAGTTAAAGCATTAATAACAAAGAAGAGTGGTTTTGTATTCATCGATCCAAGCAGTACCCATCGACGCATCAGCTAATTGCACTCTCTTTCTACAAAGTCGTTTGCGTCACTGATTCGCCGGATTTTTTCTTCGGCGCACATGTTTGTAGCACTCGAAACAAGGCCATTCATCTACGCTGCTGCGCGCCGTCTTCAACGTGAAGCCACCAACTCTATGTTCCGATGTAATACAGACATCACCAGGTATTTCAAAGTAGGTGATGCGGAAAGCGCGCGCAAACTGTTCGTCGAAATGCCCCAGAGAAACGTAGTCACATGGAACTGTATGATTTCTGGGTATGTTAGAAACGGTATGATTGGCGAGGCCCGCGAGGTATTCGATTTGATGGCGTGTAAGAACATCGTTTCTTGGACCGCAATGCTTACTGGGTACGCAAAGAACGGAAGGTTGGACGAGGCCAGAGCATTGTTCGACTCCATCGAAAACAAGAACATAGCAAGTTGGAATGCTATGATTTCGGGATATGTGAGCAACGGAAGGCTCGAGGAAGCCCGAGAAGTGTTCGATGAAATGCCCGAGAAGAACGACGTCACATGGGCTACGATGATCGAAGGGTACTTTAGATATAGCAACGTGGATGAAGCCGAGCGACTGTTCATCGAAGCTTCGGGCGATAAACTGTTGCTCTGCAACACCATGATTGCCAAGTATGGGGAAATGGGACTCGCCGAAAAGTCGTGGGATGTGTTTACGAGGATGACAAGGCGCGACGAGGCATCTTGGACTTCTATTATCAATTGTTTTCTGAGATTCGGGGATATGGACAAGGCTAGGAGATTATTCGACGACATGCCCAAGAAGGACGTAGTTGCTTGGACTGTGATGATCAAAGGCTACGTAGACAACTCAAGAATCGATCTTGCCCGTGAATTGTTCGATCGAATGCCGCACAAAGATGTAGTCGCATGGAATTCTATGCTCAGCGGCTACGCCCATTACAGCACCGTAAAAGATTCATACGACTTTTTCACACGAATGGAAAAGAGAAACACAGTTTCGTGGAACTTAATGCTACGAGCATATGTGCTGCACGGCGATATAACCAACGCGCGTGCTTTTTTCAAGAATATGCCCCGTAAGGACGAAACCTCATGGAACACTTTAATCTCAGGTTTTCAAAGCGACGAAGAATCATTATCACTGTACACAGACATGTTGTCCTATGGATTCAAGCCCGACCAGGGGACCCTAAATAGCGTGGCTTCGACATGTGGGGCCCTCGCCTTGCATGCCTGGGGAAGATCAGTCCACGCTTTCATCGCCAAGACGGGCTATGGAAACGACAGGACTGTGGCTAGCTCGCTCGTATCCATGTACTCTAAGTGCGGCTTCTTCCACGATGCATCGATGATGTTTGAAACAATGCCAAAATGGGATACCATAGCATGGAATTCCATGATTCTGGCGAAAGCCCACCACCGCTCCGCGGAGGAAGCACTTTGTCTCTTCCGCCGCATGGTCGGCGGCGGATTCAAGCCCGACCACGTCACCTTCTTAGGGCTATTGGCCGCGTGCGCTCATTCTGGCTCGGTTAGGGTAGGCTGGGAGTGTCTTCATTCCATGGAGAGGTGGAATCTGACGCCGAGGGCGGAGCACGTCGGCTCTATGGTCGACTTGATGGCTAGGTCGGGGTTGATTGCGGAGGCTTTCGAGCTGGCCGGTAAATTTACGGCGGATCTTGTTCCGTCGTACGCCTGGGAAACGCTGCTCAGCGCCTGCAGTATTCATCGGAGTTACGAGCTTAGCGATTCGATTGCGGAGAAGATTTTGGCTTGCGATCGTCGTGACGGCGCCGTGGCCGTGCTCCGATCTAATGTGCTGTCGGCGCGTGGGATGTGGAAGGACGCCGCGAGAGTTAGGGCGGAGCTCAGGGAGAAGAGATTGAGGAAGGAAGTTGGCTGTAGCTGGATCGACGTAAACGGCGTCGTATCTTGCTTTTCGAGCAATGACACGTGTCACGCCCTCGTTGAAGATATGTACGATGTGTTGGAGGGTTTGACGATGCTTATGGAAGAGTATATGTTTTAGAGGCAAACGAAATTTTTTTCTAATTGGGCCGATTATTGTGAAAGTCCAATTTTTTAGGCCCAATATATTTTTATGTTCGGCCCATATTTATCGGGCCGGAGCTCCATGCTTGGGATATAGGAAGCTATTAAATCATAGAACCCTCGTCTCTCCACTACACAGGGGAAAGCTACGGTAGAATCAGCGTCGAAGTATTGTTCTCTTGCACTCTTTTTTGTGTTGCTTTTTGATGATTTTTCTTCTGACATGGATATATGTGTTTTACTGGTATGCAGTCATGGCTCGGTTTTACTTTGACGAAATCATCAATGTCACCAGCATCGATGCACAAGTAGTATATGACAAAGGTAATCGTTTTAGTTTTGAGATGATTGTTCTGTTTTTTCTTTCATTTTTCTGTTTTTTAGGGTTTCGTGGATAAGTTCCAGCTGATGAAGTGTGTATTAACATAGGACGCGCTTTGACTGAGTGGTTTGTCGCTTCTTATTTACAGTTTCTAGAGTTAGAGCGAGCAGTGAAGACGATGACTATAGTTTGGAATTAGATGTGCATTCTCAGCTATATCCTATGCTTCCTGGTGGGAAATACAGGATGGTGATATCTGATACACTAAGCATGGGTGGTTCTGCTGTTTCTGGCAACTCTACCGAGGTGCAGTTCCACTTCACACACCTGTAATTCTATCGAAATTTTAGTTGGGTAATAGGTACGATGGAGTTTGTTTGAAGAATAAGGAAACTGCTATTGATGGATAATGATAATAGGATTTTAATTTGTTCATCTTGCTTTTCTGTTGAAAGTGTATAGGGTCGCATCACAACCACATTTTTACATGTCAAACGACATTGTGATTTATAGATCTTCGGTGATGTGTATGCTTAGTCATGTCCAGTGCTTGCGGATGGAAATTAATGGTTCATCAGCCGAGTATTTGTTTTATGTCTCACGCATGGCGACCAGGCTAGCTTATTCTTGGCATAACAGTATTTGCGTAATATATTAAGCTTGGCCTGAGTAATTTATTACAGTTTTTTAGTTATTGCGCTCTTGCTGCAGAACAAGCAGAAATCTCTTGCAGACAAATTTGAGTACGTAATGCACGGGCTTCTCTATAAGATGTCCGAAGGAAATGAACATAGCAAAAACAATGACGGCAAAGTGTATGTATTGACACATCTTTATAGACATCTGTTTTCTTCCATTCGTCAGATTCAGAACGACCAATTCCGATTCTATTACATTTTGATGTGTAAAAGTTTCCTTTCACGCGTCACAGGGATATATATATCTCATTTGGGGGACTTCAGCTGAAGCTGAAAGGCATGCCCTTAAAGATGCAAGAGTTTAGAATCGATCAAAGGTTGTTTCTTCTCTTGAGGAAGATGTGAGGCGCGACTTGAGCTGTTCGGAAATGCTTAGCCTTGTCTGAAAAAGGTACAACAGCTGAGAACTAACACATTTAGATGCTTCCTACGGAGCTCTTACTTATGTGCTTTTAAACTGCTACTGTCTTCTATGACGATGTCTTGACCCATGAAGAACATTAGCTTATGTCCTATTTATAGCTTTTACATTTTTCCAGTAAGTTATTCACTGACCTGACCTTACTATCAAGTTTGGGTTTTACTCATCCATTGGATTATGTTCAAGAACTGCAACATTTGAATTTTATTCTTATTTTTTTCTATATGTATAGATAGCCAACATATATGTACTGAAACTTAGAATATTCTTATATAGATATCTCAATGTTTTTTAGGAAATAATAACGTGCTTAGGAAATAGGAATTGCGTAAAGAACTGATAACTCTCATATTGTTTCAGAGATTTGTGCATATTGAAAGGTGCCTATACATATTTTTAAACATCATTGCTAGGTGTTTATGTTTGACTCAACAGTATTGCGAGTATATTTGGTCTCATAAAATAAATAAATATCTCTTTCTTGTTGGGAAGGTGAATCCATAATTTAAGTTAAACAACCATCTCAACAAATAACAAGTACGTAACATCAAGATTTAACGTTATAGTATGCAAACTATGCATTGTCCTCTTATGAATCAGATGTAAAACTTTTTATATCCTTGTAACCTTTAGCTGACTGAAATCTGTCCCCACTGTCACTGCAGTAATAAAATATAGAAAAAAATCACGATTTATTATATATATGTGGGGAATTTATGTCATATTGATGCTTGCTTGGCTTATATATTGATTTATATTTATGGCTATTTAAGGTAATTAAGGAGTAAAAGCCATCATCCTATTTTCTCGGCTAAAACGCTCCATCGCAACAAATGCGTGAACTACCTTTTACATTTTACTATCCAATCCAATTCAATGATTGAGCGGTTCTATATTTCAAGAACTATATGGAACAGAAATCATTATATAAATACATTCCAAAAGATATAAGACACTGCTAATTCGCTCAAAGAAAATAGGAATACAGAAAAATATCTGCGGGATAAGCTTTGCATGAGCTGGTTTTTCTGTTTCCCAAACTTCGGGTTTCTTAGTAATTTAAGGTGGAATTATTATATAGTGTTAGTATGATTTTCGATTAATAAATTATGGTTTGTTGTAGTTTTTGGTAGTTGAGGTGCCCGAATTGCGTGGAGGGAATTACTAGTTGAGATGGGCCCCACCTTAAAGAAAAACAGTTATGTAATGTAATTTATTTATTTTGTATATTGATCGAAGAAACACATACAAATAAGCGAAAGACAATTCACTGAAGAAACTCTCAATCGCTATCAATTTCAATATGTTTAACAAAGTTACCAATTATATATTTTCGTAACACAATTTTAAATTACATGCAACATGAGACCTAAAAGAAAACAGAACAGAAAAAGAACGAAAAATTATGAAACAAAAAAGAACGAAAGCACTAGAGAATAATTGGTCACAGAAAATCACCACTCAGAAGAAGGATCGTGGTGGGTCCCACACTGTTAAGATTCTTACCAGCAACAAACTTTCCCTCTTCCCCTTCACTACTTACACACAGAGAAACAATGGTAATAAAGAGCAGAAAAAGAAAAGGAAAAATGAAAGCTTTTTGCGTCTGTTAACAAACTATATATACATACGCACAGAACACATAGAAGACAGCCTTCAGTCCATTATAACCAACAAACCATTTCCTAATCTTCTAACCCTAAAAGCCACCCAAAATCTTCACTTTCCACCATTGCCCTTTCGCCTTTTACTACTAAAAGAAACCATTCGATCATCCTCAGCTTACATCAAAATCATCGTCCCAACTGTTTAGCATGCATAGTTTTCCTTACCCGAGCATAAAGTTCGAATCTTTATAGATAAAAAAAAACGCACCAAGAAAGGGGTAAATATGGTTGATAGCTCTTGGGTTTTTGTCTGTATCGTAGTACACCTTCGTTTCTGATGATCACAAACTTTGTCTTCATTCACGCTAATGGATCTGTCGTTTCTCTGTTTCCCTTATTGCAGACAAGATGTTTGTCGGAGAAAATGGTGATGGTTTCGATATCCCGGACAGTGCTTCTCTGCATGAAGGAACAGTTCAAGCTGAGGATGATAACTCTTCTCAGACCAACATCAACAACCACAACAACAACTTGCCAAACGATCACTGCTTCGCCGTGGAAGAACACGGCGCTAACTACTCCGATCAGAACCTCGCAGCAAATCATCAAGATATGGGAGCTGCGTGGATCGACTTAGATGTCCAAAGCCATCATCTCAGTCAACAAGAGATGGAGCAGTGCTACAACAACATGGTCGGTCATCGTTCAAACGATGGGAACAGCAACCGTGAAATAATCCGAGACTACGCCACCTACGATCCGAATTTCTTGCAGGAAATGGTAACTTTCAGCAGCAGCAACAACGACGGTGCAGCCCACGATCTGCTCAACATGCTTCCAATGCCGAGGTGTTCGTCTTCTTCTTTGCTGCCTATTAACCCGCCGCCGCCGCCCTCAGTTTCCTTCGCCCAGAAATCGCCTGGTTTCTTGGCCTCTCTCGGGCTATTAGGCGAGCTCAACAATCCTTCGATGGATGGTTCCTCGAGCAGCATTGTGTATGATCCTCTACTCCCTTTGAACCTTCAGCCACAGCCTCCATTCTTGAGGGAGCTCTTCAGTTCTCTGCCTTATGGGGGCTATGGGAACCTCGGAGGTGGCTCGAATAACGTTAACGGAGGAGTTTCGTCGCTGTTCGGTGGCGGGATTGACGAGAGAGAGCACGTGGATTATCAGAATGGCAGCGTGGGGCAGTTCGACGATGGAGTTTTCGAGTTCGCTGCTGGCGAATTGGACAGCATTGGTAAGAAGAGAGACGGTAAGGCTGCTAAGCATTTCACCACTGAGAGGCACAGAAGGGTTCTTTTGAACGACAAGTACGAGGCTTTGAAGAATCTGTGTCCCAATTCCACCAAGGTAACAACAATCTCTGCATTGAAGTGAACATCTTTCCGACCTTAAAACGATTCCTTTTTTTTTTTCCGACAGAACGACAGGGCTTCGATCGTTGCGCACGCCATAGACTACATCAACGAGCTAAAGAGGACGGTGAACGAGCTAACGGTTCTCGCCGAGCAGAAGAGGTGCATCAGAGAAAGGCTCAAGAGGCCTAAAGCAGAGAGCGAAGGCGCCGAATTGGGGAATGCTTCGAAGTCCACGGGCGAAATGGAGGCTCCGTTCAACAGTGGGTCTTCGACGCTGAGAAGCTCGTGGCTCCGCAGGAAGTCCAAGAACACCGAGGTCGACGTTAGGATCATCGACGACGAAGTCACAGTGAAGTTAGTTCAGCAGAAGAAGATCAACTGCCTGCTGTTCGTGTCCAAAGTCCTCGACGATCTTCAGCTTGACCTCCACCATGTTGCTGGTGGGCTCATTGGAGATTATTACAGCTACCTATTCAACTCCAAGGTTATCTATCCATCCATCCATCCATCCATCTATAAGATTATCTATGAACAAGTAAATTGGCTGAAGAATGAGTTTTCTTGATTTAACAGATCTGTGAAGGTTCGATTGTGTATGCAAGCGCAGTAGCTAACAAGCTCATTGAAGTTGTGGACACACAGTATGCTGCTGCAATCCCACCAAGTAATAATTGCAGCTATTAGGCAAGTAAGTATATATTATCTTGAGTTTCAAGGCATTTAAGCTACGATCATAATGTGTGTTAAATTCATTACAACGTTTGTGGTAATCAAACTGCTCACTACTTAATCTGCTTTTGAGTTGGAAATACAAAATCACATGCGACATCAGAATCAGTCTGTGTGTGTCCTTTGTGTTGATTGCAGAATGGCAAGAAAGTAAGTAATAATTAAATATGGTAAGTTGCAGTTTTCTGACACCAGGTGTCAGAAGCAAGTTTCGCTTAGTCAAGTTATGTCTTTTCTTCAGTGGGTTTTGCATACAACACAGTACACTGAAAAAACTTTGCACGTCAACGGAAAAGTACAACTGATCTGATATGCTAATAACATCTGTTTGTATTTTTACTCATCGCAGAGTTGGGAGGCATCATTTTTCTTGAGGACACATACCAAAGATTAAACATATAGGAAGGAATATCAGCATTGTAGTAATTCAGTTATTATGTTATTGACCAAACAGACCATGGCTTATTCTTACATTTTCCAAGTAGAAATATCTTGCACGAATAGTTTTAAGAACATAAACCACTCGCTTCTATCAATCACTGTACAATCAAATCCATACAAAAATGTTACAAAAAAAGAAAAACGCATCTTCAATGACCTAACTAACCAACCTCTGGCGTTATATGGATCGAGGGTATAATAGTCTCTACTGAACGACCAATCGGCGAAGGTGATCTAAGAAGACCTCAAAGCTGACATCATCGGTGAAGATTATATCACCTCCAGGTTGAACAACGGCATCTGAATTGTACGTAGCCGAAGGATTCAGCTTCGCTAGCAAGAAACGGGCCTGTAATAATGTGTCAGACAGTATGAATTACTGATAGAATGTTTGCACAAAAAAAGAAAAAGAACCGAAAAAAATGTTGACTTAGAGAAAGGGTTGCGTGATGGGTGAGATGTACACCTGAGAACCATATTGATCGCAAACTACAAGACGAGGCGCTGGAAACCTCTCCTTTATAATGAGATTGGCGTCGTCGAGAGGAGCTTGTAGCAAGTGAGCGAAGGCCTAAAGTAAGAAAAAAGAAAGTACAACGAAACGCGATGATGATAGCATGATATGCAAGTTATCGGCGAACACCAATTGAATGGATTACCTTGTGTTCGGGCAATTCGTGGTATCCAGATTTTCGCCATTGAGCAATGGTTGATCCGTGGAATACAACAACAGTGAAGTATGAATCCAAGAGAAGAATCTTATCAGCTGCAATTGATGCAACGTCAAGAAGAGCGGGTTCGGGACCAGAATGGAAAGAGTAGGAAATAAGTGAAGGCTGAATCATCACAACGGAATTAGCGACATTTTCTCTATTCAAAATCATCCTGAAGTATGCTGTCTCATCTGGACTGTTGTTGAAGACCTGTAGAATGTGGGAATACGTACAAAAAGAACTCAAGTACATATCGTAGGGTTTTCATAGCTGCTTATGAAAAGGACATATTCACATAAAATATAGAGGAAAGTGGAAGATCCTTTGGTTCTCGAGTTATGACAGTCATTATCTAAAACGTATGGGGGGCCTACTGTAGAGTTCATCAAGGAGATATAACTTAATCTTACTGAGGCAGGAAAGACAATATATACCTGGATAAATTGCGAGCGCCGTAAATTGAACATGAACTGTGGAAATATTGAAAGTCTAGGTGATAAACTGAAAGAAGTTGGGCTGTCCTTCTGGTACTCCCCAAAACGAGAACATATATGTATTAACGATTTGTCCAGCCACCGAATTGGGTCAAATTCAGTCTGAAAGAATTGATCGATCTTCATTAGCAATACAAGTGCATGAGAGAACAACAAATAATATATAAACTCAAACAGGAAACTCCAATCATATGTTGTGATGCAAGAAATAAAACTAGAGCAATCGGCACGTTATTAATTTACATTTATATAGTAATCAGCTTCGAAGTTAGCTGGTACTTTTTTTTCTAAATGCAAAAGATAGCCATCCAATTAATTGTAATTGATAATGTTGTCAAAAAGACAAAACAAGCAGAATGCATTCACAGGTTGACTTCGTAGACTAAAACTGAAAGAAAATCATTAGTATTTTCACCTTCAAGTGGTGTAAAATCAATTTGAATTATGCCAACTCTAAGAGACATGAGTATCACCTCAGTTTCCATTTTGAAAGAAACCAAGCGTGTCATCACCACAGCAGCTGCTTCTTGGTCAAAACCAGATATCAAATCCTGCAGAAGAATATCCGAGAGGTGAATTATTCATGTTCTCTAAATAACAAAAAAGGAGCAACAAAGGGTAGTCATGAAATCCCACTAACAAGGTAAGACTGCTGACCTCTTTAATTCCAGGCCCAGCAACCCATCTTCTGGAGATAGTAGTAGCACGTAGTCTCATTTGTCCATTCCCATGCTGATAACTGGAGAAATTAATTTAACAAAATTCAAAAAAGCTCCAGTTGAAAGGCCAAAGCTATCGAACAATCTGATTGAAGTATAGTTAGGTTCAGTAGTTACTAAGTCACAAATTGGAAATAGAACTGGTTGTTTGCAGATAGAGCAATAACATCTGGACTCTCTTTCTTGACGACATCAAACAGCAAACACAAGGAAGTAGTGTTGTCAAGGCCACACAACTTCCAAGCAGTAGTATTTCCTTGCCCAATAATAGTTTCAGAGCACAAAGGACCTTTCTGCACAAAGCTAGAAGACGTGAGAACTAGAACATAGAAAACATTCTGAAAGAACCAATGTCCTACCTTATCCAATGATGCACAGGGGCCTATTACTCCCTGAACCTTTAAATCCTTCGAGCAGTTTATCTCAAATATTCCACTGTGGAAAAGGAAAAAACAAGACTGAATTAGGAGTTATTCCAATTAGTTAGCTCATTTATCATGAGTTGATCTATATCAGCCCAAAAGCATCCGCAGGGCAATATCCCAAAGTTTTATGTCATAATATTCTGAGTTGTTATGTCAAACAAACTTGAATGTGCATTGTAATATCGCTTGTTTAGAAATGAAATTATGAGAATCGTCAATAATATACAATCAAATATTACTTTGATGACAGTCCCAGGCCATTATCACCAGATTGGAAAACGCGTCTCAAAGAGTCTTTAAAGACAGAATGACCAAAACTTTCGGCAAGAACGACTAGCCCTCCGGTTCTTTCGACTGCTACTTTAAGTTCAGCAACTCCGACCTAACAAGTGTCAGAAAATCGTTTGAAAACACATTTCGATGTGGAATAGCCCATGACGGGCATGAGACATTCACAGTGAGAAATGGAAAGTGGCTTAAATGTTTAACATGGGCTTAAGATCTTGAATATGTTGATTTCAAATACTTAAATAAAAAAAATATATACCTGATCAAGTGCACAAGCAAATACATCCAGTACATGTCCTTGATTAATGAGCTGTTTGGAAAGTGATTCATAAAATTTAACTGCTTTGTGGTATTGGGGGACAGAATCTTTGTCCAGATCCTTGTGAGACCTTATAGGTTCAGATAGATCTTTTGAAACAATCTGCAAACACATAAGTGTGTTACTTCGCCAGTCAGTATAATAGCCTGTGTTTTTAACTAAAATGACAGTAAAGCCTTAACTGAGCTGGCAATCAACTTACCGCTCCAGGACCTTCGGTGGAGGGTCCACCTAAGAAGGTCATTATTCTGGCCCCAGAACCAGGAACACATAGCCCTAACAAATGAGCAGCCACATTCAATGCTGTACCAGTACATCTAGTAGCCCGTTGATCTGATGGCACGGGCCAAGGATCTCTCTGGAGCTCCTCTAAAATCTTGTAAACAAGACCAGCAGGGGATAACCAAATTTCAAATGTTAAAGCGCTATGCTCACGATATAATGAAGCTATTGGTCACGTAATACAGATTTTGTTTATCGTGGCCGTATTTCAGAGCTTTGAACATACCGAATCAAGAACGAATGCACAATCAGATGCTGGCACCAAGAACCGTGCAATGCTCTCCTGAGACAGCCCATCTTTTGCACCTGCAATGACACCCATTGCTGGTCTTGGTCTTTTAGAAAAGAAGCCCATTTGCTCCAACAACTGATCCTTTGTCAACTCCTTTGTCCCCTTAAACACGTGAACTTTGGGCATTTGTGCAAATCCAAGCTCGTGAACATGCACGTATGTACCAAAAGTAATTAACCCAACCAAACAATTCTCAGGCATCATTCCCAACACCTGCGTTTCAAGTGACATATAGAGCCCATAAGACAAACATTATGGTCAGAAATCCAAAAATCATCAACCGAAGGACAAATAAATTAGGCCAACAGTCAGTCTCCTATTAAACTACGCATGTCAGTTTGTGACGTGAGTGGTCTAAATGTCCATTTTCACAAATCAGCCAAGCGACTTTCTTTACTTAGACGTGGGCTCAGAATGGAACAAAATGGACATCAAGGGATAGTAACTCATTAGGCTGCCTCACAAAGCAATGAGAAGGGTATCATAAAGACCATTTATTTCAATCTCCGTCCATTTTATTCAAGTCTGGAATTTATTTTCGACTCCATTAACAATCAAATCGAACACGCTAGAGCAGACTCACTCACTCACTTGACGTCCACCGGACAGTGTTCAACGTTGTTACTCACACCACGCACAAAACCCACATACAAAAAAATATCAATCACCAAATAAAAAGAAGAAACACTATGTATGCGCAGCTCTTAACACTTTACAGAGCCTAACTCACCTGCATCAACGCAGACTTCAAAAATCCTAACTCCTCCTCGATCACACAAACATCCACCACAAATAAAAGCACGCCCGCGGTATTACTCTTCCCTGCCTCCACACTCGTCATCTCGTACTCAATCGTCGTGTACTGCGGAAACAGCTCCGCCGGTAAATTCTGATCCGATATACCCTGATAATGCAGCGGAAAAAGGTTCCGCTGCAAGCAGAACGTGCAGATCCAGACCTTGCTGTCGACCGACGAGAAATCGACGATCGAGAACGGATTGATCACCGATCGACAGTTCCTGCACCGCAACGGAGCGTAAGGCAAGAGAGGCGTCGAGGACGGCAGCGGCTTGAGAGGAGTATATATAAGCGAGATCGGAATGAGAGACTGCGCGGCGTCGGGTTTGGCACCAGGCAGAACGTTCCACGGCATTCGGATCGCATCCTGCTGCTCAAGGTCGATAAACTCCGTCATCGTTACGGCGGCGGCGGCGGCGGCAGGTCACAGTAAGAAGGTCGAGAAAAAAGTCCGATGGAGAAAGAAGAATTGGGAAATTGAGCCGAAGAAGAAGAATCAATGTCGTCCGCGGTAATTTCGAAAAACTGCGGTAAGAGTTGGGGGCATTTTGGGAATTATACCCTCCTTAATTCGGCAAGGCCCATAATGTTATTGAGTTAGGCCCAAGTTAGTTTATAAGGCTCAAAAGGCACCTAAAGAAGCCGAAATCTTTTGTCCCTCGTCCTACCTTTGTTACTTTATAGAGAAGAGAACAAGATTCCATTTATTAATTGCTATGCACAGTAGAATATGTTCGCCTAGAAAATTGCGTGATTACGATGCTTCTCCTGCCGATTCCACGTGTGATTGAGACTAATGTAATGATAATATTATTGCACCATGTAACATTAAAAAAGAATATAGTATGTATGATTTCTTTTCTTACACATTCTCAGCAAGCAAACGTAAACTTCCCAGTTCAAGAAACAGTCGTTCAATCAATCCCTTCGATGAACTACACTACATTCTTAATGTACCCATCAAAAGAAGCCCATCTTTTAAGCTTCGACGTTCATACGGCCATCGCCGTCGACGGCTAGTACCACCACGCCGGCGCGGCAGAGAGGGCAATTCGAGTGAGACGTAAGCCAAGCATCGATGCAAGGCAGGTGAAAGGCGTGGCTGCACTTAGGCAGAAGCCTCAAAGGCTCGTCCTCTTCGAACTCATTCAAACAAACCGCGCAACTATCCGTGCCATCGACGAGCCCATCTCCCCTTCGGTACTCACGGACTTCGATCGCCTTGACAAGGGCTTCGTCCAGCCCAGCACGCTGCGGCGGCGTCGCGGCGGCGGCGGCCCGATGGGGCTGCTGCCTGCCGTTCGCCATTTCTTGTCCCTGCTCGAAATTAATATTGCTGCTCGTCGGCGGGTTGCTTTTGCAGTACTTGGAGACGATTAGGTAGTAGCTGACGAGCAAGAAGGCGCTGGAGAGAACGGCGACGGCGGCGACGATTAAGGGGGAGGAGGGCTCTCCGTCTCTCGGCGGCGGAGGGAAGGCTATGTAGCAGAACTGAGAGCAGTACTTTGTGCATATGCCTAACGAACAGTCTTTTTCGTTGTAGTAAGGTTTGAAGGGATTTTGATGCTCTGCTGCTGAGTCCATGTATGTAAGAGATCGACGATGCAATCTCTCTGTAGAGAGAGAGAGAGAGATTTTTGGAGAGAGTTTTGATGATCTTTTCTTCCTTTTTGGGTGGTTGAGGAGAGCTTAGAATAGAAGTGAAGTGAAATTTGAAGTATGACAGACGCCAAGTTTGAGGTTGATGTTTTATTACTAATAATTTCTGCAATTTTTCGAAGTTAAATGGGCCTTCAATGGGCTTGGGTTATTATTATAAGCCCAATTATATCACTTAATGCTAAGCCCGTTTGGATTAA
Organism: Craterostigma plantagineum; assembly: GCA_027422505.1. Classification (NCBI taxonomy): domain Eukaryota; kingdom Viridiplantae; phylum Streptophyta; class Magnoliopsida; order Lamiales; family Linderniaceae; genus Craterostigma; species Craterostigma plantagineum. The sequence continues at coordinate 106,176 of JAPQWV010000633.1, forward strand.
CGCACTTGATTACCATTACTCGTTAGATGTTAAGAGATTTAATTATGTTTAGGTTAGAATAATGGCGGGGCCCGCGGACTTAAGAATAGGGATTAAGGAGGAGTTAATAGCTTTTTTTGAGTCCGTAGACGTGTTCTGATTGGTGCGTAGTGACATAACCCTTGCTCGTCGGGTTTATCAAGAAAAGGCTGTTTATTAATATTTTAGTTACAATGATTTAATTATTAACTAGTGGGGCACAACACGACAGATTAACCACAAGTCATTAAGGGAATCCCATTACAGCACTTGCTTGAGACGATTGGAAAAATGCCGACGATTATTTATCTTATAATAAGAATGAAAACCGACGATTATATGAGCTGTCTGTGCCTCCTAACTTGTGAAATATATTATTTATATAGTTATTAGGAAAATAATCCGAAGAAAATATGTAGTATTTGTTAAAATTTGTCAACCAACTAGTATTTGTCAACACTTCATAGATGAACATTAAATAAAACTAATTAGAAGAACATTCATCATCATTTGTTATTGTCTTGAACTAAAACTCGTGAATAAAGTATTGAAGCATGTTATCCGGATAAAGTACTATATTCTTTACTATTCGCAGTATAATGCTTTGTATTTTTTGCTTCTCTTGTTTATATAGTTACAGATGAATCTTTAGCTTCTACATATATTGTAACAAGATTCTCGATAAACCCTACCCACAACTTCAATGAAACTTTTTTCATTATTAAATTAATATTCAACAAATAATGAAAAAGAAGGAAACAAAAGAAACTTTACAATTGGGCAACAACATAGATTGCGGTGCCCGGAATTTCTGGGAGTAAAAGGCTGGTGTTAGTGAGGACAGTACTGTCATTTTATGGAATATGTATAGGGTCTATTCGAAATGAGGCCACAAATTTGATCTCGAATTCTGACCCTATTTGAGAATTTTTTAGATTAAATGATTCATTTTGTGTGGTGTAAAAAAAATGGAATAAAAGATGTATAAACTAGTATAAAATGATCGTTTTGTATTACAAACATTTAACATACTGGTATGTCAGAGCAATGAAGTGGTACCACAGAAAATGAACTGGTACCAGATGATCATAAACTGGAACCGAATTATGGTCGTGTGTTACAAAATTTCACATAGTGGTATGTCAGAGCAATGAAGTGGTAATACAGAGAATGGGACCTTAAAACTATATTTTTTGCCGAGAGGGTCCGAATCTTAAATGATACTTGTGAGGGGCCCGAATCGAAAATGCCCATCTTTATAAGCTTGATTAAGTTCTGGTTGTCCTCAATCATTGACGTGAATGTGATAAACAATAGAACTTAAAACCTTTCACTAGTCTAATTTTACTTCGATATAGTTAAATTCACAGTAGTAATAAAGAATTGCTTGTGGTGGGCCACATGCACGTGGCGTGGGCCCAATTAAGTAGCCGGTTATTTCGTCGCTTTGCAAATATCAATTTTTGATGGTTTGACTTTGACCAACTCAAGTAACTAAGTAAGTGACCTTACTTTTATTTTAATTACTAACTCTCCAATATATATACAAAACTTTTGTGTTGTGTATGAATGATGAGTGCGTGCATTTCTGAGTTTTATTAGGTCGCTCCGGCGTGAAAAGCAACAGATGAGATGGGAAAATTAGATGTGATTGTCTCAGTTGACTTTAATAGCAGAAGATTGATTAAAATTAATAAATCCCATCTTGTTATATATAAATTCAACAAAATAAGAAAAATAAACAAATACTATGTCACTTTGCAAATATAAATTATTAATGTCGCCTTTACGAATTCCATGTTGTGATAAACATACTCCTTTTCTGTGGATGTTAATATTAGTTATATTTGTAACTCTCACTTTCGCGTCCATTATGAAAATATATATAGTTAATACACATACATATAACGAAACGAGTGTTTTTATTCGATTTTATAGATCATATAACGTTTAATTATATTTATTAACTGCAACTGATTATTGTGATGCATGTTATAAAGAGTACTTGAACATATATAATATTCCATATATAGAAAAAAAATAATAAAATTTACAAGGCTTCAATTCATAAAGTTTGGATGTCATATATAAGATTTAGGGTTATTCTCAGAATCTAAAGACATAAGTTAATATTACACGAATTGTGGTTAGGGGAGGATAGAAAACCCTTTTCACATACTTACAAAGGGACCTAAGTGTGCAATGCATCATTAATCATCATTACATCTTTTATTTTTCTTGCACATATGAGCAAACTTACATATATTCTATAAAGAAAGCCCGCTGTCGTCGCTTTCTCCCAATCACTTCATTTAATCAAAAGCAGGCCAATAAACACACACACACACACACAATATATTTCAAAATAATATATGCCCTCACCACACCATTAGTTTACTTTAAAAACTCTCTCTTCTGTGTGTGTAATTTGTTCATCATCTATCTCAACACTTCATTTGTAGCTTCTTTTTTCTATTCGTTCGAGGGTTTGATCAGTTCTTTACTCATTTCACATAAAAGTATATGCTCCCAATCCATATTTAATTCGTACTATTCTGTATTTTATCATTATTGTCCATCGCAGCTCAATAGCTAATAATAATCGTTATAATTAAGCGAAGAAAAAGATATTATTAATGGCTGGTTTGGAGTTAGGGTCAGCGTCGCACTTCGTCTCTCATCAGCTTCAGAGACCAAGCTTACACCTCCAAGCTCCCATCGTCGACCACTCCGCCCAAGACGAGTCAAACCATCCTTACTCCGATGAGAACGCCGCCGGCGACGACAGCCCTCACATGCTCGACCCTGCATCAAACAACAACGCCGTCAGCGACTCGGGCGGGTCGTCGGGCCGGAGGCCCAGGGGCCGCCCGCCGGGTTCCAAGAACAAGCCCAAGCCGCCGGTGATAATTACGAGGGAGAGCGCCAACACCCTAAGGGCCCACATACTCGAGATCGCCGCCGGCTGCGACGTCTTCGAGGCGGTGGCGACGTATGCGAGGAAACGGCAGCGTGGGATCTGCGTTCTGAGCGGCACGGGGACGGTCAACAACGTCACCCTCCGCCAGCCGCAGGCGGCGGCTAGCGTCGTGACTCTTCAGGGGAGGTTCGAGATACTCTCTCTGTCGGGATCTTTTCTACCTCCGCCGGCGCCGCCTGGAGCCACCAGCCTGACGATATACCTCGCCGGTGGTCAGGGGCAGGTGGTCGGTGGGAATGTTGTGGGGGCGCTGATAGCGGCGGCGCCGGTGATTATTATAGCTGCTTCGTTCAGTAATGTGGCCTATGAGAGGCTGCCGTTGGAGGAGGCGGAGGAGGAGGGATTGGGCATGGCGCCGGCGACTGCAGTTTCCGGCGGTGGGTTTGGGGATCCCAGCTCTTTGGCTCTGCCGCCGCCTTTTCTGAACATGCCCGTGAACATGGGTAACGGCGGCGGTAACTCTCAGATGGGTTTGGACGGCGGCGGTGCATGGGCTGGTAGTAACTCCGGCGGCGGCGGAGCAAGATTGCAGCCGTATTAGTGGGAGTGATTAAATAAAGGTCAGGTTAATTAAACTCGTCGATTCGTCTTCCTTAGTGTGTAATAATGTGTTGATCGTCTTTTGTCGTTTTCTATTTCATTTCGTCGGTTAGTGAAATCTCTCTCTTTGAGTGCAAGACCCATATTGTTTTTCTTTTTCAAGTTTGAGAACTTTGAGACAACTTTGTATGATGATCATGACCATTTATTTTGCTAGTTGTTCAGCGTGGCTATGAGCATTTTACCTTTGTCAAATTTTAGGTTTTGTATGTTCCGTTTCTTGGCCGACGAAATTGCACATAATATCAAATTATATGAAGATTAATGATTTCTGAAGATAATATAAAGTTCATATTATATATATAATCGCACCAAGTTGAACTGTCTCTATATTATAAGCTATTATAATCTTCTAACATGTTGGCCGCAATAGATTCTCCCTTTCCGGCCTCAGACTTTGTTTAATGGTTCTTGCTTTGTTGTGTTTGGTTGTTAGGTCAGGATGAGTTATCCTAGTTATAATAAATTACTTTTTAAGAAGTCACAATTTAATAATATAATTCTTTATTATTAATAAGATATATAAGATTCGTGACTTTAGATTTTGGTTGCAATCAACTATAAGCACAACTATATCACTTTCGAGTTGCGCGAGCTTATGTTCGCAAGTGCTAAACCTTAGGAAGAAACCCTAGGGTCATTCTTCGTTGCTAATCTCTCTCTCTCTCTCTCTCTCTCTCTCTCTCTCTCTCTCTCTCTCTCTCTCTCTATATATATATATATATATATATTTATATTTATTTATGTATATATACACATTAAATATGTGTGTGTGTGTGAGCTCGTGCGTGTTATGAAAGAGCCAATTGTTCGATCATACCATGATCCTAACTCTACACTATACTTCATCACATATTCGTCACAAAGGCAAATATAATGCTACAAGTTAATATTTCGCTTATTCTCAACGAATCTGTCTCAAATTTAAAAAGTATATAATACTTCCGATTTGCCCAAAATTCCATGTAAAACGGGCGAACTACCTCGACGAAAATCACACCAAACCACCATTGCTTAAAAGATGAAAGAAGGCCAAGTACGATATAGGCTAATATATATCTACAAGTTTCTATCTTCCATAACCACAATGTAGAAATTTGTTTACATGCATATTACTTTTACAACATTGCAATATAAGTTCATCTGTCTTTTTCCGTAATACTATATGGCTAAAGAAGAGAAGAAAGCCGAAGTGATCACAGCAGTTTACAAAGCTTACCTTCACTGTCCCAAATGTGCTCATGACATTCAAACGCCCATCTTGAGTATCCCAGGTCGTCCTTTCTTACATTTCCTTTTAAGTTCCTCATAAATATAAATCGATGAAATAATCGAATATTTTTTTTAAAAGGGGTTCGAAGCGTTGACGTAAACTCAAACAAGGGCGAGATCACAGTGAAAGGTGCCATTGATGCAAAGAAGGTACATTCAAGATTAGAGAAATGGAGTAAGAAGAAGGTTCAGCTCTTGTCCGAGACCAAGTCCAAGGAAGAAGAACTGATCAAAAAGGTAGAATTATAATTTCCAGAATTTATACAAATCGAAACATAAATTTCATTTTTTCATCTCTTGAAGGAAGTTATAAGAACCATTACCATCAAAGCATACTTGCACTGTGGACAATGCGAACGCGAGGTTCGCAAGAGATTGATGATGCACAGAGGTAACTAATATAATTCTTACTAACACACACGCACATATATTATATAAAAATCATTTCTTGATAATACAGCAATATACGACGTATTGGTAGGCATACACAACGTAAAAACAGACATGAAAGCTCAGACTATAACAGTCGAAGGAGCGATCGAACAAGAAAGCCTCGTAAGATACATGCGAGAAAAGGTACACAAATACTCAGAGGTCGTAACGGAGAAGAAACAAGAAAAGAAGGATAAGGAAGCACACATCAAAGCCCAGGCAAAGCCTGGCGAAAAGATTTTTGCAGAGTTCAAGCAGGTCGAAAAGGTCGAAGTTCAGACAAAAGACGGCGGCGGCGGCGAAGGTCGATACTTCATACACTACGTCTACGCACCTCAGCTTTTCAGCGACGAAAATCCCGACGCTTGTAACGTCATGTAGATAAACATCGACGAGTCTTTTATTACATATAGACAGACCAACGTGTTCGATTCATGCCATTATGGGACCACCAAATATGTAGGAAGTGCAATTGTCATGATTGAACATTTCATGCAAATTCTTACACATATAGATAATAATACTTAGCTTCCACGGTAGGTAGAGAAAGAAAACGGAGAGAGCAGCAAAGGGACATGAAAGTGTTCGTACTTCTGCGAATCTCTAACCTCGAACGCGATGGAGACGTGCGGAAAGAACCCATCTTTATTGTACTTTCCCGTGTTGAAGCTGATCTTATAAAACCCGGGATTTAGGGCGTCGATCGTTCCCATAAGCTGACCGCTCCTTCCATCTTTATCAGTAATCGAAGAACCGAGGGTAGTCCATCCGTTTGCATCGGGCAAGCCAAACGTGGGGCCCGACAGTTTATCGTCCCAAGCTTGTAAGAGAACTTCGATCCCGCAAGCTGGATGGCCACGAGCTGTGTCGAGGACGTGAGTCGTGATTGGTGGCCTCGTTCTTGACGTAACTGGCTTTGAAGACGCCAGGTGTCCTCCGATGATGCTCACACGATCTTCTACGTTGTAATAGAAAGAGTTGAGTCTACGATTTTGTAGGAAAGATTAGCTACGCTAACTACCATTGTTATCAAAGGCATTTAATAAAAGGCAATGTGAGATATTACCTCCTGCTTTTGTTGCCGTGTCTGAAGTATGTGTAATGATGTTGGGAGAGGAACTGGGAAAGGTATTACTAGCCGAGTATAGCTTAGAGAGGCGTAATTCGGTTATCTTCATCTGTTCTTGGGCTGCGAGCTCAAACTCAACAATTGGACGGTTATGATATCTTTTCTGCGAAAGGGAAATGCTCACGGATAAAGGTATTTATACATCATGGATTTTTTTTTTCAGAGAAACAAAAATTGATATGATATTCGTAGAGTTACCTACCTTCATCTCTTGCAGTATCTCGGGTGTGCTTCTTCCAGAGGCAAAGATCAGAAACACAAATCCAAACTTCTTCTTGTAGAGAGCGTTCCATTCGTCGAGCTCCTGCAACAAAGGGCAATCTGAACCTCGAATCCACTATTTGCATTGTTTGATTACGCTTATGATTGAGAATTAAGGTATTTCTACTCAAGAATCCACCAAATCGACAAAGCAATAATCACAAACTGTGTTCCTTAACTCAGAAATACCTCCAATGTGGAGTTGTTAGCAGTAGCCAAAGCAGTAGACTGCTCTCCCTTGCTCCACCTGCGATGAAAAATTTCTTATCACTTCAAATTTTCCTGAATTCGTTTAAATCAAACGAAAGGCATAACAAACTTAAAATGGATAGTGATTAATCCCTCACGGTTCTCCTTCACTTAAAGCCCTCCATTTGGGCTGATAACACAACAAACGGTACACAGAATTATCTCATAACATCAGAATAAAGTACGTTTTCTTTCGTACTCCCCAAAAAAATTCGATCATCGAAATTCATTACTGGGCAAATGTTGGACTTTTGTGGGATTCCGAGGGCCTTTGACCTATCTGAGGATGCGCAGCAAATGCTTCAAGCCATCCGCTTACATCCACCTAGAAAAAAACAATACACATAAAGGCACAGTCTTTTCATCTTTCCCAAAACAGAGAAGATCGTTGCTTCTTCTCAAACGACATTTCCGACCCAGAAAGCGCCAAAAAATCAAGTGTAAGGGGAAAAAACTGAAGTTTCAATGAAACCCCAAGTATGTAACAGCAGAAATTCATCCATTTACCTCCCAGAAACTGGGATTAAAGAGGAATTACCCTATTGAACCATATATCTTTAGCAGCTGCAAGGGCTTGTTCGTAAGAGGAAAACGGTCCAGCGGAGACCATCTCTTGCGCAAATTTGGTGCTCCCACAGCATGCGAACCAGTCCTTTTCACCAAACGCCATGATCGCTACTTCGGATTTTGATCGCTGTTTCGAGATTTTTCTCTCTTTCGAATGGAAGAAGAAATGAAACAGGGACTGGCGAAATATTTCCCTATGATCGCTTCAGTGGATTTTCAGCTCAGCGAGTGGTAAAATGGTAATGACTGACTTTGACCTAAAAGTCTCTTTTGCCAACCAATTCATTTAATTCCCACGATATCCTCTGTAAAGAACGCAGTAATTATCTGGGATTTAGACGTAAACCTCCCAAATTATCATACAAATAATTCACCACCTCTCATCTGTTAATGAAATCTTTCAGTTGCTTGCATTCTGTGTGTAGATTTATTGGAACAAATTTCTACCCAAAAATTGCAACTTTATAACGTCTGTCAATGGATACACTACAACTTTAGCATACAAATGCCATTACAGAGACAGCGTACGCCTATAAAGCACTTCATCATCACTCTCCTCTTCTTCCTCGGACACAATATCATTATTACCAGGAAGCTCCATCTTTCCACCCATGTAGAACATCGGCCCAGCGCTCTCAGCATCGATGCAATCGCCTCTCACCCTCTCTTCGAACCTACGATCGCTGCAATTCAAGAACCACGCCAAAGAACATTTGATCCTCTTGCTCTGCAACTGCTGATACCTGGGTTTGATCCTCGATTCCAAACTATACGTAAAGTATTCTGGGAAATCGACGAGTTCCTGCAAAGGTCGACCCAATTCGCTCTTGAAATAGTAGTAACTGTTCTTCATGAGCCCCACTTGTAAAGCTACTAACTGAGGAGACTTCACCACCATCTTCGCCACGTCGCTCGCCTGAATCCCACGCCCGAGAAGGAAATCGACTGGCTTCATAATCACGTTTTGGTTAAGGCTAACGATCTGAGGCATCCTCTCGATAACACGGGCGAACCCATCGGGGTCGATCTTCAGCTTTAGGTTGAAGAAGTACTGCTGAGAAGATAGCTTAGCCTTCAATGGCAGTCCAAGAATCTGAGGGTACTGAGCGATCACAGAAGGAAGAGATTCCTTTCTAATGCCAAAGCTTAACAAGCACTCTACGTTTGGCTTAACAATCTCTTCGAGATCATAACCGAGAATATACGCTCGTTTCTCAAGCATTCGAGCTATAATCATCTTAGGCAGCCCTAAGGAGACCAAGTAATCAATCAATGGCTTTATCATCGTCCCAACTCTCATACCTAAGAAATAAGGGTACTGAGTCACCATTGGACCAATGTCCCTGGGCTTAACACCAATGCTAACCAAGTAGGCAACTGAAGTACTCATTGTCCCCTCGAGCTTATACCCGAAAAGCTCGGGGTACTTCATCAGCACATACCCGATATCTTGTTTCTCAACGTCGAGCCCTCGTAAGAACCTAACGACAGGCACAAGCTCGACGACTACACTAGCGTGGAGGCATTGGGGATAATTCTTCACAAACTCGCCCATCTTCGGCCTTGGAATTCCTATCTTTTCCAAGTAACCCAAAACTGGGATGACATTTTTTCTCAAGCTACAGCCTAGCATTAACGGGTACTGATTGATATCGTCGATAGTGAGGCCCAATTTCTGCAGAAACTCAACCCTTTCACGCATGACCTCGACGGTAGAGGGCAATTCGAGTTCCACTAGCTCATCGGGGATGATGCCTATCGATTTCAAGTAATCGCAGACTATGACCCTTGAGACGAGCCTTTCTTTTCGACCTTGGATTACACCCCATGTCACCGAGGGCATTTCGTATTCTGGGAAATTCGACGACTTGGTCGAAAAGGGAGGGTTTTGAAGGCATGGAGCTCGAGGGCTTTGCAAGGGTTTAAGGTACGACGCTGGAATTTGGTTTCTCAGGGCTTTGCATAAGATGGATTTTACCTGATGAGATTTTCTGAAAACAGCAGCCATCACAGCACTCGCATATAGCGAAGAACTTCAGCTCGAAAGCTCAAGATGTTGGGAAGAGAGGAACTTTCTCCCTCTTAATTTATGGAGCTGCGCATAGACATCACGACATTTTAGAATTTGGAAAGAAAACAGAGAAAGGGAAAAGCACAATAGAACCCATCCAAATGACGATATGAATCGATTCTTGATTTTCAGAATTCGGCCTTTTGGGTTTAGAAATTAGTACATTCTTGGGCTTGAAATAGATTGATCTTCCTGGTCCAGTTTTATTAGTGTTTTCCTTCTGGGGTTATTTTCTTTTTCATCGAACTTACATGTATACATATATAATTTACTTTCTGCGAAGCTTTTATTTCTCTATTACAAGCAGTATATGAAGAGTTCTGATCAAAACCTAGTTAGAGTTAAACGGTGGTGCGTCGTTTGGATCCAAGAAGACAAAAATGCAATCTTGGACCTCAAAAGTACGTAGTAAACCATGGACTTAGGACAGCAATCTCAACAGTAAAATCGAAACTCTGAAGCGACGTACACGAGATACGAGAAAGTCGAAACTAGCCTGCAACTCTTTGGGATCATGTATCGATTCTCAGTTGCAGTTGAAGAACTATGTGTTATTACTGCCGATGTCTGAATCAGGCCGGTCAGCGTTAAGCAACAGATCCGTGAAAGAGCGCCGATTCCTCCCATTTCGAACTCGGAATGTTGCCTGGCGATTACGCTCCTCCTCGGATTCTCTTTCCATGAACTGAAATCCCATTATATACCTATACTCCCCTGTTCCAAGACATCTGCTGCAGTGCTCAAGACCACTTCCACCACAGCTCCTACACCTGTTGTAAATCAACACTCAGTATCAAATCAACAATCACACTGTTATTGATACTCCGTTATTTATAGCAACTATTGTTTACTACCATTTTGGCCATTCCCCTCTTGGAAGCATTGCTGATTCACTGTGGTTTGTTCTACCTGATGGATTATGGGGCATAATAAGACAACATCGTTGATCGAATAACCGAGAAAGAAAATGATTTATCGAAAACATTGATGCTCCTTCTGATCTTAGCAAGCATACCTTTTCCATTGCAATGGTGGCAGTCAACTCTGCCACTTCCTCTACAGACAACACAAGGCGGGTCGGGCTTTCTTATCATTTCTCGCCGAACATTAGACTGCATGTGAGGTAACAATAATTCATCATTTTTATCATGTCTTTCGTGTTAAATTGGGAATTGGCCGGTCCTCAAAACACAGTTCAGGTGTATTGCAAGACGATAAAGAGATAAAATCCCGAATATAATCAAAGACGGTAACTTTGGGAGTTTTCAAGAACTAGAAACCTCGGATTTGACGACCCAAGAGGGCTTCGACGCCGAGAGAAGCAGCGGTGACGGCGGCGGCGGCGGTGGTGGAGGAGATGGGTTTTTAGCCTCTGGAGCCGGCGCACCGTTGCATGTACACGTGGCGTATAATTGGGCCCTCGCTGCCATCACCATTATGTCTGTGGAATCGCTGTGCTTTTCTTCTCTATCGTTTCGATGTTGTGGATTATTACCGACTCAAATTATTCTGACGGTGGAGAAGTAATCGCTACATCTACGTATTTGACCTCCCAGCTTCGCTAATTGCACTGTATAGAAGAAAAAAAGCAGCTTTTTTTTTACCTAAGGTTTGAGAAATGGGTAGAGATTTACATTTTTTTTATCATTTTCTTGAAATATTCGTAGTTTGAGCAAAGTTTGAGGAGGAATTGTCAAAGCTTGCATTTTTATCATTTTCTTGAGATCGGTAACATTTGGATAAAGCTACCTAGCAAACATGTCCGATGAAAACAAGTGGAATAAGAGAGGCTAATTTAATTGTTACACCAGCCATTCAGTTATTCAAGTTCTCCTTATCACTCTTCGAAATAAACTCGTGATTTTCAATAAGAAACATACAAATGCAAGCGAGAACCCACATTAAATCCGTGTGGTAAGAGATAAAGCTAAGGAACCCAATCAATGAAACAATCTCATCATAAAACAATGGCAAGCTTAGCTTCTAACCGAAGCCAGCATCAAACATTAGAGAGACCAATCAATTAAGTTTCTTACGCTCATGGCGGACTCTTGTTGATCTTGAAGCCGAAAACTTTAGGGACGTAAGTCTGAGTAGGCTTCCGTGGTTTGAGGTGCCCGTTAGTCATCAACAGTAGATGAGGGAAGGTTGTCCCGAAATAAGCTCCATCGATATCTATATTGGTGTCAGGAAAAAATCGAACCCTCGTGGATTAACTAAGGTCTTTCATTACACAACCATTTTAAGGTATAATCGCATAACATCTCAAATTGAAAAATATAAGGGATGCATTTTGAGGATACGACCTTGATATTTCGATTGGGGATAGTAAATGTCTTCACACTTGGGACAATATATCTTAACCGTGCTCGAACGGGGGATATCTGATTGTCCCACGGGAAGGCAGGGTTGTCCCGAGCAATAAGGTCTCGGACATCTCCCAAAGTCGTAGTTTTTGTACTTCTCCAACTATTTCATGTTCTCAAAAAAGGAAGGAAATTCAGTTTAAAACATAGGAGAGATGTAGTAACGTATTGATCTGTTAACAGTCTTACCATCGCCGCCATTCCCTTAGTTGTCAAAATATATCGAACGTGAATGAGCCCATAAAGCATTTCAGCAGCTGATTCGACCAATTCATTCTGTTCTTCGGTAAACGTATCACCTACATATATGTCGTCATAACCAGAGAGAGTTCAGCCAAGTGCCGAAAAGTTAAAGTATGCTGAAAGATCAATGTAGTCAAGTTCATGTTTTTTATGGATATGAACCGAAGTTTCTCATAAGCTGATTCACGCTAACTTTTGACGATTTAACATCATCACAGTAACTCTAGGTGACATCAATGAAAATGGAAATAAGCCAATGAAGAGTGATGGACTGTGGAGTGAAAATTAAACATTTCAACAGAAATTGAAAGCCAAATCATTTAGCATGAAGATTGTGTGAAACTGTACGTCCTTATTGGCGTGAATACAAGTAATGATTATGTTGATCAAATACGAGAAAATCTGGACAAACACTAACCGAGCGTGTGATCAATTGAGGCAGGCAAATTTAGGAAAAACTGCATACCATGAGAGGACTCGATGTCCAGAATCAAGTCGAGAGCGTAGTCATAGTACGGAACTTGACTGCTCAATTCACACAGATTAAAGTCATCTTGGATATAATCATCATCCACTTCACAGAAGAACTCATTTCCTCTCAAACTGCAAAACCACGAAATCCAGGCGGTATCGTCATCCCCATCGGAGCCACTTAACTCAGATTCCTCACTATCTGTCTCAAACTCCTCTGCGAAATAGCACACGCTTTATAATATTAACTTTTTACCAGCTAATGAGATCCATATCGGATAGTAGTCAGATGAACAAATCTGTACCGAGGATGCGCTAATAGATAAACAAAATCCGCATAGACGTGCATACCATCGAAACCTTTGTTTTTGCTGGTGTTGAGAGCCGAGGATGCGCGATTGTCTCGATCGTCGGCGTACTTAGCTACTGACGTCGACGGTGCAACCATGTTCCTCGAAGTGGACGGTGAGGATCTATCCAAGGGCTTCTCCATCGCATCGTTTATCCTCCTCCGATCCACCGTGCCCTTCGATGAACCAAAATCTCTATGCATCTTCGCTTACGCAATCTTCGATCAATCAATGAATCAATCTATACGTGGACGCCTAGAGGAAAAACAAAGGGTTTTTCTCCTTTTCAAGGGATCTGATTAATCAAATTGGTCCCTAATCTATCTTAAGTTTATCAATTCGCCAGCAAATGAATGATTACGCAATTAATCGTTGTTTAAAATAATAAATTAAAAACAATACATTGTCACCGTAATATCTAAGCAAAGGGGGTACAATATCGATAATTATGACAAATTAAATGATATAATTAGCAGGAAATAGGAGTTCGTTAGATATTCATGGTTTAGGGCTAATTAGGCTAATTAAGCCATTAAAGCGAGTTTTTAATATAACGCGATTTACTCACTCGTATAGAATTCGCTCAGCTTTCTCTGATACGCACAGTAAGCCCTAGCTGAGCTGATCTTCAGATCCAAGCTTCGATTCGAATAAAAAATGGCGACACTGAGGAACTTGAAGATAAAGACATCGACGTGTAAGAGGATAGTGAAGGAGCTTCACTCTTACGAGAAAGAGGTCGAGAGAGAAGCTGCTAAGACGGCACAGATGAAGGCCGATGGAGCCGATCCGTACGATCTCAAGCAGCAGGTAAGCAACGGTCTAATTCGAAGATGCTGTTTGCTATTCGTAGCATTTTCCTTGCTCTTCACATTACTGTAATCGTATATTTCTAGTGGATCATGGAGCAATTTTGGAATCGTTACCTCCTCCAGGCTCCAGTATAATCATCAAGTTCTAGTTTTTCGTGAACATTTTGATCTGTTAACGTTTGTTTTGATGTACTGTGCTAAGGAAAATGTGCTCGCTGAATCGAGGATGATGATTCCTGATTGCAACAAGCGCTTAGAGGCCGCTTTAGCGGACCTTAAAGGAACATTGGTATGTGTCTTAGATACTAAACATTTTCTGTAACTGTGGAATTTAGTTTCAGCAATAAAGGGTATGACATTCAAGGGCTGAATATGCTAGTTGAAGTTTCTGTCACTTGTTTGGGAGTTGTAGTGCAATTGCTTACTGAACAACCCACTTGCCAGGCGCTGTTTAGTAGGGTTCCTGCAATTTGTCCGACTGAAATGTTACATTCTGAGACACTCTGTGTACCCGAATTATTTGAAAGGTTATGCATTTCCATGTTGGTTGCTTCCTTACTAAGAAGAGTGTGCTTTTGATGTGCTTCTTTGTCAAGTGTTTGGTTGCCATCAAGCATTTGTTCGAGCATGAAATAAAAGATGGAGGACTCTCGCATTGTTATTTAAAGTTAGATTGTGACTACATTTCTGGAAGAAGGATGACCAAACTCTCTATTGTCCTATGTTTCTCTTCTTCCGAGTTTTGTACATTTTCTTGAAGATGCTTATGACAATCGATATGATTCGACTGCTTACTCCCTCAGGCTGAGCTCGAGGAGTCTGGCGAAAAGGAAGGCACAGAACTCGATGATGCTCGAAGTGCCATTGCAGAGGTTGAGCAGTTCTTACAATCTACTGAAGCTTGACAGATGAACACTCTCGAGTTCATCTGTATCTCTTGCATTGCACACTTTGCTATCGTCAGTTCACCACTCTGCTGATCTGATAATGTAATGATTCTGACTGTTCTAATATTAAAATGCCTTTTCGTCGATTCCATACAAGTGTTTGTTTTCACCATTTCGAGCATCACGCGTTCGCGAAAACACAGATATTAGCAAACTTTCAATATCATTTAACCACAGTTCAATGCCAAGAAAACAATAAATCAGCCTCAGTCACACTAACCAACTAGAAAACTGCTATCATAATTCAACACATCACGCAACCTAATTATCCATTTTCTTCCTCATGACGACGGCCTTTGCGAACTCCTCGACGATCCTTTGCTGGGATTCGAGCACCGTCACCGTTCGCTTCAGCTCCATCTCCATTCTCATCTCCTCGACGTGCCGAAACATATCCATCTTCGCCTTTTCGGCCCTCATAAACCCTTCTCCAAAAGCTTGAATTGCCTCAGCAACAATGGTGTTCATCCCACCACCACTAGTATCAGCCTTCCTCTTTTTCAGCACCTCACCGTTTGCATTGTCTACCACCTTCTTCGCCGAGAACCCATTTCTGAAAGCCGTACTGGGACCCACCCCGCCATTATTAGTAGGCCCGAAGTTCCCAAATTGACGGTTGTTCGCCGTGAAATTAGGGTTGGGGTAAGGGCTGGGTCGACCCGGAATGACCCGACCCGGGATACGTAACGGAATCCCAGTGGGTATTCCATCGTTATTTGATCGACTCAAGCTTGAATTGTAGAGATCGTTGATCCTCTTCATGCTGCTTCTTTTGCTGTTGTTATACGCATCTTCGTCGTGCTCGTCGTCTGAAGAGGAAGATGGCGGCGGAGGATTGTTACTGCTTTGGTTGATTTTGGACCCATTTTCCATCTCGTGCAATAGAGGGAAGTGGACCCACGGCGAGCTGTACCGTCCAAGGTTGCCGTGCCTGGCGACGGCGCGCTGGACCTCTCCGCGGTACCTCTTCCTCAGCTTCTCCATCTTGTGGCGGCACTGCACGGAGGTCTTCGGCGCTGCGACGGGGCCGCACTTGGCCGCGATCTCGTCGGCGACTTCCTGCCAGTGGTTCGCCTTCAAGTTCCCGCGGCGGAGGGAGAACCACTTGTCCCTGTACGCCTTGATGAGCGCGTCGATCTCGTCCGGCGACCAGCAAGGAGGTGGAATTCGGCGGATTTTGGCTTCGGAATTGACGGAGGAGGGCTGAGCCGGCGCGTCGGCGGAGGTCATAGGGAGTGGGCTGTCGTCCGGCGTGGTGGTGGTGGCTGGGGACGCTTCGCCTGACATTTTTTGGGTGCTTAGGGTAAAGAATAAAGCGGCGGTGCTGAGAAATGGGGGCGAGTGGGGCTGGGTTATATCTATAGGCGATGAAAAAAAGGAGGCGGCGGAGCGGTGGTGGGGTGGGGCCCTCACGCGAGCCGTAGGCGCGTGGAGACTTGGGCCTTTGGGCCATTTAAAAACTCTTTTCTTTACCCAATAAATATCTTTAAGATATAGATCAAACTAACGTTATCCTCTGTCATAAACAAAAAACGATGATGATATCTCTGACCAACAACAACACTCTCTCGCCATTGCCAACCTCAAACTCCATCTTCCATCGCAGTTCGTCGAATCCCACCATCTTCAATCGACCATCGTCGAACCTCTCTCCGACGAGGAGCAACAGAAGAGATGATCATTCGCTCTTATCTACTTTCGCCTCATCAACCACATCCCCTCTTTATCCCCATATTGGCAACGACTACTTGAAAAGTAATGATTTCGCTGAGAAAGGTGTGACCTTTACGGACATTGGAGATGGGAACACCGTAGTGAAAATGGCGCTAGTCGACAATAAAACTACGGCCAAGTTCATACTCCCAAGCGGCTTAGTCACTTCGTTCAAGCCCGAGATGTGGCACGGAGGAACCGTGGAGTTATTACACACCCGCGTGTCCGAAGGGAACGATAATCGTGCTGTGGTTCAAGGAGGGTTATCTTTCTCATTGGGTTTAGAAGCTGATTATAGGTCCTCTTCGAGCAATAATTCGTGGGCTCTCAATCGAGTCGCCGGAGATCCCAAGGAATCCATTCGAGTCGAGCTGATCAGCAGCGAAGAGAAAGGCGTCGAACTCAAGCAAGTCTTAACCCTCGGGCCCGACACACTAACCTCGGAAGTCATCGTTTCTAACACGAGCGACGATAATTCCATAAGCCTGAGAGGTTCCGTGCTTTGCCACATTATGGTCAGCACGCCCGAGGCCAGCTATGCGCTGGGCTTGGAAGGAACCGATTTCTTCGCCGCGAAGCCACTTATCGAGAAATTCAGCATCGTCCCGCCAGATTTTATGAAGAGAAACGAAAGAAAAAATCGCGGGAATTTCTTGTCGTTGGGGAATATATTCTCGAGGGGAAGCAGTGGTGGCGAGGATGTGAATGTAGAGAGCGAAGTAGTAGAAGTAGGAGAAGAGGATGACGACTACAAGCACCTGAAGGAAAAGATTAGCAGGATTTACACGAATGGGCCGAGGAGGTTGACTGTAATGGATCGAGGAAGGAGGAACTCGGTGATAGTGAGTAGAGAAATGCGCGGATTCGACGAGGTTTACCTGTTCAGCCCGGGATCGTCTGGGCATGAGATGTACGGCGATTATTCATACGTATGCGTCGGGCATGTAGCTGTGCTTGAGCCTATTGTTGTGAATGCTCAAAGTGAATGGAGAGGAGGCATGGTTTTGTCGAACCCGAATTCCTGAAATAGTTTTACACTACGAAAGCATCGGTTATTTTATGACAGAACTTGTAAAGAACGATTCCAGCAAGTATGCGATCATATAAATTTTCATAATAAAAGGTCGATCGTCAAGAACTAATCATCAATGAATCCTCGCTCGAACAAAGCATTCTACAAGGGGGAAGAGCAACCCTAGAATAGTAGCAACGGCAAGATCTGAGGGGGGAAAAAGAAAATGAGATGACTTCTAATAGCTTCAGTCTTCATTTTTGGCGCTCGTCGTTTGGTTGGGTGGTCAGCGATGATGGAGAGTACCCTGGTGCACTAGGAGAATATCCTCCCCCAGTACTAGGGCTATATAACAAAACAAAACATAAAAACGGTTTCAGGGGAGCTGCAATCGTTGATTTGATCGATAAAATGAATAATAAAACTCACCTATACGGAGGAGAGCTGGGACTGTAGTCTGGATTTGGGGCTGACGGGCTGAAAAATTATGTGTACGTATTCAGAACAGAATGTCAACACCATAAAAACAGCTTATCATACAATAAAAAAAAAAGACGTCATTGGAAATAGTTCCAGATTTCAATAAAAAAAAAAAAAAAGTCTTTTTTAAGGGATTACAAGGGCTATGATCGAAGTATTGACATGGAAGACTTACCTGCTTGGGCTATAACCTGGGCTAGACGGTGAATATGATGGAGATGTTGGAGAATATGAAGGTGACGTTGGGCTGCAAACGACACAACATACAACAATTTTCAGTTTATAACTCGTGTGGCATGAAAGAGAAAGATATATTCACCGATCAGTATTCCCAAAACGAGCAAAAGCCAAAGAGGATTGGTGACTACTATCATTATCTCTGCATGGAATGCAGTTACTTTGTTGCCAACTAAAGGAACATGTAACCGTTAAAAAATAGAAGCAGCTGAACCGATGCTAAAGAAGGGGTTTAAAGAATCTTACGTGTAACTCGGAGACGAGGGACTGTACGGACTTGAAGGCGTAACCTTCGGGCTTGTAGGAGAGTACGCAAGAGATGGACTGTATCTTGCAGATGGATTACAACTTGGGGACGTAGGACTGTAACTGGGAGAGGTGGGACTGTAACTTGGCGAGGTGGGGCTGTAACCCGGCGACGTTGGGCTATAAGCAGGTGAGGTGGGGCTATATGAGGGAGATGTTGGGCTGTACGAAGGCGAAGTCGGGCTGTAAGAAGGCGATGTCGGGCTGTAAGAAGGAGAAGTTGGGCTGTAGGAAGGTGAAGTCGGGCTGTACGCCGGAGAACTCGGGCTGTAAGCTGGGGAGGTTGGGGTGTAAGCCGGGGATGTTGGGCTATAACTTGGTGATGTGGGGCTGTAACTTGGTGATGTGGGACTGTAGCTCGGTGATGTGGGGCTATAGCTAGGAGATGTAGGGCTGTAGCTTGGCGAAGTTGGGGAATAAGATGGGCTCGTCGGAGAATAGGTAGGACTTGTCGGGCTATACGCAGGGTACTTAGGAATGTAAGTTGGGGAAGTAGGGTTATAACCAGGAGAATTTGGGGTATAAGCCGGCGACAGTGGGCTGTAACCAGGCGATGACGGGCAGTACACAGGCAATGTTGTGGGAGAGAACGCCATCCCACCGACATAAGGTGAGAACTGAGCATCTGAGACGGGAGACAACCGAAGGCTCGGGCTCAGCAGATAACTAGGCGACATCATGCCATCATGATATGGAGTCGAACGTGCTGGAGTCATGCCAAAGTCCAGCCCACCACCACCTTCCATGTAACCAGGAAGCGGGATTTCAATGGCTTGCTTTAACATCTCTTCGTTGAGATAGAGGGAACAGTCGCCAGTGCCAACAGGTGCGAGCTGTCCCAACATGATATTTTCCGTAACTCCCCTAAGGTAATCTGCTTCTGAATAAACGGCAGCATCTAGAAGAATGTCAACGGTTTCCTCGAACGAGCATCTCATCATGGGCCCCGTGTCGTTTCGATTAATACCATGACGAGTAATGGCCATTAAGTGTCCTCGGTAAGTCATGGTGTCACAAAGGATTGCCAGGTGGCGATAGTTCACGTAAGAACCATCGAAGGATATGACGACACGCAGCTCATCGAGCAACGCTTTCCTGACAGCCTCGATTCCAAGAACTTCGATGACTTCAATCAGGTGATTGCTAGTCGTTCTGAGTGCATCGACATCTTCATGACAGATGACAGCCAAGAGATTAACACCTTCTGTGTCCAGCATCCATTCGTTCTCTGCCTTGAACCCCTCATTTTCGTCAAACTTGTTGACTTTACTGTTCTTTATAAAGACTTTATGGATGTCAGGTATCCCTCGAAGGGCCATTTCTGTAAGCATGTTACCCTCGATCTTCTTGAGGAAAACGTCATCCTCAGCAGACTCATCGTTCAGTTCACCCTTGGGCGCTTCATCATTCATGATACGGATACGAAGGATCAGTTTTTCAGCATTGTCGTCATTGAATATGCAGGTCAGGTCATCGTCAAATTCAAGATTGATCTTCTCTGCAATATCGGCCATGCTTAGCTTCTTATCCACCATCATTTCTCTGTTTAGTTCAATGCGAAGCAGCCATGGAGAGATCTTGTCAGGGTCAATCTCTTCATCAGGCATCTCATAATAGGACTTGACAAATTCAACGTCTTCATCAATGATAGTGCTCATCGGATAGGGATCATACCATACCTCAGTAGCTTGGGTCACACTCCTTAATGTTGTATATTCAAGAGCACACTGGACACTTTTTGCCTTCTCCTTAGTCTTACCAACCTCAGGCTTCAAATATACGGATAGAGACGGCGTTTTGATTTTCTTAGCAACGTTAATAATTTCCCTCAACCTGGGCACACCCAAAGTAACATTCTTGGCACTGACACCAGCATAGTGGAAAGTGTTGAGTGTCATCTGAGTTGCTGGCTCACCGATAGACTGTGCAGCAACGCACCCAATCATTTCACCAGGAGCCACAAGCGACTGAAGAAAACGAGATTCAATCTCGCCAACAACCCATTCAAAAGCTTCACGTGTGAGTCTGTATTCCTTCAAAACTCTCTTGCTGGCCAGGACACTGCGAAGTAAAATGTTAAAGAAAAGGGTTGCATTTTTCTGAGCTTCCATGCTCAAATAATCATCACCGACAACCACTTTAAGCCTTTCCTGCAACTTATCAACAGCTTCCACAATTTCCATTGGGTGCATATCAGAAGGTCTCCTGAAATCAACTTTAAAGGTCTTCTGGGCATTTAGGACCAGCCTCTTAATGTTAACTGGCAGAGGCCATGAGTTATCCCCTGTAGTCGCAATCTCGGTACCGAGCTGAAATCTGTCGGCTTCAAGCTTCTGAACTTCTGCATCGAAAACACTCCGAATTTCTCTGATTGTTTTCAAATCTTCTACAGCTTCGGGTAACATAAAAGTTGGATTCCACTTTGGAGTATCAATCTCATATCGGTACATTTCATCAAAATCTCTTTTCTTCAGCTTTAATGATTCAAGAGGTTGTGATTCAATCCAAATCGAATCCATACCGTCTTCCCCATACAGGAACTGAATCACATCCCCCAAAGAATTTCTAACAGTTCCATCATATTTCACCATGATATCCTCCATAGCCTTCACCAATCTCCTCTGAATGTATCCCGTCTCGGAAGTTTTCACAGCAGTATCTATAAGACCTTCCCTACCACCCATTGCATGGAAGAAGAACTCCTGAGGAGTTAATCCCCGAAGGTAAGAGTTCTCCACAAATCCACGACTCTCTGGACCAAAATCATCTTTTGTAAAGTGGGGTAGAGTGCGCTCAATAAATCCAAAAGGAATTCGTTTTCCTTCAACATTCTGCTGTCCCACACACGCAGTCATCTGAGAAATGTTGATGAAACTTCCCTTGGAACCTGCAGTAACCATGGCCTTGAGATTGTTACTCTCCGACAAGCTCTTCTGAGCACTGCTTCCAGCATCATCTCGTGCCTTATTTAACACCTACAAAGATGGCAAAGGGTACAGGTAATATCCGACCACGGAAGGCAAAGTAAATGCACAAGCATATGGAATTTCATACAAACCTGGTTCACTCTATTCTCAAAAGACTCCATCATAGTTCGACCAGGTTCAGCCTCCAGCTTTTTCTCTTGAGCTTCCTTAATAAGAGTTTTCACCTGATTTTTCGCATTCGAAATAGTTTCATTGATTTTCTCCATCGTTGAAGCATCAGCAATTGTATCACCAATGCCCATGCTAAATCCATTTTGCAAAAGCCAATAATTCACAAGCCACTGTGTATGTCCCAAAAACTTGCGAGCAGCATCTGGGCCTACCTCTTCCCTGAAAAACCAGTTGGATAATAGAAACACCTATGAATTATGGCAACGACAAAATAGCAACTCGGCAATAAATCTTATAAATACGATAAACAAAGTAGGATGCGAGACGATTGACGAGTCAATTAACTAAATTCTCCCCCTTGCAAATTGCTGATAAGTAAGCACGTTATTACTATGCCCTAGATAATTCTATCTAAGGCAAAAAAACACCAGAAGTCCAAAGAATCCAGAAAGGGCAAAACCAGAAGTTCAACAAATTAAAAAAATGGCAAAAATTGGTAAAGGTCATACCAATAGACAGGGAAAAAAACTGTTCCGCACACGAGATCATTTATCGTAGAGACACATCATTATTTCATTACTCAAATATTCCCACCATATTTTACTCTATCAGAATCATTGAAAAACCACAGATTCCTTAGCTGTAATATTTTAATGATCAGAGATCTCAACCAAAGTAAAAGCTATATAATTCGCAAGCAAGAGATCAAACATAATACCAAATGACATGTATGAGACTTCCAGTGGAAGTTCCAAGTGTCTTCTTGCATAGAGTACCAGAAAGTAACTCCCCCTTCTCAATTCGTACTTGAGTATCCCCAGGAGTTAGGTACCCTTTCTCAGTTTCGGAGTGCCATGCTGAATATCTCAAAAGATTAATCTGCCTCGGTATTATCAAATTAAATACTTGTTTTCCGGTCCAAAGTGGTTTGGGTTTCAAAATAGCTGGAGCAGGTACTTTTCCATCAAAATCCTCCCACCACATAAGAATGTTCATAAAAACATCCTGCATGCAACAAATAAATCAACATCCGTAGAGTAACACTTCCCTGAGAAATAATATTGACAGCAAAGAGGGAATGCCACCTTCTCAATAAATGTGTCCCTTTTAGTAATTTTACGGCATCCTAAAAGTGTATCTTGGACTATCCCCATTACAGGTCGATTAGATTGAGGTGACACAATACACTTTGGAACCATCATAAGTTCCAGCACTTCTGCTCTAGTTTCAAAGGACTGTGGAACATGCATATTCATTTCATCCCCATCGAAATCAGCATTGTAGGGCGAGGTGACGGACAAATTCAAGCGGAAAGTCGAGTAAGGCATAATCTTGATTCTGTGCCCCATTATAGACATCTTGTGGAGACTCGGCTGCCTATTGAATAAAACGAAATCTCCATCGTTCAAGTGTCGCTCAACCTGTACCATAAATGAAAAGTTTATACACAAGATAAAACTCTACCTCTAGGCTCTAAGTCCTCTTAAACAATTTCAATCATGCCATAGTATTCCACCTTATAACCAAGTTCTAAATGCATATCACTGCTCTTCTTCAAGTACCGAAGGTCAAGCCTTTGACCATCGTCCCTAATTATATACTTTGCACCTGTTTTACCAGGAGGAGGATGAGGACCATATTCCACAAGTTCCTTCAACCTGTTTTTAAGTCAAAAATTGATATGAGCAAGCCAAAAGCCAACGACTAGCAAAGAAAGGGAATAAGTCTTCAGAACCAGGTAAAACCTTTCGATGTTGTACGGAGTTACAGTCTCTGGGTATGTGAGATTGAGGGCAATACTCCAAGGCACCCCAAGTTCATCAATATTAATGGTAGGATCAGGTGTAATCACTGTCCGAGCCGAAAAATCTACCCTCTTACCCATCAAGTTACCTCTGATACGACCTTCTTTTGCCTTAAGCCTGCTGCATATTGACTTAATTGGTCTACCAGATCTTTGCGTAGCCTAAAATATACAAAACTTCACTGGTTAGAAATTGTACCCAATATTTCCACATTAGAAATAACAATGTACCCTTGGCTGTCCAGGCAATTCATTATCGAAGTATGTAGCTATATGAAACTGCAGCAACTGTGCGAACTCAGAAATGATGTGAGCAGGAGCCCCATTCCGCTCTTGCTTCTTCAAGTTGTCATTATGTCTTATGATCATTGCCAGCTGATGAGTTAGATCATCCTGCATCAAGAGATTCAAGGATCGGAATGTCTCGTAAATTCTAGGGAAGTTTCCAGCAGCAGCAAACTCAATTTCCGTATCAAGAAAATATCAAACCAACACGTAGTTTTATTGAAAAAATGGGAACAACACTGGAATTTAAGCAACATCATAATCCCACAAATATTTAGATATAGGCAAGCTAAAGTGGAGGAACGTGCCTCACTCCTGGCAGAAGTATCCATCATTACAGAAGGTCTAACAGGAGGAGGTGGGATTGGAAGAACTTGAAGAATCATCCAGTCAGGACGAGCATACTTAGGATTCAGGCCCAGAAGCTGACAGTCTTCGTCAGTCATTCTTTTCAGGATGGTAAGAACCTGAAAAGAAAGCAATTTAAAGATGACAGAATTTCTGGATCATGCCTTGCTACCACTCTTTATCACATCCACAAAATAATTGCAGGAAGATGGAGCTATTACCTTCTCTGCAGAAAGAATTTGCTTTCTCTCAACTGGTTCAGGCATCTGTTCTGCTTCATCATTTTTCTTCTTCTGAATCTTGTATTCAGCAATCATCTTCATGCCATCAATAGAAATGGTGGGCTGCTGGGCCCCACATCCACCCTTGGTTTTCACGGTTCCGTCAGAATCTTGCCCTTGCATGTCAATTTCATCACCTCCCTCACACTTTTTTTTATTTTTGCATGCATCTAAAATTTTTTTCAGCCTATTTTTGGGATTCCTTATCCTCAAGGCTTGCTTGATTTTTTGATCGTCCTGTCAGGCACAAAAATGAAGGAATCATTAATCGGGAAGGAGAAATAGTCTTTTTAATCAAACAGGCTGTCATTCAAAAGATTGTTCACGATAAAGGAAACTTTCATGAGGGAAAACAGGGATAGCAGTTAACATACATGCTCGTATCAAAGACTACGGATCGTACAGATTCACTAGACTATCCATTTCCAAGATACCTAACATACATAACGGAAGTTGACAAACCACATACGTAATCCTCACACCAATTTTACACCTTCAAATGTATTAAATCATTCTTTCCTGGCCACAATAATATGATCAAAGCATGGTGGTGAACTTTGACCAACCATTTTGCAGGAATTCAAAGTTCTACTCCAACCAATCCCTATCACCGCATGATTTCCTAATTCACCACCAGGACACGAAATAGTACCTCATCAGCCAATACTTTCGAGCAATTGAAGCAAACACAACGCAATATGCTCAGTACGGTCTTCATAAAACCAATGTGAAACATAGGCTTTGCCAACTCAAGATGTCCAAAGTGACCGGGACATTCAGCCATATTTGCCATGCATGTCTCACATTTCATCTTCCTGTCGATCGTCCCAAGACGAGGATCGCTCAAACCGCCGATCTTAGGCTTTCCCCTCTCCATAGTCTCGCTGTGCTCAATATGCACCACAGACATTTGCCTCTGCAAATAATAACAAAACAACAACAACAATCGCGGAATTAAACACCTCCACGTTGTTGCATTACCGACATCATCCTACGAAATTACAGAATGAAACATTACAATCTCATCAGGGCTGATTATTCCGAACTGAACCACGCGAACTTTGGACGCTTCGGCTGGTGAATAGGCGAATCGAAGGTCCATTGCCACGGATTAGATGGATAAAACCAGGATTTACTGATTAAAATTCGAGTGTTCTTAATGATTTTTGTCTTGATCAATTTGTTATTTGGAACCGCTTGTTATACACTTCATGAGATTACTCTCTGCGATGAGCGTCGTCTCCTTCAGGAGCGTCGAAGAAAATGAGACCTAGTATGTGTTTGGGGGCGTATTTATAGATGGAGCAGTGGCCTTTTTTTAGTTATTTTCTTTATTTCCTAATTTTCTTTTCTTGTCTTGTCGGGTCCAATTATATCAAGACAAAAAATAAAGAGGGTTATTTTATAAATATTCAATAGTTCAAGGGGGTACCTATGCATATAACCTTATAAATTCAGTACAATCGTCGGACGCAATCACCACCCGGCCTGAGACGATATTCCGAATCTTGTAAAAGTTGATAACCTTTGTAAAGCCCTAAAAATACGATCTTGAACTTTCAGCTTGCTCTGGGATTTCGATTTCATTGTGCTTGGGTTGAAAGGAGAAAATGGAGGTAGAGCAGAAACAAGCAGATTATATTGACTATTTTGTGAAGCAGGCTTCGAATCTCAAAGGCCAAGGACTGACGAGCGTTATTGATGAGGCCACTTCACACCCGTATCTTTTTGCTTTCTCCGAGATTTTGTCTGTACCCAACGTCCTTGAGGTGTTTTTATTTTTTTTTTCCTGATTTAGCATGAGTTGTTTTTTAACTTTTTGTCGGGATGAAGTACAATTCGTTGATTTTGTGAATGCTGATTGATATGGGTGTTTTGGGTGATTGGATGGAACAAAAGAGGTCTTTTTAAGCAGACAATAGATGCTATGCTATTGTCTATCTAATATGGTCTTGTTTGAGGTTGTTAAACATTACTATACTATTCTTGCTGGAGTGATGATGGTACTTCGTCGAGTTGTTCTATGTTTTGGGACGACGTGTCTTTCTGGTGTGTATTCTAGACAGAATACGGAACTAATAAAATTCTTTGGGTTTGTGTTTAGGGGAAAAAAGAGTGGCTGGGCAGATGAGTAAATTAGATTTTGTTTGGTTAATTTGGGAGATGATACCAAACATTTAAAACGTTTCTGATGAGGCGCCAAACAGTTTATAAAATTTATCATTGTGATTTTCCTTCTTTGCGTAATTATATTTTTGTTTTATGGTTACTTGTGCAGCTTGAGGGAAGTGAATATGGTAACTTGCTCGTTTTGCTTCGCATATTCGCGCATGGGACATGGAATGAATATAAGAGTAAGCAGTGATTGTTTCCAGCAAATGCGTTGTTTTGACAATGTTTTTAATATTGAACATTGATCAGTGGATTTCTGTGATCCGTGCAGATAATGTTAACAGTCTTCCATCGTTGTCTCCCGACCAAGTTCTCAAGTTGAAGCAATTGACAGTGCTTTCTCTCGCGGAAACTGAGAAGGTAGTTTTCGTTATTTGTTTAAGCTATGCTTGTTTTTTATTCTTATTGTGTGAGGGCTTTCTCCATCTGATTCGAAACTTGTGCAGTGTTTCATTTAATGGTGTCCATGCATGATTGTGATGGATTTTTCATACAGCCATTAATGTTCTATATTAAACCGTTGACCTAAGACGGATTGTTCAAACTCGTTTACAGCATGTAATAATTCATGTGGTTTCTATGAGTTGTTGGGAAATATGTTGTTTCAATCAAAGCGCCATTGTTTTTCGCTAGGTATTACCATACGATGAGTTGATGAAGGAGTTGGATGTTGCAAGTGTCCGTGAACTCGAAGATTTCCTCATCAATGACTGCATGTATGTGGTAAGGTCTTCATTTGCATCAACTAGTCCAAGTTGAGCACAACGTACCCACTAATTAGATTAGATCAATCTTACGATAAAACTTTTTATTAATGTCTGAGTCAACAGATTCCTTCTCCACAGTCATTTTATTCCTGGATTCTGCAAATGAATATTGTTTGGTTCGATGAGTTTATTTGGTTGCTACAATTTCTTAGTGGACTGGTTCAAGACAATCTATTCTTAAATGAAATGCAATTTGATTCAGTCTGCTTTTTTATGGTGCCTGTGGACAGGGGATAGTGAAAGGGAAGCTTGATCAATTGCGCAGATGTTTTGAGGTCTTACTTTCATATTGTTTCTGTAATTTATTGATTCTCACTGGTAACTTGATAGCCCATGATAGTTGAAGGTTAATTATAGGTACAATTTGCCGCTGGGAGGGATCTGAGACCTGGCCAACTGGGTAGTATGATTGATTTGCTATCTAATTGGTAACTTTATGAAATATTTCCTTTAATTCACTTTTGGGCTGGTTACGCAATAGTTTTCTGGGCAAAATCTAGCTCTTAGCATATATAGTCAAGTGGTGTTTATATAATTTCGCAGGCTATCCACATCAGACAACCTTCTTGTCTCGATTCAAGAGAAAATCAAATGGGCAGATACTATGAATGAGATGCACAATAATCACAAAAATGAAGTAGACGCTAAGATGGAAGAGGCAAAGAGATCGTTATCTTTGAAGGTCAGTTAACCATATCAATTCTGTGATATCTTTTTGTACTATCATGTTCTGATGTGATAAATAATATGTAAAACAGCCCATTGTGTTTTGGTAACTAAAAACAAGTTCCGATATAGATAGAGAATTCACAGATTGAATCAACACCTGTGCAAGTTTTTTTTTTCTTTTCCCTCTCTGTTGAGCGAAGGAACTGTTGTGTTTGTGTTTGTGGGATGTGTGGGTATATATTGTTTTACTTACGTTATGGCAGAAGTTGCAAAATGTAAGCAGGCAGAAAGTGAGTTCCGAGGGAACAAAGAGATCCTTTTTGAACCCATTGGAATGATGGACTACAACGAAGATCGCAGCAGATCAAAGAGGTACCAACGCCCATTTTTGGATTTATGCTTAACAAAAAAAAACCATAATTTTTTTTTTCATTCTTTGTTTTGACGCTGATCTCATTTCGTTATGAAGGAGACGACATCCAATCGGGTGAGGTGATGCGGCGGATTACCGTAGAGTAGTTCACTGACCTGAGAAAGAATCATGATCGTAGGAAGTCGAGTTACTAATGGCATTGATGAGAAACTAAATGATCATTTTGTTATTTATGTGCGACGGTTCTTTCATTTGTTCGCGACCTGTTTTGTTTTTGGACGCATTGTAAATCTTTCGTACGGAGACGACGACTCGCCTGCTTTGGCTATTTTAAAAAATGCTCTGTTTCAATTCAATTAGGCTGAAGTCAAAGTGAAGCCAGGAATATCATCATAGACATATATCCATGGGAACATTCCTTGCTTGAAACTAATCTATCAACAATTCCAAATTTACAAGCCATTCCCATCCTCTTTCTGTATGTGAGACGAACAACACAACAACATTTGCTAATAATGGGCCTTGTCATGAGCTTCATGGGAAGATGTTAGAAGCAGTTTTTATCCCAAAGATATGAATGAGTTTCGTTCGTTAAAAAGAATATATCAGGTCTGCCCACAACTCAAATGCTAGGTTTGGTGATGGGAACCCTACAGCAGTTCGTGGATAAAGATATCAAGACATTCGAAGAATTTCACTTGGCAATTCTTGCTTGATATCTTCAAGTATGAGTCCACTCATGATATGAAGAGTTTTCTCCAAGAACATGCATGTATGAACTAAATTTGAACTTTCTATGATTTCATTGCCGGGAAAACATGCTCCATTCTCCCCAAGAAGTCGAAATCTTTCTCCCTCTCTCTCTCTCTCTCTCTCTCTCTCTCTCTCTCTCTCTCTCTCTCTCTCGGTGTATCTCTCTCTAGTATTGCTAACAACTATGAAATGCTATAAATCGCAGGCATGTTTCAACCAAGGAGATCAGCAGCCAAAGATCGACAAAAAAGAAAATCTTCCTCGAATTAATGACGAAGAACGCGACCCTAAGCAAGCTCGACGACTCATCCCTCATAACAGGCATTGTAACGCGCCGATGGCCATGGCGGCGAAAAGGGCCGTCCCTCAGATAAAGTCCATCAAGAACGTCCCCGACGTCATCTTCGTCCCCATTGCAACCATCGTAGCCCTAATTTCCGTCAAGATCTCCAGGAAAGTGTTCCTCAACAACGTCGCCTCATAATTTTTTTTCTCTCAACTTATAAGTAGAAAAAAGCGATCTGCCGTTTTTCTTTCCAAGAAATTGCGTAAAAAGTCGCAAACCGAATGCAAGAATCCTATATTCATGTCTGTGATCGAACAAATTATGACAAAAAAAAATGTAGCTGAACGAAATATCACAAAAACCCCAACAAGGATGGCCTCTTTTTTTTTTTTTGGGACAATTTCAGAGCTGCGTTTCAGTTTGGTGCTGCTCCAAGTTTCTAAGAACGACTCGGGAAAATATCTTCGCCTCGAGTGGGGCCGAGGCAGATGCAGCTGCTACTCGAAGTACGCGCGATGCCCCTGCGGTCTGTAGAAGGCCAGCGTGGTGCGTGGAGTGTCGTCCCCCAGGGATCGTAAACTACGAAAAAGAATCGTTTTTTTTTTTTAAAATTATGCATTCGAGAAGCTCGACGACGATAAAGAAGGATCAAATATACCTGAAGGAGGGCAAATGCAGCGCAAGACTTTAGTATAGGAGATTGGTTACGAAGCATGGTTATGAATCTGCCAATCTCAGCTCCACTGCATAGAAAGAGATAATATTACATGTGTGTGTGTGTGTGTGTGAGAGAGAGAGAGAGAGAGAGAGAGAGAGAGAGAGAGAGAGACCTGCATCGGAGATGACCAGCTTCTTGAATACGAGCAGATTCTGCGACTTGCGCCAATGCAGTAGGAGCCGAAGAAGCAGAAGCAGAAGAGAAGGCTTGAGGATCAGAAAAAGTCGTGACGAATCCTTCTATGTGCTGCAGAGCCATTCTTCGAGCGCTGTCGAAGTTTACGCTCTTCGAACTGCCCTCTCCCGAAGTCCCTATAAGGGCAACTTCGTCCATTCTGTAAAGTAAACGAAAAAAAAAAAATATTGCAAAGACGTTAAATCACCACCAAAATTTCAAATATCGGGGAATAATCTATTATCACCTTCCATCGAACATGTAGGAGAGGGCCAAGGCGGACATGAATCGTGCCATTTTCGATACAGACGAAGCGCAAAGGTGGCCAAGCGCAGGCACGCCGTTTTCCTCCACAATACGCAGCGCATTCCCGGGATTAAATGCGAGGTTCCAAAGAGCGCCCGCAGCAGTTTCGTGCACGTCCTGGCATTTTCACGAGTATGGAAAGGTGATGAGAAAGAGACCGTTAAAAGCTTTGTTTGGGCAAAGTAAAGTGAAGTATAAACAAGTTAAAGTGAAAATAAGCACACCTCAGCGTCTGATCGAGCTAAGGCTATTAAGGGCGCCACGCCTCCTTCTCGGCCAATTGCGATGCTGTAGACATGGAAGTCATATATAAATGATAATTACAACATAGTACTGCTACGATATTTGCCGACGTAAGGAATAAAAACGGCCTAAAATATCAAATCTAAGAGAAGGAAGAAACATATCATGAACTGAGAGGAATTTATACCTATTTGATTCTGACACGGATAATCCCCACAGAGCACCTGCAGCTCTCTCCTGAAGGCCGTGAGATGAATTCGAGCAGGTTTTTGCTAGTGCAACCTATGAAAAAGAAAAGTTACGTATGACTATAAATGTAAGACAACATTTATGAGATTTTCCCTTCCCCATCGTACTTCTAGCGAAATTCATAGGGAAAGATATGAGAAGTATTTGCGCAAATGATCTGCGAAGCATATAGAGAGAGCAAAGTAATGCATACCAATGCCTCGACTCCATTCGCTGCAGAAATCGCTTCTCGATTTCTATCGTCAAACGACAAATTCCACAGCGCCCCAGCAGCTTCTTGCCTATAAAGTTGAGAAAAGAGGATTCATAAGAAAATAAAGTTTCAGAGAAATAAATAGAGAATCGCGATAAGTAATTAACCATCATTGACAATATACACAGCATATATCCAACAGAACAGAAGTAAGCTTCGATTTAAACAGCATAAGTAAACACCTGACGCCATCATTAGGAGAGCGAGTAAGATGCACAAGAGCTTCAACAGCTCCTACTTCATGTCCAACGGCAGCATTGTTACCATTATTATCTCCATGAGCAGCCAAATTAGCTAACGCCCGAGCCGCCTGAATTATATAATCAATGTGAAATGGTCGGACAACAGAAATATTTCCCGTTTCAGAGGTCCGCCAATAGTTGTGTATTCATAGACAAGTTGCTAAAAGGCATTTAAAACTTTCTTGTATGACGATGTATCGCAGCATAGAAAATCTGAGAATGGCTTTTTTTTCCCCAAGTACCACGATAATCATATTTGCATCCTCGTAAACCATACTCACCTGTTCTTGGACCCCTTCAACCTTGCAAGCCTTAGCAAGCATCACTAAGGCTTGAATGCCCCCCGCGGAAGCAATCTCCGTGCTACATTTATCGTCCGCCGCCAAATTTGCAAGAGCACCAGCGGCACGTTCCTGGAAAAATAAGCCAACCAAAAAGAAGAAGGTATTTCAACTCCTTCGAAAAAAAAGAAATAAAGAATTTTTTTCCCGTAAATTACAATCGAAATGCCTACTGAACATACATACCAACACACCATCGCCGTCGGGACACGCTGACCATTTAAAGATAAGGTCAACCAGAGCTTTGACTCCACCAGATTCAGCAATGGCAAACTATTATTAAAAAGAATTTTATTTAATAACATGAATGAAGTAAAGAAATAGTGGAACAAACTGAAAAAAAAAAAAAAAAAAAAAAAAAAGAGGAAATAAAAACCTTATGCTCTTCGCCAACCGAAAGGTTCCATAGCCCGCCTGCAGCTTCTTCGACGACCAATTTGTTCACAGACTTGGCCAGATTTGTGAGAATCTCTATACCTCCTTTGTCGGCCACAGCTTTCGCCACATTACCATTCACCGACAAGTTTGCGATAGCCTAAAAAACGAAACAAAAATGAGCTACTACCTGAGAATTTACTCTACCTTGGAAAAAGAATATGATATCAACAAGACTCAACGCATAAGTAAAACATGCTACTCCACTGAATATCCAATGGTTTTAGGATGGAACCATTGCATTTGACATAGTATCAGAGTGGGTTCATCGATCTGTGTGTTATCACGACTGAAAAATTCAGCAAAAAGAAGCTATTTTTACCTTTGCAGCTTCTGACTGAAGCCCTTCACGCCACGATCTAGCAAGGTTCAAAAGAAGCCGTATGCCACCTTCTCGCATGACTGCTTGGGCACGCCCCGTGTCTATACTTGCATTTTCATCGTCTATCACTACAAAGGTTGCGAGGGCAGTTGCTGCCCTCTCTTGAACTTCCTCATTAGCGCTTTGCATGAAGCTAAGCAGCAAGCTCGTGCCTTGGTTTAGCCAGAAGGAATCCAAGCCAGGCGCATTGCTTTCGGAAATACGTAAAAGCGAACTAGAAAGGGTCCACTCGAGCCAGTCGAACATCTCATCTAATTTCTTATCCTTCGCTTTAGAGCCTCTCCAGCGTAAAAATGCGTTCCATTCATTCTCTGGCGTGTCGACGAATAAGGTAGCTGTCAGTCGAAGTATGTTGGTGAAATCGCTGAGGAGAACTTTCCCTTTATGGTTGAATTTCGATGTATATGAGCCATCTGCTTCGATTCCTTGGCAATTCAATGCACATAAGACCTTCACATTACGCAAGGAAGAGAATAATCTCAGAAGCGTACCGTTGCTCACATCTGTTCTAGAAACATCTATACCGACAAGGTGTGGAAGATTAGGCCAATGCTGTAAAGCCAAAGTCCATTTAATATCTGCTGTGCCCGCGATTGAAAGAAACCGAAGCGATGTAACATTTCCAAGCGCAGACTCATCCACCTTAGCACAGTCGATAAATCCAATATCTGTTAAATTAGGGCAGTGCTTCGCCAAGGCAGTGATTGCGAAGGCATCCACCTCATCAATGCCAGAGAGTCGAAGCTTCTGCAGATTCGGGCAGCAAATTGCAACTGCTTTTATCGCATCGCTGCTTATTCTTTCGCAGAAGTCGGGCCCAATCTGAAGGGACTGTAAAGCTTCATGGCGAGCAGCAATAATACACAGTGTGGAATCTGTCATTCTTCTGCAGCAATCGCCGATAATCTCTCTCAAGTTAATGGCGCGAAGGCTTATTACAGCATCAGCAGATTCTGTACCCCTAAACCGAAGTTTCTGAAGATTATTACAGCGTGAGGCAAGCGATGAAGCATTGGTTAAATCGAATTTGTGGGACCTAAGATCCAACGCCTGCCACAGACATGGTGATCGAGCAAGGGCCCACCATGCCTTGCAAGTCGACGATAGACTAGCTCGATCACGGTAGTTCAGACATGAAAATATTTGAAGTATTGTGTCGTCAGGCAACTTTGTCCAATCAAGTGTGTCCGTTTCATTGACAGCACAGGTTTCGTCGATTTCGGGCCAATCGACCTTTTCTTTGCCTTTCTTCGTCACCCTCCTTCTCACCCGCCTGCTCATACTTGGTTTCTAACAAATGCTACTTCGCCCCAGAAATCAATTATATAAATCTCTTTCTTGTTTTGCAGAAGCGTAACAGTAATCAATATTCAAATTAAATGGACAGTTCATTCACAGACAGATAAACAGCACCCTTTACCATCAGCAAACAGCTGTTATGATCAGCAGACACCTCAAAAGGGTTTCAAATCTCAAACCCAATTGTTGAAACCCTTAAAGCTTCACAGAAATCAACGAAAGGAGAGTTCTTTCAGCTTCAAACCTTCCCTAAGAACTGCATCCACCGTAATTAAACCAATCAGAGTTCTATCTATATGTGTGCAGAGCTGAATTCAGAAAATTCGAAAAACTCGTTCCTCGGACAAAATTCTCAAATCCCCAATCAGAAATGCGTACGAATTAGACGAGACTATGTTTTACTTGAAGCTGAAAGCTTATACCCTTCGTTTACAAGGCCTTGATTGCAATCCCTTCTTATTCGTGGATCCGTAGCTATATAAAGGAGATCTCAAGGCTTGACGACCTCAGCATTGAAGCCCAGATTCACGAAACTATGGATGTGCGATTATAAAGCTGTGAATTTTTTTTCCTCTAAAGACGATTTCTTGACACATAAACAAAGAAACACACACAAGGCCAATATATATAATATAGAGGGGAGACGATATTTTGTTGCCCCAGGTAAAATTTTAAGAGTTACTGTATTAAAACCAAAAAGCCCATCTTTTTTTTTTTTCCCAACGTACATTGAAATACTTTCGAACAATTCCGCCTGTGCAGTGATTCCAAGTCAAACAATTCAAGAACATACGCTAATAAAGCGTGGATCTCACAATGATTAGTGACATGCAAATCAAGACTAGTAGTAGTAATACAAGCTTTGAAAAGACTTGTTCAATACTCAGCAGCATAGAAGAGAAGACAACCTTATCAGATTCGTGTAATAAGATTCAGTTTCAAGTGGGAATGGTAACCATGCTATAAAAGATGTGCAGCATA
This sequence comes from Craterostigma plantagineum, assembly GCA_027422505.1. Classification (NCBI taxonomy): domain Eukaryota; kingdom Viridiplantae; phylum Streptophyta; class Magnoliopsida; order Lamiales; family Linderniaceae; genus Craterostigma; species Craterostigma plantagineum. Next base: position 141,151 of record JAPQWV010000633.1, read on the forward strand.
GGCTAACTTCGAATGCATACGTAAGCCCGACTTGAAATCGAAGCGTCTCACTCAGTCGGCGGATAATGAGCCAAGTCGATTTTCCCTCCATGGCCTTGAATGGCGTTTTCGACTTTCGGGAAATTTCCTCCTCGGGCTCAGAGTCTTCGCATGAACCAACAGCATTGCTCTTTAACGGAATCGCCATTTTTTTCTTCCTTTTTAAGATCTAAACTTCTGAAGATCATTGCAGCCAACGATTTCAAATGCGTTATTTTCCGGCAATCTTTCGCCGGAGCCAACCAAGTTGTTATTTTGCAGGACGTAACATTTGGCGGGCTCACGTTTAGGACCAACATTGTCAGAATTTGTCGATGGATTCATCTGTATATCATTGGAGATCGCTTTTAGCATTCTTAGTTCGCTAAACTCCTTTCGGAGAACGTCTGTTTTCGTCGTAAAGATTCTCGAAAACGCCTTATCTTAAGTGTTCGCATTCAACTTTCGTCTGTTTGCTTCAGCTTTGGCCTGAACATAGTTTTATCAAGAACCTCAACCTTATGTTGTTATACTCATTTTGTCATGTTGACACGAAGGGCTAACATTGGTTCACTTTTGGTTCCTGCATGTTCTTAATTAGTTCGTTTGGGTCCATAAACCTTTCTCTGGCTTCATTTAAGTCCTAACTGAATTGATTTCAATCTTCTGGGAGTTTTCTCCATTTCGATTGAGTCCTTGTACTTTTCTTATAGTTCGATTAGGTACAAAAGATAAAGCAGGATGGAGTGGAGATCTATTTTAATCATGCGTCCTTTCTTCTTCTCATTCCACATATAGCACCACAGTATTAAAAGCTGAAGCTTTTCTTCATTTTCACAGAATCGCATCCGTTTTCATTCTCTCTTTCGCACAGTATACTTCCAAAACCCTGATCGAGCTCATACGCTTACAACTATGTGTCTAGAATCCAGCAAAGTTACGTGGTGACGAATCGATCACGCCGCGTTGGGTGTAGGTAGCTTGTTGATCGTCGTTCTAGCTTTTGCGTGATTCAGTACAGGTACAACGCTTTCCGACGAAACGGCAGATTTCCGATGAATTCGACGGAGCCGACGAAGTCTCAGCCGCTGCACAACTTCAATCTATCGCATCTCAAATGGAGTAGCAGCGGCGGCGGTGACGGCGAGGATAACTGTAAGGAGGGTGGCCAGTCAACGTCGCCGCACCACCACCAGCGTCGACGGTCGGTCAAATCGCCTTCGCGGAGGGCCAACGCACCTAGGTCTCCTATCCGTCACTCGCCGTTGCGGGACGCTACGGCGGCGGCGCGTCCTCTTCATTTGATGGAGGATCCCCTTGGTAGGTCGTCTAATGGTGCTGAGATCGAGTACCAAAGGAGTCAATTGAAGAATTCGATGGCTGATGGTGCTGGCGAGGGGGTTCTTAGAGGATCTGAGGTTTCAGGGGTTAAGAGATCGAGATATTCAACTGTTGATGGTGCAGATGATGGAATTCAGGTTAAAAATTTGAAGAATCCATCGGTGAATTCCTTTGTAAAGGGAACTGCTGGGGCTGATGTGGAAGGGGGTAAAAGATCGAGGAGTTCGACTGTTCACGGTGTAAAGGATCATATTCCCAAAAAATCTGTGATGAATTTGGAAACTATGGGCAAAATTCAGGGACCTGGCTTGTCAGGAATGACAGGGGGCAAGAAATCGAGGAGCTTGACAATTGATGGAGCAAAGAGTGGTTTTCGTTTGTCCGATACAAGATTAAAGGAGACCGTGGAAACGGACGGTGCAAGTGCGATGGTTAAAAAACCAAGGAGTTCGTCTACTGATGGTGGAAAGAACGGTGGTTTAACGTTGGATTTTGAGGGTAAATGTAACGTAGCAATTGATGCAGATGAGGCAATGGCTAGAAATTCGAAACTCTTAATCAAACTGCCTCTCAAGACCAGTGGGAAGGGGGAGAATGATGATAAAAAGCAAGTCAAAGCAAAACATGATGATGAAAAAGATGATGGCTCTAATACTAAAGATGATGATACCGGCGGTGGCAGCAACAACAATGTTAATGATCTTGATGAAGAGACAAAGACATGGAATTTGAGGCCACGGAAGCCACTGCACAAATCTCTGAATGCCCATGGATTAAAAAGTACAACTGCAAAGAGTGCTATCAGTGATCATCAGCAGACTAATCACAGTAACAAAGTAGCTCGATCGCCTTTGCGAAATCTGAACCACAAGTCTGTAGAGACTGAAGGTGGTGGGGGAGAGAAGAAGGTAAAGAAGAAGTTAACCATTGATTTGGCGCTTTCGAAAGATGAGATTGAGGAGGATATTTTCGTGATGACGGGGTCAAAGCCGAGTAGGAGGCCAAAGAAGAGAGCAAAGAATGTGCAGAAATACACGGATGTAAGGAAAAAAGATTCAATCTTTGTGATTTTGGGTATTTATGATTCGTTGTTCTGATTGCTTCCTTTGTCATTCTGCAGTATGTGTTTCCTGGGACATGGCTAGTGGGGATAAGCGCGGACTCTTACAAGGTGTCTGAGCCTCTTATAAAGGTGGGGAAATGATAAAGCATATTGTTTATGAGTTAGGTTATAGTATCGTCCAAGCGCCAGGCTGACTTGTTTTATGTCATTCCACACAGGGCTAGATTCAATCGACTATCTGATGATTATGGCATTCCAAATCTTATAATGGCATTTGGGAGGTATAATCTTTAGCAGTTCGAAAGGAAGTATCCATCTTTCCCGGGTTTTCTTTTGCAGTTGAATACCATTTTTGCTTCATTCCAACATCAAATAATTTGGAGATCCATAGGTTTTTCTCTTGTATTTATCAATCAGTTGCAACATCTCTGTAAATATGGATTGCATGATCTCCAAGATCTTATATATATAGTTATATTTCATTTGGCTGTTTCTCATCTCGTGTTATTTAGCTTTGTCCATTGTGTTTGTCTATAAATTTTGTGAGAAGCAATTAGTTGACATGAACTGAACAGTGAACACCCAACACTGAATGCCCATTGAAGACTTTTTGGCTGTGTAGCTGTGCGAAAATTGGGGAATCTTCGAAGATTTTCTAGTTATATTCGTGGGGAAAAAATGGGCTTGTTTTCCCTGCGGCAAAGGCGACGACGTCGTTTGAGCCTGGGCAATCGGCCCATCATTACATAATGCTATTTGTTATTTTTATTTTTTAATAATTTTTTATTTATATTAGGGAGGAATGTTGAAGAAAAAATGTTGGAAATGTTGGAAAGTGTTTTAGAAAAGCAATCAATTTTATCGTTGACCTCTGCCTTGACGAGGAGATGAGAATAGCACGTCACCACCGAGAACTACAAAGACGCGCCCATACCTGAGCAAAATTCACCCCCGCCGCGCCATGGATTCCAAGCAACAGCTCGTCGACTCGCTCACCTCGCACATCTCCCTTTACAGCTCACAGGCGCGAAGCCACAACCCGAATTTCAACAACAACCGAGCCTCAATCATCCGCTGGTTCGAGTCCCAATCCGTGGAGCAACGACGCGCGCATTTAACCACCATCGATTCGGACTTCGTTGCGATTTTGTTGCAGATGAATCAGAGGTTGCGATCGGGCGGTCCTGGACGGTTTATATTGTTGCCCGATTTGCCTCAAGACGACGGTTCTGCCCTACCGACTTTGTGCTTTCGTAAGTCCGAGGGTTTGCTGAAACGTTCGCTTGAGAACAGTGGCTATCGCGTGATACGTGATTCGGTGCAAATTTTCAGCTCGATTGAAGGTGATGGTGCCGGGAAGCCGGGAAATTGTGGAATTAGAAAAGGTGATGACACTGGCGTTGCTAAATTTGGCCGTGGAGATTTGATGGAAAGAAAGAATATAAATTTGAGAAACAGTCGGGTTCGGAAAGATGACTGTAGCATTTCAAGCTTTACAGGAGGTGATACTTTTAAGTCGAAGAAAAGTGGATGTCTTAGAAGAAGCAGTGGTTCTGCTGTGGAGAGGACGGTTAAGTCAGCTAGTAGTAGAAATCTGAGCTTTGATGCCGTGTGCATGTGTGAGGGTTTGGTTGAGGATGTAGCTAGTTTTGTTAGGATTATGGATGAAATGACGAGTGGCGATTTTTTGAGGAGTGGAGATGAGACTGAGTTGTTTGGTCAGTGGGTGGAAATGGCATGGTTGAAGGCGAAGGGTTATTACAGCCTAGAAGAATTTATTGTTAACAGGGTGGAGGTTGCGTTGAGATTGGCCTGGCTTAGTTGTGGTGGTGGTAGTGGGAAGAAGAGAGGCGTGAATTTGAAAGAGAAGTTGAGTGGTGTGGGATTGGCAGGAAACGTGTTTTGGAGGAAGAAAGGGTGCATGAATTGGTGGGAAAAGTTAGAAGGCTCGATGAAGGAGAAGATCTTTTGTGTTCTTTTGGGGAAGGCGGCACGTGTTCTGGTATGTTTGTTTTTGTGTCTGATTTCTGTGGGATCTCCTTATTGTTCATGGCCATGCTTTACTTGCGAACATAGTTAAGCATTATTGTGAAATTCTTTTATGATTTATTGATCATCCGATCTTGGGTTCACGTCTCTGCCTAGGAGTTGGTCTGACGTGTTTTTGCAATTTTTGAATGTCAGACGCTGAATATGTTAGACGAGAACTATCAAATCTTGGATGATGAATTTCATCGCTACAAAATTCAAGAGAAAAAAGGTTTGAGGCATGCGAATACTTCATTTGGTGGTAAGAGCAGCAGAATGTTTAATAGGACATGCTCAAAAATCGAAAGAAGTGCAGATGTGAAGCATGATCCTACAGAGCCTTTACAATGTATGTTCAATAGTTTGTATATACTTCAAGTTATCTGTAGTATGATGGTAGACGCTCAGCAGGGTGGATACGACAAAGAGAAACTATTTTTCAGCTCTTTGGATTCTGTAAATAGTATTTCTGATATTATACTGCGAAAATTGCGAGAGTTAATCATGGTTGTTTCACTGGATTGCACAAAACTTGAGTTACTAGGAGAAAGAAACTTGAGTTCTTCAGAAAAGAAGGTAAATGAGAAACATGTTGCCAATAACCATAAGAAGAAGGGAAAGAAGCAAAACAAAAAGCCAAAGCCCATCCCAAGGCCCCCAGATGATTATAAACCAGTTGAAATTATCAAGGTATACTTGTTGGACCATCTTCCCAGTTGTCGGGTTCTAGAAGCTCGAGTTTGTGCCATGATTCTTAACTTAGTTCCATAATATTTCAGGTCGAAGGTGGAAACGTGATTAATAACAAGCAAGATATGGGACAATCTAGTCGGTTAGTTGACTTGGCTTCAAAAGGAGACCTTGCACAAGGGCATATTCCTTCCATGGTTGTGCTAGTTTTTCTTTCTTACGAAGTATAACTGATATATGTAGTTTCTAACTGGTTGACATCAACAGGAAACCAGTAATGGAGTGACCAGCGGAAAATTGCGGAATGTTTCCAGAAAGAATAGGAAAGAAAGAAAGAAGCACAAAATTTATAATTCCTGTATATCTGAGGTTGCTAGTTCTCAATCAGGACATGCTGCTGTTTCCGCAGGCCCTATTACTATTATTCCAGAAAGTCCCTCGACATCTGAGTCAGCAACCTCTGTAAAGCCTTCTTTTGAGACTGAAGCAAATAATGATGCAAATCCAAATCTTTGTAGCAATCCAAATGCTAACGCTGCTGAATTTGGTGACCAGTATCCTGCTGAAACTAATACCCATGGGGATGTACTCAGAGTTGGGGAAATTAGTTCCCAATCATATAATTCTTATGAATGGCCTAACATAACCCCTGCTCACCCTGCAAATGCCCATCTTCCTGCTGCTACTGATAGATTACACCTTGATGTTGGTCACAACCTCCAAAATTATTTCCATCGGTCCTTTTTACATCCTCTCCATGCAAGAAATTCGTCTATAGACAATGCATATAAAGGAACATTATCTAGATCTTTCCAAATGAGTTTAGATTGGCCACCTGCCGTACGTTGTAGCAGGCGGGTTCCGTCAATGACTTGCAGTTACGGATCTGAGTTCATTGCAGTGCGACAGTCTACATTTCAGCAAAGCATCATGGATCAAAGTTTACAGCCTGCTGCAACAACGTCGGAAGACGAGCAAGCCCTCTCTTGTGAACTGGTGGACCTGCCTGATCTTACAAACCTGCAAGATTTATCAGACGAGCACGGTAATCAATGGATGTCTGAAGAAAAGTTAGAAGCCCATGCAATCGGCGGAATGGATTATAGTCAATACTTTGGAGGTGGTTTGATGTATTGGAATCCATCTGATCATCCAGGGACAAGTTTGTCCCGTCCCCCTTCTCTATGTTCAGATGATAGCTCTTGGGCTTGGCGTGAGGCTGATATGTCTAGGACTGTTGATGAGATGGTTGCCTTCTCCTCCTCTTATAGTACGAATGGTTTGAATTCTCCATCTGCTGCTTCTTTCTGTTCCCCGTTTGATCCTTTGGCATCTGGGGCTCTCGGGTATGTGTTGCCTGGTGGTGATATCAACAGCAAGATATTGCAATCCTCTGCGGTGACTGATATTGGGGTGGAGGAGAGTGCCTCTGGATCTATTTCAGATATGTCTATTGATATAGAAGTGAAGAGTGTGGATTCACTGCCGTACCCTGTTTTGAGGCCAATAATCATCCCAAATTTGTCGAGGGAAAGGTCCAGATCGGATTTTAAGCGTGGCTATGACCGTAAAAGTCCTTGTGTCCCTCCTAACCGAAGGGAACATCCTAGGATTAAGAGGCCACCTTCGCCTGTTGTACTTTGTGTTCCCCGTGCTCCTAACCCACCTCCACCTTCTCCTGTTGGTGATTCCAGAAAACACAGAGGTTTTCCTACTGTTCGATCTGGTAGCTCTAGCCCAAGACATTGGGGAGTTAAAGGCTGGTTCCATGACGAAGGTAATTTTGATGACGCCTGCATGCCAGTGGAAGGGAGCGAAGCAGTTTGGGCTTCTTGGATGAATAAAAGCCTTTCGGCACGTCAACTAACACAACCTTTAGCTGGATCTTTGATTCAGGATCGTCTCACTGCGATTTCACACTTAACTCGTGATCAAGAACATGTATGTAACTTACGCAGTGTGCCCTTATTTTTTATTTTGATAGACTATTTATCGATTACGTGAATTCCTGGCTGGTAATTATTTTTTGCAGCCCGATGTTACATTTCCTCTGCAGCCGCCTGAATCACAGAACTTCTCTATGAGCAAGGCATCTGTCACGCTGCTTCATGATATTTTGCATGATGAAATTGATTCATTCTGCAAGCAGGTATATGTTGCTGAATAAGTAGCATTATCACTGTCAATAATCAAGAAGCTTCAGTTTGCTGGCAATATAAATGCATTTTAATGTGCAATACTTAGGTTGCTGCTGAAAATTTGATCCGCAAGCCCTACATCAGCTGGGCTGTTAAACGAGTTGCAAGGTCTCTTCAGGTCCTGTGGCCTCGATCTAGAACAAATGTATTTGGTTCTAATGCAACTGGTTTGTCTCTGCCATCTAGTGATGTGGATCTTGTGGTTTGTCTCCCCCCTGTGAGGAATTTGGTGAGAACGTGCTCTTAGCAATTTTCGCTTTACATAATACAAATATGAGCAGGCAATACTAAAATAGAGCTATTTGTCAGGAACCAATAAAAGAAGCGGGAATTTTAGAGGGACGGAATGGCATTAAGGAAACTTGCCTTCAGGTATGCAGTTGTAGAGTGTAAAATATGTTTTTGTTGAATGTATGTGGTCTTAGTTGTCAAGGACATGGGATTAATATTGAAAGATGGATTGTCTAGTGGAGCTAATATCACATGGCATATTTTTGGAATGCATTACCCTTGCAAATGTGGAATTTTGTTACTCATTTAATGTCGTTAAGCCCACTACCGTTTTCCCTGTAGCATGCTGCCAGATACCTTACAAATCAGGAATGGGTCAAAAGTGATTCCCTCAAGATTGTCGAAAATACGGCTGTAATGCAATCGACAAATTCCTCAATTCATTTTATTAATCATCAACATTTTCTGGTTCTCAGTTTCTTGCACTGTTTTCAGATACCAATTATCATGCTCGTCGTGGAGGTTCCTCATGATCTCATTTCCTCATCTGCGCCAAAGGAAGAAGTAGATCAAGCTGTCTGTGAAGAAGGCAACTCCATTCAGACCGATGGATCTGGTTCGGAGGGGGCCGCTTCGCCAAAGTGGAGTACAATAATGAATAACAACACTGGGTTCAAATCAGTTCGTCTTGACATTAGTTTCAAGTCACATACACACACTGGTCTTCAGACCACTGGACTGGCATGTTTTATTTCCATTTACAGATTCTATCGTAAATTGTTATTCTGCATGTCTGATGATTGGAATATGACAATATTTCCAGTCTAATGCTGAATTTCTTTATTTAGGTTAAAGATCTCACTGAGCGGTTTCCTGCTGTAACACCTCTGGCACTGGTTCTTAAACAGTTCTTGGCTGATCGTAGTTTAGACCAGTCTTATTCAGGTGGATTAAGTTCATATTGCCTAGTAAGTGCTGAGAGCAGCTACTTCAGGGTTATACGGGGCTTATTAACGTAGTAACATGAAGTATTATCCTCTGCCTTTACATATGTTCCATTTTCAGATACTATTGATCACACGTTTGCTGCAGCATGAGCATCATCATGCGCGGCCTATTAATCAGGTGCATCATCGATGACATAAAAGCTGATATTATGCTTCTTTTACTTTCTTCAACCACAGCATATCTTATTGTTATTCATTTGTTTCTGAATGCATTGATGTTAAATCATTCAATTTAACAATGCTCATCTTAGAAGCCGTTGCGTTTTAGGATTTCTTTTTATCTCGTTCATCTCCATTCATCATCTCCAAACTGAATCTTTTTTACTTATATTCTTGACTAGAAAAAAAAGGAGTTGGTTGTCCTTGTTAGATCAATTTTATTAGACATGTCGACTGGCCGGATTGTAAATTGTCTGAGTTTATTGGGGATTTGAAGTTTGAATCTGTCTAACATTCATTAACTTCATTGTTTTAGAACTATGGAAGCCTCTTGATGGATTTTCTCTATTTCTTTGGGTAAGTGTGTATTGCGATTGTCTAAGTATTCACTTTTTTCAGTTCTTATAGGTGTCTAACTGTATGTTTGTGTTTGAACTGAACTTTCTTTGCATCAGAAATGTGTTTGACCCACGTCAAATGCGCATCTCGGTGCAGGGAAGTGGAGTCTACTTAAAAAGGGAACGCGGTTGCAGGTAACTTGCGTGTTTCCCCTCTGTTTCACTATACGAGTTCCTTGTTGCTCCTCATAATCTGACTCAACTTTTATTTTTTCAGTATTGATCCACTCTGCATTGATGATCCTCTCATTCAAACAAACAATGTCGGGCGAAATTGTTTCCGTGTACATCAATGCATAAAGGTCTGAATAGCATTATTGATATATCTAGCCAGCTTCTTTCTCACTTTTGTTAGCAGGACTGTTTAGCTCTTCAACTGTCAGAACTCTATTTGACAATTCCAGTTTTCCACGTTTTGAGTCTTTACTGTGGCTGGTGAGAGTATTTAAAGAAGAACGGTCATTGGTTACTTCTTTTTGCAGGCATTCGCAGATGCTCATGCAATACTTCAGCACGAGGCATTATGCCTAATTCAAAACGATGATGCAGATGTCAAACCAACCAGTAAACTGCTTTCGAAAATAATTCCCAGCATCAGTCATTGGTTAGGGTCCTGATATGATCGGCCATATTGCAACGAATGTATTTCGGTGGCCTGACATCAACAACCAGATATTCCAGCTTCCCCTTATCAACAACGAAGGAGCTCGTCAACTTGAGCTTCTACAGGTGATAATCCAACTATGTTGACTACGTATTTCCCATCTGTTCAGGCCAGGGCTTCAAGTCATTGTTTCAACACATTAGACTTAGCAACTTATTGCTGTTCAACCGTACTGAAAGAATTCAGCGTATTATTCTTTCTGTTAATTAAATTCTGTAGGTTGGTGGTGTTTCTGCCCTCCTCAGAGGAAAGCAAACAGCTCGAAAAGATTTTCCTATTCGGACACAGAAGAGGAAGAATGGTTTATTGAAATATGGCCAAAGTTCAAAAGAAATATGATGTAGCATCGCCTATTCAAAGGATCAATTAAACAATCTCAGTTTGAATGGCTTTTCCCAGACAAGTAGATGCACTCTCACTTTCTGGTACGATTTTATCTTATTCTTAGGCAGCAACCGTGCTATTAATTTTCCGTAGCTCTCATGATGCTTTTAAAATATAACGACGGGACTAAGATATGTGTATGAAGCTCTTTTTTTTATGGAAATTGTGTTATTGTCTTCAGGCGTCGCTGGAATTATCACATTCTCACATCAGACGAACTAATACGATGATTTTCGGCTGAACATTAAATGGTTAGTGTTTTGTGAATTCTCATGCTCCGCGACTATTATTAGATTTTCTTTTATTTTATTTTCCGTTTGTTAAACTCCGCCTGTGGTCCTTTGGAGGAGGTTCGTTTTGACTTGTGCTTTTGATATTGTTTATGGAGAAAGATATATAACTTTGTATGGCCTAAAATAATATATGTCCAAAGTATATTGATTTAAGTAGGGAGCATCCCTATCGTACATAAAGACGTGGCCATGACATATTCGCCTATCCTAGCTTTTCGAGAACATCTTTCCCATGCTTACTTTAATACGTTGGTGCAATTTTCAACTACTCGACCGTACATTCTAAGGAGATTCCTTGGAATTATCCTATTCCCCATAATTTTACTCGTATTATTACAACTTACTCAAGGTAATGCCATTTGTGACCGACCACCATACAATACGTGATAATAAAAAGATGACATCTACTCAACAATTGCCTTATTTTAATTTATTTATACAAATCTTACAATTGTTGAATTCTAGCATGATGTTTGAAAAGGAGAATAGCAACTACCTCACCTCAAGACTAGCCCCGCAAGTCATGAGACTACTATGCTTAAAAACTGAATATCCTTTGGAACTTCTCTTTTGCTTCAAAGTCACATTTTAATAATCATTTCATCATGTACTTGGTCACTCCAAGCATATGCCATCTAAATATTCTACCTCTGCTACGCGCATATATATTACCAACCCAACCCTAGTTCGTGTATGGCCCATGATAGGAAAAAAAAAAACACAATCCCTAGTTTAATGTTCTGTAACTAGAAAAAGATTCGATTTTTCATTTCTTTTTATGCAAGCCCAGATGAATTCGGCAAGAGATTGAAGCAGCAGATAGAGCAGAGCTTGCCCGAATGGAGACACGAATACTTGTCCTACAAAGAATTGAAGAAGCTTGTCAAGCTGATTTCTTCCAATAACAATAATGGATCTTCGATTGAGTTTGGTAATAATCGTAATAATAGAGCTGAGGCTGAGTTTGTGTGCTTGTTGAACGATGAGATTGACAAGTTCAATGCTTTCTTCATGGAACAAGAAGAAGACTTCATCATCAGGCACAAGGTAGTAGATGCAATAACATAATGAAATTCACTCGACACACACACCACACACGTTTCTCTTGTTGGGAATGGTGGTGGGCCCCGCGGTGGTCAGTGGGCCCCGCAGCGGAACCGGTCCCGGTTTGGCTCGGTACGACGATAGGGAGAAGTGGGACCCACGGGGTAAATTTGGTGGGACCCGCACAGTAACTACCACGGTAAAAATAAAATTACCGTAAGGTAAGAAAGAACACCAGAATTTTAACGTGGAAAACCCTCTGTTAACGAAGAGGGAAAAACCACGGCCGAGTCGGCAAAATCTTCACTATAGTAAAAATTACAACCCTCGAATTTTACTATCTCACTTTTACCACTCGTGTTTACCTCACACCTCTCTGTGGATGTGGAACTCTATCAGTTTCTACCTGAACTGATAACCTCACAATTCACTCGAACTACTTCTCTCTATTTAGTAAAACTCGAATGAGCTTGTGATAATAATAACTGAAGAATCCTCAGCCTATTTATAGATGTCTTCAGCTCTTCTGGACCACTCAAAACGGGTGGCCAGGAATGCGCCGCGTCGCCATTCAATATCAGCCGTTCATTAAAATAATATTATAATAAAATATTATTTTATTTTTTTTTTCAACCTTGGCGGGCGTTCTTCTTTGGCTGGCTACAAGTGGCTGGACCAACAATTCTCCCCTCCAGCCTCATTCATTATTTGTGGGAGAGATCTCCTACCGCCTCAGCGATAGCCCATGCCGGCTTGTCCGGCGCAGAACTCAGTCTTCTCCTTGGGAATCACCTTTGTCAGAATGTCCGCAACATTTTGTCCGTGTGGATCTTCTGCAGCTTGAACGCTTTCTCCTCAATAGCCAGTCTGAGCCAATGATAACGAACGTCGATGTGTTTCGTCCTCGAGTGATACATAGTATTCTTGCTCAAGTCCAAAGCACTTTGACTATCGCAAAAATATTATGTACTCCTCCTGCTGAATTCCCAACTCCTGAAGAAATCTCTTCAACCAGAGCATCTCCTTGCCAGCTTCTGTTGCTGCAACATACTCCGCTTCAGTAGTTGATAAAGAAACACATTTCTGTAACCTCGACTGCCATGAGATAGCTCCCCCTGAGAATGTAAATATGTATCCCGACGTTGACTTTCTGCTGTCAAGATCACCGGCCATATCAGCATCCGTATAGCCTGTAAGAAAACATTTACCACTTCCAAACGTTAGGCATAATTTGGAAGTTCCTCTCAGGTACCTCAAGATCCACTTCTCTGCTTCCCAATGTGACTTCCCGGGATTCGATAGAAATCGACTCACAACGCCAACTGCGTGAGCGATATCTGGCCTCGTACACACCATGGCGTACATCAAACTTCCGACCGCCGATGAATATGGAACATCTGGGACATCTTCTCCGTCTTCGTTTGTTGATGGACCGGATTTCTTTCGCAACTGAAAGTGTGCGGCAAGTGGCGTGCTAACTGGCTTAGCATACTTCATATTGAACCTCTCCAGAACTCGTTCAATATAGCGCTCCTGGGATAACCATAATTTCCCAGCTTTTCGATCTCGGGTAATCTCCATTCCGAGAATCCGTTTTGCCGAACCCAAATCCTTCATGTCAAACGTCTTTGACAAATCTTTCTTTAACCTGCTAATCATCTCTGCATCTTGTCCGACAATTAGCATATCATCAACATACAGGAGAAGAACGATAAATTTACCGTTAGAGTATCTCCGGACGTAAACACATGGATCTGCATCTGTTCTCTTGAATCCCTGATGCACCATGAAAGAATCAAACTTCTTGTACCACTGCCGTGGAGCTTGTTTCAGTCCGTACAAGCTTTTCTTCAACCGGCAGACCATGTCCTCTTTACCTCTAACCTCGAACCCTTCGGGTTGTTCCATATATATCTCCTCATCAAGATCACCATGCAAGAATGCGGTCTTCACGTCGAGTTGCTCCAAGTGAAGATCCATGGTAGCAGCTAGTCCCAGTATGACTCTGATTGAACCCATTATCACGACCGGTGAAAATATCTCGTCAAAGTCGATCCCCTTCCTCTGAGTGAAACCTTTGACCACTAATCGAGCCTTGTATCTGACCAGCTTGCCATCATCCTTCTTTAATTTGTACACCCATTTGTTCTTGAGTGTCTTCTTTCCTTTTGGCAATCGAACTAACTCGTACGTATCATTCTTCTTTAGAGAATCCATCTCTTCTTGCATGGCCTTTGTCCAACAATCTTTGTCCCTACAAGATTGTACTTCCTGGAAGCTCTCTGGCTCCCCCTCGTCAGTAATCAAAATATAATCAGAACTCGGATACCTCGTAGATGGTTGGCGTTCCCTAGTTGACCTTCTCAGATGAGGTTCAACTTCTTCTTGCGCGTCTGAAGGCTCCCCCTGCTCAGTACCTTCAGTGTGTTCATCTACGACAGGTTCATCATCATCAATGACTGGCTCTTCTGGTTCAGGTTCTGATTGTTGCATTCCTTCCTCCGTGGCACCATTATATGGAATGCTAACTGGTGTAAAATCGTCTACACCGCCACCTGTGGATTTCGTCACATTCACATCTAAGTCGCCCATGATCTCATGCTCATGGAATACTACGTCGCGACTTCGAACAGTCTTCTTCTTCTTTGGATCCCAAAGTCTGTAGCCGAACTCCTCGTCTCCGTATCCAACAAAGATGCAAGGATTTGATTTATCATCAAGCTTCGATCTTTGCTCCTTGGGCACATGCATGAACGCCTTGCAGCCAAACACTCTCAAATGGGAATATGAGATGTCTCTACCGGTCCACACCTTCTCTGGTACATCGAAATCCAACGCCGATGAAGGTAGGCGGTTGATAAGATAGACTGCAGTGTTGACAGCTTCCCCCCAAAATGACTTAGATAGATTAGCCATCTTGAGCATCGCTCGGACTCTCTCCATAATTGTCCGATTCATTCTCTCAGCGACACCATTTTGCTGAGGAGTACCGGGAACTGTCTTTTCATGCCTAATGCCATGCTTCGTGGAATAATCTCTGAACTCCCGAGAGATGTATTCACCACCATTATCTGTGCGTAGACACTTTAGCGGCATTCCTGTTTCTCTTTCCACCATCGCATGGAACTTCTTGAAATAATAGAAAACCTGGTCCTTCGTCCGCAACAGATATACCCAGGTCTTGCGAGACGCATCATCAATGAAGGTCAGAAAATATTTACTACCTCCCAGAGATTCGACTTCCATGGGTCCGCATACGTCAGAGTGTACCAACTCCAACTTCTTCATTCGCCTGGTTGAGTTCTTCGCGAATGAAACTCTATGTTGCTTCCCAAATAAACAATAATCGCAAGGGTTCAGCGCTTTCTCCTTGGCTACTGGTATGAGGGACTTTTTAGCCAAGACATTCAACCCCTTCTCTCCTACGTGCGCCAGCCGTCTGTGCCACAAATTTGGAGAAGCATCATCTTCAACTGCGTTCAGTTGGTTAGCACATATCGTTCCGTGCATCTTGTATAGCGAGCAGCATAGCTTTCCTCTCGCTACCACCAATGATCCCTTGGTGAGTTTCCAGTTGCTATTCGCCATCTCGTTATAGTATCCTTCATTGTCCAGCACTTTCACAGAAATCAGGTTGAGACGCAGGTCTGGAATGTGTCGCACATCTTTCAGCCGTAATGTGCACCCTACGCTCGTCTGGATACAGATATCACCGATCCCCACTATTTTAGAAACACTTTGGTTACCCATCTTGGTAGTGCCAAAGTTTCCCGCCTTATACGTGGAGAAGTATTCACGCCTTGGAACACAATGGTAGGAGGCACCAGAGTCCACTACCCATTCGGTGCTTGCATCCGCAACATGACAGCAGTCTGCTTCATTCACCAGAGTAACCTCTCCACTATCATTGGAGGCGATTGCAGACGTGTTCTTGTCATCGTCTTGTTTCTGTTTTCCTTTGAGAAGTCTACAGTTTCTTTGTAAGTGGCCAATTTTACCACAATGGTAGCACTTCCTCATCTCCCTGGACTTGGATCTATCTTTTGACTTGTCGAATCCTTTTGGTCCTCTACTCTTGCTCCGACCCCTATTCTCCATAACAAGGGCCTGATTTCCCGTACTAGTACTGGCGGCATCCTTCCGTCGCAGCTCTTCATTGTAGAGTCTGTTTTTCACCATCTCCATCGTGACTTTACCACTTGGTGCGGAGTTAGTGAGCGATACCACCAACGTATCCCAGCTATCAGGTAGAGATCCCAATAGTAGACATGCTTGTAGCTCATCATCAAGGACTAGACCGGCACTTGTGAGTTGAGTTACCAGCCCTTCAAAGTCATTCAGATGTTCAGCAACTGATCGTCCCTCGTTCAGCTTCACATTCATGAGTTTTCGCATCATGAATACCTTGCTCAGCGCATTTGTCACCTCGTACATACCCTCCAATTTCGTCCAGAGTTTGTAGGGGTCTGTCTCATTTCGGACGTGGTTGTAGAGGCTAATGTCCACCCATTGGCGGATCACAGCTAGCGTCTTTCTTTGCAATTTCTTCCAAAGGTCAGCATTCCCGCCTTCGGGCATCTTGCCTCCATTTTCGATTGGATCATGGAGGTCTTTGCAGTAAAGATAATCCTCCATCCTTGATTTCCATATGGAGTAATTTGTTACTGTCAGCTTGATCATTCCTCCGTCGTTCTCCATGGCCGTCAAAATCTACCAGCAACCTACTAGTATCTTTTCTGATGTGGAAGATCAGTCAAAGCTGCAACCACAGAGCATACTCAGAATACTATCAGGCTCTGATACCACTTGTTGGGAATGGTGGTGGGCCCCGCGGTGGTCAGTGGGCCCCGCAGCGGAACCGGTCCCGGTTTGGCTCGGTACGACGATAGGGAGAAGTGGGACCCACGGGGTAAATTTGGTGGGACCCGCACAGTAACTACCACGGTAAAAATAAAATTACCGTAAGGTAAGAAAGAACACCAGAATTTTAACGTGGAAAACCCTCTGTTAACGAAGAGGGAAAAACCACGGCCGAGTCGGCAAAATCTTCACTATAGTAAAAATTACAACCCTCGAATTTTTACTATCTCACTTTTACCACTCGTGTTTACCTCACACCTCTCTGTGGATGTGGAACCCTATCAGTTTCTACCTGAACTGATAACCTCACAATTCACTCGAACTACTTCTCTCTATTTAGTAAAACTCGAATGAGCTTGTGATAATAATAACTGAAGAATCCTCAGCCTATTTATAGATGTCTTCAGCTCTTCTGGACCACTCAAAACGGGTGGCCAGGAATGCGCCGCGTCGCCATTCAATATCAGCCGTTCATTAAAATAATATTATAATAAAATATTATTTTATTTTTTTTTTCAACCTTGGCGGGCGTTCTTCTTTGGCTGGCTACAAGTGGCTGGACCAACATCTCTGTGCGTGTGTGTTGTGGTTATCTATCATGAAGCAAATGAACGTTTCCCTTGCGTAGGAACTGCAACAGAGAATAGAAGAAGTGATCAACAATGGGGATCAAATGGAACAAATCCATCAGAATTTCAGTACAGAGAAGAGATGAGCAGAATCAGAAAAGAAATGGTCGACTTCCACGGCGAAATGGTCCTCCTAATGAACTACAGCATCATCAACTACACAGGTCTCCTCAATTACTTCGATTTCCCCCCATGTCCCAATACGAATTTCGACCAAGAAATTAACACAAAAGAAAAATGATTTCTTGAAAAAAAAAAAAAGGAGTGGCGAAAATACTGAAGAAGTACGACAAGAGGACGGGCGGCGTTCTTCGCCTGCCCTTCATACAGAGAGTCATGGAGCAGCCCTTCTTCAAGACCGATCTAGTGATATCGAAGCTCGTCAGAGAGTGCGGAACCACCATAGACACGGTTCTGCCGCCGCCGTCGCCGTCTGAATCCGCCGGAGCTCTGCGCTCGGAGACGGTGGTTCCCGGCGAAGGAATATTCCGTAACACCGTGGCGGCGCTGCTGAGCATGCAAGAGATGCGAAGGGGAAGCTCAACTCTTAGCCATTTCTCACTGCCGCCGCTCAACTTGCCTGATTTTGAAGCGATTCAGTCCTTGCAAGTACAGATCCTATGATTCGATGATGGATGTAGGATGGGAGTTTAATTTATTAGAAATCATGAAATATTAAACATTTTTACATATATGTTTTCTTGTAATTCAAGTATGATTTATATAGTTCATGCAACGGATTATTATTGCAACCGTTTTTACTACTATTGTATATCCTTTGCTCTTATCTGTCGTTTTAGAATAAGATGAGCTGTCGAAGAGATGCAATGTAGAACGTGAAAGCAAAAGCATAAAGCGAACAAAGAGGTGAAAAACCAAATACAATAATCTTTACTCTCAAAGGCAAAGCAAAGTTAATATAAGGTGAATCTATCGTCGGATTGTATAAAAAATTTGCAAGTCAGTACACATGTCAGAAATTTTTTATATAAGTACTCGTACGACTGTGCATACCGTTTTCCCAGCCGTGACGTGCTTTTTTATATGTGTATTGTGTACCACGCCACCAGGCCCGTACCTTCTATGAGGCCAACGAGGCGATCGCCTCGGGCCCAGCCTTAGAAGGGGCCCAATATTTTTTATACATATATATATGTATACATATATTATAGTAAGTTGGTTTTTCATTTAGAAAATAATATAGAAAATAGTGCAAAATATTGTTAGTTATACATGGGCCATAACTTAACAAAAGCGAGCGCAAACTTTACTTTTCAATAAAATTTTGCTCAAACAAAAATATTACGTGATCATGTTTAAAAAAACTAGACGCCATTATCTTTCTATTTACCCAATCCAACCACAATTTCTCAAAAAATAGTGTTTATATAACTATTTTTTTAAGTATTTATTGAACATTAAACTATAACGTACTCACTCTGTTTTGAAATACAAGTCGTTTAAGGTAATTGTACACATATAAAGAAATAAAACAAACCTTCTTTTATGCCCTTAATTAGCTATTTTATCCTATTTAATCTAGTTATTTTTACCTAAGACGATGGGTAAAGTGGTAAGTTTTTAGCTATCTTTCTTTAAAAAAAAAGTAAAAGGATTAAAAAAACATAACCAAAAGTCTAAAATGACTTGTATTTCAAAATAGATGGAGTATTTCTTTATTTAAATCACACTTATAAGTTTATGCTATATTACGTATGTCCTTTGAAAAAGTTTATTTAATAAGCGTTCGGGACCGAATTAGAGTTTCGCTTCAGGCCCCAAATTATTCAGTTACGGGCCTGCACGCCACGCGTTTACATTGTACCCATATATGGTACTTATGTACGTTCCATACGGTACCTTGCGGCTGACTATATGATGATACCATTTATTAGCTGTATTACGTAGCACAATACGTTTCTCTATGCTACCTAATGTGTAATATGATGTACCTTACGGCGGGCAGGTACCAATTTGCAAAAAATTTATTATGACAGGTACCTGCATATAAAAAAATACTGACATGGTACTGACTTGCTAATTTTTTATATTAATGGATATTTTTATGTAAAATCAATATAATACCTATGTAATGTAATTAACTAGACTAGAAGGCGGGAGAAAGAAAAAGAAAAAGGAAAAGGAAAAAATAGAGTCGCTGGTCAATCATTAGCGTTATACACAGCAAGAAATACTTTAATTAGAAACCGAACTTTCCTTATTTTATCTCCCATCTTTCTCTATGCCAAAAATCCAACAGAAATTCTGGCAATTGGTGAGCTCAGATCTGTAAAAGCGATTGTTGTTCAGCTGAGCAATCGGGTTAGAGATCGAAAGGAAAGATGAGCAGCGGGGAGCTTCTTCATGTCGAGCCTCTTGAACTTCAATTCGCATGTATGTTGGGCGGTTTTTTATGGTTGTCTTCGTTGGTAAATTAAAGTTTGTCGTGTATGGCGCGTCGTTTGCGGGAGGCTTGAGGAAATTTTGAGTTTCTCTATAGATCTCTGCTTGTGATTTTTGTTCTAATCATGGTATTTCGTGCTGAATTAATACGCATAATTGTTTTTTTATGGACAGTCGAATTGAAGAAGCAGATTTCGTCGTTCATCCACATAACGAACAAATCGGATGATTATGTTGCGTTTAAGGTCAATTGTTGATTTTTATATGGTTGGATGGATTTCTACGTTACCCTATTCTTCCTTTTGCGACAGTAGGATAATCTTTTGCTGCTTTAGAGAGTGAAAAATCATGGAAAAGAAACAGTTTTTTGGTAGGCATATCACTCTTTTTCCCTTTCCAATTTCAATTTGTTAGGTGAAGACAACAAATCCGAAGAAGTACTGTGTGCGACCGAATACAGGAGTTGTCACGCCCCACTCCAATTGTGACGTTGAAGGTGCACCTTTCGATCAAATATATTCAAACTATTTTTTGAACATTTTAGCGAGCTTTGATTTTCCAAGTCTTGAAAGGTCAAGAGAGATTCTTTAGTTATTCTTTTTCTTCTCCATTTAGTTACAATGCAGGCACAAAAGGAAGCCCCTGTGGACATGCATTGCAAAGACAAATTTCTACTGCAAAGTGTGGTCGTGAACCCTGGAACTACAGCTAAAGATGTGACTCCGGAAATGGTAGCAATTTTTTTTATTCCTGATTTTCTTTTTGAGTATTGATTGAACTGATGATAATTTGACGTTATCAGTATTTGATAAGTCTTTTGGATTATGTGCCTATTGTGTTTTCATTAGTTTAGTAAAGAATCGGGTAGCCGTATTGATGAATGCAAGTTGAGAGTTGCCTATGTTCAGCCTCCAGTACGGGCAGGGTCAGAAGAAGGTTCCTCGCCCAGGGCATCGGTTTCAAAAAATGGAGCTTTGAATCAATCCGAATTTAGTGTGAGTGTTTGTACTTTTAAAAATTTACTCATTATTACATGTATTTCTTGACATTGTGTGTTGTGACACGAAAAGGCCATCTTCCATATTCTTTCTGTTGTGTTGCAGTTGTCTAAAGCATATGGTGAATCACAAGAAAACCATCCGGAGGTTATATTTATTGTGATTTTTGAATTTGATTTTTTGAGGTTATTCTAGTTGAGTGTCTATGTTATTTATGGCGCTCTTCATGCTTCTTTTTTTTTTCATGTTCTAGGCTTTATCTGCATGACAGCAAACTATCACATGAATTCCTTTTCTTTTCTCTTTTCCTGGTTTATGGTATCTTGAATTGCTTATGATTGGACTGTTGAAGCATTGTTTTTTTTTTCCCCTTAGGAAGGGGTTGGAGTTGCTTTCTGTTTGGATTTTATTTTCGTCCCCCCTTGTACTTAAATTTTTAGTGCTCTGGGACTGGGAGAATCATGTTGGATTGTCGTAATCTCCTGGTGTTTACATTGTTGATTTATAAATGCCTGGGTAATATTGTAGGTTAATGCCCTAGTCTCCAAGCTGACTGAGGAGAAACACCGTGCTATCCAGCTAACTAACAAGCTTCAGCAAGAACTGGTGAAATTTTTTTTGTCTGTTTTCTGATCTCAGGTTACCTTTCGAGGTCGCATCTTCCCACATCGATTTGCCCACAGCTTATGCCACGTTCCCTTGATCAAAATATCTCTCAAATGCTAAAGATTCTTCTAGTCTTGTTATACCAAACTAATACGATAATCTCATCGAAGTTCATAGCCAATGTAGATAAGCCTCTCAAGTGATGAACTTCGATACATTGCTTCAACTTATTACTTCTTGCAGGAATTTTTAAGGCGCCAGAGTAGAAAGAGCCGCGAAGGTGTTCCATTTATCTACGTTCTCATCATTGGCCTGATCGGTATTCTTCTTGGGTATCTTCTGAAGAGAGCATGATCATCAGGTATCAATGCGATGATCAGAGTATGGTTTACTCAGTTGCCGTATTGTTCAAAGGTTCTTCAGGATAATGAAGGAAATGTTTCACTTATTTACATGGTCTAATATGCCTATATTGGTCTGTGTCCTTGCTTTAAACCCAACCCCTTCTTTGCTTGACATTAGTTGTTCTAACGTTTCGCTCTAGCTGCTGTTATTATATATTGGTTTCCGAATAATCCATATTCTTTTTCTGAATTGCGAACCCCTTTTTATATTGGGCAGATGTCTTTCTTTTGACTTCTGAAGGATATTATGTAGTCTAAGATTAGGACAGTATAATGCTTACGACTACGATCTCTATAATCCTCACCTAACAGCTCAAGAGACCAAAGTCTCGAAGCCTTGAGTCAAACCTAGTTTAGCATCGCATTATTGACCAGTTCTTGAAAGTTACAATCCATTTTTATTTTTGCATATTAAATCTACGTGGTAATAAATAATACGAGGGGAGTAAATATACGAGCAGATTTAAAGGTCCACGCATAATAATGCACCTAGGCAAGTCAATCGATACAATCGAAAGTCTGAGATATACCAAGAAAGATACCGAGGTTGCAATAATGACCACTGTATTATAATTAAGTCACCACTGTATTACACATTAGGAGTTTGAAGGATCTTAAAAGAAACCATGACTTTCAAGACATTCATATGGAATGGATATGAAATCAGCCATGGATATAGACTGAGATAGCACACGCACAGTAGAGTAGATGAAATGAACGATACGAACATCACTCGTTAACTTTGATACCAGTAAGGTAGACTTGGGACTGAATCACACTACCACCAATCCAAAAACCAGGCATGACCATTAGACCGACTTTTGGTTTTTCATCGCCATCTCCCATCGTGAAGTTCTTGACAACACTTTCCATGTATACTTCCGAAAATTCGGCGTCGCGATTCACCTGAAAAACCTTAACCGAAGGATCGAACGAATGGGCCAACCTATGAAGAAGCCATATGGACTTGGCTAATTTTAAAAAGGCCTGGTAAAACGCCGTTCTTGGGTGTCCACCTCCTGCTATATAATTACGCTGATCCAAGTTGCCGAAGAACGACGTTTCCATCTTCTGATGGACGACTAACAAGTATTTGCTCTGGCAGAAGCTTCCAAACATTGAATCTGAACTCTGACACACAGCATCTAGTGGATCCATTTCCCTCAAAGCAAGATATTGCTGGAAGATACTCTCTTTTGAGTCTGGTGATTTTTCTGATTTCAGGGAAAAGTCCTCATCTTGGAAGCCAATGAACATTCGCTGACAAATATGAGACTCAAATGCGTATTTCTTGTGGGCCCTCTTTGCGTAGACGATGTTTGGCTCAATGGAATCCGCCGCTGCGTCGAGGTCCCAGCCAGCTGCTTTCATCATGTTAATCAAAGGCTTGGAGAAGTCGTGAATTGCCCTGTAAGAGTCTTCGACTGCTGATTTAAAAAGATCGGGAGATAAATCCAAAGTCAAACCCCCCTTTTCGCTACCACTGGCTTCAGATTCCTTCGATGACAATCCCCTGAGCTTCAAATTCTTCTCGAGCTTCACACGCTTTTGGTTTGCCTCTTGGATCAGCTGCTCTAACTGAAGGATTTCACCATCTTTATTCTGAATTTCAGATTGGAACTTCTTCACCATGACCTCATAGGTCTTCAACAGGCTCTGCTGTTCTTGAATCTCCGCAGCTAATCGAGAGTCTTGTGGAGATCCACAAACAGGTCTAGGATTGTGCTCTCTGTAGAAATGCTTGAGCTCAGACAAATTCTTCAGCTCAGATATTACGAGTTTATCAGCAGCTTGGATCTTGTCAGGGTCGTAAGGAGTATGAGCGGCCTGAAGTTGAATGTAAGCGGTCTTCAGCGAAGATATGTTTGCAAATATTCTGGACACCAGGGCTTCCATAGCTTCGGGATTCTGGTTTCCAGCCTCGTCCATTGGTTGAGGATGAACCTTTTGGTTGCTGTCACGGAGCTGAGTATCTTTAGCACTACTATGTTGCATATCTACTTTTAGATCTAAGAATATCCACAAAATAACTTCCGCTCCAAGGAAAGGTAGACAGCAGTAACTGCAAAGGAACAATGCCCTACGTAACGTTAGTCAAATATGGTACGGACATAAAAATATTACGATCAACGAACATTCTAACCTACTAAATAAAAGCCAAAACTACCACCATTTGACAGCAAGAAACCGCATTCTAACAGTATCTGGCTGTAAAAGCAAATCATCTATTTCTTAACAAAATCACACTGCCAAGCAAGCATAACGACTATCTAACAGTGTACACGTGGAACACAAAATCACAAAACCTCTTAATCAAATGTCATTAACAGTCTATATATACACAAATCGGATATAATACAGAGGCTACGAAACGAACGCTGACTTAAAGAAAGGAAATTTGAAGAACTTACATCAGAGGCAAAATATATAAGAACCATTATTTCTCACTTCCCAAGGGGCAAATCTCTACACCCTCGCTCCAGATATCAAATGTTCCTCTATTCCTCAGAAAAGTAACATACAAAACGAAAAATTAAAAGTTTCAAAATTTCCTAGATCACATTGAAATTCTAGCCCGTAACCTAACACCATAACTCCACCTCTACGCCGTAGCCAACACCACCAGGTATAAAACCAAAAACCTACTGCTTGTCCTCGTACAAAAAGCAGCTGCCAGCTAAACTTAAGAAAAACCCTAGAAATGATGAAAACGAGGACATACATAGCCTAAATGGATAATCGAAATCACATAGCGTAAACTGTAAGATGACACAAACTTAGTTTTACGAAATCATTACCTGATCGGCGATGTCTCCGGTGAAAATCGACCCTTGATTTGAGATCTAGAGCAACAGTGAAAAGGGATTATTCAGACCAAAAACCACACGCCTTACTCGATAGTGTGAAAAGTAAAGCGGAGGTGCACCTTTTTTATAACGCTTCTTTCCATTCCAATTTTTGTGACTATTAATTTTATATTTATACAATGAATAGTGGTTTTACTTGTACATAAAATGATATTTTTTGGAACCTTTTGTAATTATTGTCCCATGTGCTTGAGAAAATGAATGCTAGTGTAGGGAAAATTCTTAATTACGCTTAGCTTTTTAACAACGTTCATATCCCATAGGGATCATTATTCAATGAAATAAATCATGTGTATTTATTGATTATTGAATTCATCAATGAGCTGCATAGTTTTTCTTTCGACTCATTTTCACCTTCCAATTTCCATTGATCTATACATTTTCAAAGATCCTTCATCTCCCTCCTCTCTCTCTCTCTCTCTCTCTCTCTCTCTCCAATCACTGATCCTCGTTCATTCAAGCATCAAAATCCCAAAGCACGCATTTCAATATGCAGTAAAAGAGGTAGTAGACAAAAGAGGGAAAGAACACAAAAGGAGAACTATACACTTTCACCACCAATAGCAACGACGACCAACAAAATCAAGAACCAAAGACTACTTTTCTTTTTCTCCTTCAAGTGGGCACTTTTGTCGAATCTTTTTCTCAAGATTTCTGGGTTACTGCTATACAGATGAAGCACATTGATAGCGCCCCATCAACCCCTGGAAAGTTCAAGGATAGAACTCCGTACAAGATTTCCAGGCCAAGGGCGGCGCATTCGTCTCTAGCCAAGCTGACGCTTTGGTCATGCGTGTTTCTTGGTTTGATCTTCGTCTTCTTCTATCGATCAACTTCGAGCACAACCCACGCCGCGGCGGATTTTTACCGTCGATCTCTTAAAGCAAGCTCGAGCCTAAAAGGCCCCGAGTTTGAGAAAAGGGTTCGAGCCTCCGTCAAAATCAGGTCAAGAAATGGGATGTCCGTCCTCGTCACCGGCGCCGCCGGTTTCGTCGGCGCGCACGTCTCAGCTGCCCTTAAGCAGCGAGGCGACGGCGTTTTGGGACTTGACAATTTCAACGACTACTACGATCCATCCCTTAAAAGGGCAAGGCAGGCGCTTTTAGAGCGCAGTGGTGTTTACATTGTTGAGGGTGATATAAACGATGCAGTTCTGTTGAGGAGGCTCTTTGATATGATACATTTCACTCATGTCATGCACTTAGCAGCTCAAGCAGGTGTTAGATACGCCATGGTGAATCCTAGCTCTTACATCCATAGCAACGTCGCTGGCTTCGTTAATCTCCTCGAGGTTTGCAAAGATGTGAATCCTCAACCTTCCATTGTTTGGGCATCGAGCAGTTCGGTGTATGGATTGAATGCGAAAGTACCCTTTTCTGAGAAGGACAGAACTGATCAGCCCGCGAGTTTATACGCTGCGACGAAGAAGGCAGGCGAGGAGATTGCCCACGCTTATAATCATATCTATGGTCTTTCGATTACTGGGCTGAGATTCTTCACAGTTTATGGACCTTGGGGTAGGCCTGACATGGCATATTTCTTCTTCACTAAGGATATGTTGAAGGGAAAGTCTATCCCAATCTTTGAGGCGCCTAATCACGGGACGGTGGCTAGAGATTTTACCTTCATCGATGATATCGTTAAGGGATGTTTGGCTGCCTTGGATACTGCTGAGAAGAGTACTGGCAGTGGAGGCAAAAAGAAGGGACAAGCTCAATTACGTGTGTATAATTTGGGCAATACGTCGCCCGTCCCAGTTTCTGATCTTGTCAGGATCTTGGAAAGATTGCTCAAGTTGAAGGCGAAGAGATTGGTTAGGAAACTTCCGAGAAACGGGGATGTGCAGTTTACTCACGCGAATATAAGCTTGGCTGGGAAAGAACTCGGATATAAGCCGACGACCGATTTGCAGACGGGGCTGAAGAAGTTCGTGCAGTGGTACCTCGGTTATTATGGTAATGGGAAGGCGAGTCCACATTGATAAAAACGTTTTCTTGATTTGTGCTTTGGGTGACTGAATTTGCGTCGTTTCTCTTTTTCTTTTTTCCATTCTTACCGTTGCGATGAGTTCTTGGGCACTTCTGTGGTTTCTCTGCTTTCCCAGGGGACTTTAATTGTCGTCGAAGTTTGGCTTATCGGGCAATTTTTACCCCGATTAATGATCATTGTCCTAATCCTGTTCGAATAAAACAGTGGATCAGTTAAACGAATCGGTTACCGTTGTACGATGCGTCGTTTCTCTTTTTCTTTTTTCCATTCTTACCGTTGCGATGAGTTCTTGGGCACTTCTGTGGTTTCTCTGCTTTCCCAGGGGACTTTAATTGTCGTCGAAGTTTGGCTTATCGGGCAATTTTTACCCCGATTAATGATCATTGTCCTAATCCTGTTCGAATAAAACAGTGGATCAGTTAAACGAATCGGTTACCGTTGTACGATCATGAGTTTGTTTCGGTTTGATTGGATATTAAACTTCGGTTGGTTTCCTTAAATGGTCATAAGAGATTTTCTTGGTTAATATTAACTTGTCATAACCTGAAAGTGTCCATCAAGAGATTCTCTGGTTCTTGATCTGAATTTGCAAAGCTCAATCTATGGTGCTGAAAATTATGTAAGTTCCATACAGTTCTGTGCTGTAACGTTTCAATAATCCAACGATTTGGTGTAACGGATCATGTAAGAGCCCAGAATATACAGAATTAGAATCTATATATACGAATTTACGGAAGTACCGAGTCGATGATACAAGGATCACAGAAATTTATCTTCGCGAGCTCAGGCCTCAAATAAGATTCTTTTCCTTCATAAAGCGTCGCATTTCCGACGAAGAACTCGTGTACAGTACCATCGAGTTCAATCCAACTTCGACCTGGGATTTTGTTGATGTCCTTTTCCTTCATCGTCGTTCTCACCCTTCTAACATGGTCCCATTGCCCGTACTGAGCATACATGTTAGATAAGAGAACGTAAGAACTCGAATCGTGAGAATCGATTCCAATAAAATGCTTGGCAATAGGCTCTCCTAGATTAAAATCCTCGTAATTGGTACATGCTCCGAGAAGAGTCCTCCAAACAACGCCGTTGGGCTCCATGGGCATTTCTCTAACGAAATTCGAGGCTTCTTCAATATAGCCTGCCCTGCTCAGAATGTCAACCACACATCCATAGTGTTGGAGCTTAGGCTCGATACGGTGAACCCTTCTCATGATTTCGAAGCAGAGGAGGCCTTCTTTTACCATCCCAGAATGTCCACAGGCATGTAAAACTGCTATGAATGTGATATCATCGGGTACCAAAGAGAGTCTTTCCATTTTCATGAACAGCTGAAAGGCAACGTCGCCTAGGCCGTGAATGGCGAAGCCTCCGATCATCGCATTCCAATGATCGATGCTCTTCTCTTGGACATCATCAAAGACGTTAGTTGCTTGCTCTATGTTTCCGCACTTGGCGTACATATTAATCAAAGCGACCCCAAGTTTTCCATTTGTTGCAAATCCGTGTTTTTTGATGTAACGATGTACTGAAACGCCTTCCTCGATGCAGCCAAGCTGCGCAGAAGCTGATAGAGCAGTGAGCAGCGTCACGTTATCTGGTGCCAAATTGAAACTGTTCTTACCTAACATGTCATGGAAGACTTTCAATGCCTCGGAGTGAAGTCCATTGGCAACGTAGCCAGCCATCATTGCATTGCATGAGATGACATCTCTTTGAGGCATGGCATCGAAGAATCGCCTTGCAGCGTCCACTTTGCCTACTTTGGCATATCCGCAAACCATAGTAGCCCAGCTCACGACGTCGCTTTCTGGCATCTCATCGAAAAGAGCACGTGCTAATTTCATCTTCCCATTCTTTGCACAACAATCGATCATAAGGTTCCAAGAAACCAAGTCCCTCTCGGGCATTCTATCAAATAGTTCTTTAGCACAATCGAAGCCGTGTTGGGAGTTGATGTAGCCGCTGATCATAGTGTTCCAAGAAACTACATTCTTCGTTTTCGCTGGCATTGCATCGAACAGTTCTCGAGCCAAATTCACCATTCCACACTTTATGTACCCATCTATCATCAAATTGTACGAAAAGCTGTCTTTTACCAGCATTCTATCAAATAATTTCCTCCCTGGTTCGACATTCCCACTCTTCAGATACATACAGATCAAACAATTTTGCAGAAATAAATCAAGCGCAAATCCAAGTTTAAGCAACAGCCCGTGAATCTGCACACCCATACTCCGAGAACCAAGTCTCGAACACGCTTTAAATGCAAAGGAGAAAGAATATCCATCGACTAAAACTCCTCTCACGAGCATTAACACAAATACTTGCAGAGCTGATTCATATTCACCATCACGTAAAAGAGACCTAATCATCGCATTCCACAGGAAAGTATCTCTGAAATCGTATTCCAGAAACAGCTTCCTTGCAAAATCCTTGCATGGCCTGTGTCCGGAAAAAGCCAAATTCATGATAACGTTTGAGGTCAATGAAGGTCTCCTTACATGTCCAGTGGTGATTAAATTTGCATGAATTTGATCTATTTCCATCTGGGTTTTGCAATGTGAAGCAAACTTCAACGCGGGGACAGCTGAATTACTGCGACACACATCAATGGAGTTCACACAGAGAAGCATCGACTTGAATGAAGAAGATGAGAGTTTTTGGTACTAGTGATTATGGTAGCAGCTCTTTGTTCGTGTAACGATAAAACAGATATTTAAAAATGGCAGCAGCTATACACAATGTTGCACTCAAGTCCCCATATATACTGTTATTGCACATTTGGCCTTGTCCACAAACGTAATAGAGCCACCAGCATAGCAATCAAAATGGCGGAATTTTCTCAGCATACAAAACGAGCAGAAATGAAAATATTTATTTCTTCTGTATCGAAAATATAAAAATTGGACAAACTAAAGAAAATAAAAATAAAACTTAAAATTAATCGCCCACCCTGGGGCTCGAACCCAGGACCACAAGGTTAAGAGCCTTGCGCTCTACCGACTGAGCTAGACGGGCTTACTGTACAATATGTTCTAATTTTTATTATTAGTTCGCTATTTCCCCCTTTTTTTGGTCTTCTCCTGCTTTGGAAATAAATGTAGCATTTATGACCTTTGCAACGGTTGCTGTCTCGATAGATAGATGACGAATATACATGACAAGACTTTCACAGATAAAGCCAATCTCAATCTCATAACAGTTGAAACGTATTCTCAATCGCCTCGTCAGAAAGTTTATATTATTTTTATGTTGCAAGTGCGTACTAAACAAATGATGGATATCACCATCCTTCCAAAACTCATATCTAAACAAAAAGGCTCCATCTATCTACCCTCTTCGACTTGTATTGATTGCATCATCGCTTCTCCGTCTGAAAGTTTCAATGGGGTTAGCAGCGTTGGTTACCATCACGTTCTTTCTCGTAGTTGTCATCCATTTATTCACAAAGAGACTCCTCGGAAGGAAGAAGAAGTACCATCCCATCGCTGGTACGGTTTTCGAACAGGTCATGAACTTCAACAGATTGCATGACTACATGACTGATCTTTCAAGAAAGCACAAGACTTACAGATTATTGGGCCCTTTTCGGAGTGAGGTGTACACTTCAGATCCTGCTAATGTTGAGTATATGCTGAAGACCAACTTCGACAACTACGGCAAGGTAAAGCTTTTTCTTTATCCTCATTCGGTCGTTATAAAGTAAAAGGTGCATATTTCTTTAGTTGATTTTATTCTTACTATGTAGCACAGTGCCCATTTTCTTGAATGAAGAAATTTTACTTGATTCGATGCTTCAGAAGCCTTACCGCTCGTGTTCTTGCATAGAAAGGTCATTATCCACATGTGATTTGTTAATTGTCTGTCTATTCTAGTCCTAGTTTAAGGTTGTCTCATCTTCATATGTTCATTGGCCCTCAGAGTCATAACACTTGAGGAACAGAGCTTAGATTGTCTTAGCTTTGAAGGAAAAGATCCCTACATATTTTATTGCTGATAAAAGAATGATCTTTTTGCAGGGTTGGTACAACTATACCATTCTAAAGGATCTATTAGGAGATGGGATCTTCGCGGTCGATGGAGACAAGTGGCGTGAGCAGAGAAAAACGTCTAGTTACGAATTCTCGACAAGGGTATTAAGGGACTTTAGTACTTTGGTATTCAAGAAGAATGTGGTGAAGCTCTCTGATATCGTGTCTCAAGCTGCAGAATCCAACGAACTTATTGATATCCAAGTAAGTCTGAGTTTTGTTCTGTTTCTCTTACGACTGGTAGGAACGTTTTTTACGGGCTTTTGACAGTTAAAATGTGATTTGTTATTACACCATTTTCAGGATCTGTTCATGAAAGCCACGTTAGATTCCATCTTCAGAGTAGCTTTTGGAGTCGAGCTAGACACTATGTGCGGTTCGAACGAAGAAGGTTCCGTGTTCAGCAATGCCTTCGATGATGCGAGCGCGTTGACTCTGTGGAGGTACGTCGACGTTTTCTGGAAAATAAAGAGGGCATTAGGGCTCGCTTCTGAAGCGAAACTGAAGAAGAATATCAAAATCATCGACGAGTTTGTGTACAAGCTCATCGCTAACAAGATTGACCAGCTAAAGCACGGCCAAGAAAACGATCCTTCTGTGAGTTTTTCTCAGTTTCTTTTCAGCAGTTGTTTAACTCAAGTGTGGTACTAAAAAACAACCCTATTCTGTCACAGATTGAGTTCAAGAAAGACGATATCTTGTCTCGATTCCTACAAGTAACGCAGACGAATCAGAAGTACTTAAGAGACATCATACTGAACTTTATAATAGCAGGGAAGGACACAACTGCAGCTACGCTTTCATGGTTTCTTTACATGATCTGCAAACACTCCAATGTACAGGAAAAATTGGCCCAAGAAGTGATATATGTGATGGGATCGAATGAGCCGAAGGGTATTTCAGACTTTGTGGCTAGCTTGACCGAAGAAGCTCTAGAAAAAATGCATTACCTCCATGCTTCTCTTACGGAAACACTCAGACTATACCCTGCAGTTCCAGTGGTAAGTAAGAGTTAAGACCACTCAGCCAAGTAATTGTCTTAACATAGCAAGTACTGTGTTGTCTTGTCGATTTATGTAGGATGGTAAGCTGTGCTTATCCGATGATACGATGCCCGATGGATTCAGCGTGAAGAAGGGCAATTTCGTGGCTTACCAACCATATGCTATGGGGAGGATGAAGTTCATATGGGGTGATGATGCTGAGAGTTATAAGCCTGAAAGATGGCTCGATGAGAACGATTGCTTCCGACCTGAAAGTCCTTTCAAGTTCACAGCTTTTCAGGCTAGTAGGCTCTTACTCGGTCTTATCGTTTGCGCAATGTACGCACATGTAAGAGATGTTTGAATGATTGATTATGGCAGGCTGGTCCAAGAATATGCTTGGGAAAGGAGTTTGCTTACAGACAGATGAAGATATTCTCGGCTGTCCTTCTGAAGTTCTTTGTGTTCAAACTGAGCGACGAGGCGAAGGAAGTGAAGTATAGGACTATGATCAATCTTCATATCGATGGTGGGCTCAGCGTTCTCGCGTTTCACAGATCAGACGTGTGAGTGATGAACATCAAAGTGGAAGGAAAAGGAAGAGAAAACTGCTGCAAACTCCTGTGTAATAATCCATAGTTAGAAACTTGTGTATATTATGTAAAAGAACAATTCTAATCGCAGCAGTGATGCTCAAACGAAAGCGACTAGAAAATCTATTTAATAATTTACAGACAAAAACAAAAGGGAATCTTCAGATTTCTCTCATTCCTTCTGTAACCTTTTTGTCCCACCCACTCCACACAAGCTCACTGAACAAAGCTCATCGACGGCCGACGTAGGCGGCGATGGATCCCACGCGCGAGCTCCTCGTACTGGGCCCGCCGGCGGTGTTCAGAACGCACGAGGCCAAGTTCTCGGCTAGATTCAAGATCCTCAAGCCGTGGGAATCCCAAGTCCCTCTGACACAGTTCCTCTCCGATCGGGCCCAGAAGGTGCAGGCGGCGCTCGTCTCCGGCGTGCGTCCGCTCACCTCCGACGTGATCGGAGCTCTCCCGTCTCTCAGGATGGTGGTCACCACCAGCACAGGCGTCAACCACATCGACCTCGACGCCTGCCGCCGGCAAGGCGTGGCGGTGGCGAATACTCCCGGCATATTCTCCGTCGACGTGGCTGATCTCGCCGTGGGGCTGCTGATCGACGTTCTGAGGAAAATCACTTCTGGGAATCGGTATGTTAAGTGTGGGGAGTGGTCGAAGCTTGGTGGACCTTTTCCTCTTGGGCGAAAGGTAGTAGGAAGTACATCAGATTTGTGTAATGAATTCAAGATTACTATCCTATGTTCTGTTTTGTGTCTTCATCAATTGCTCTAACGTACTAAGTTGCTGTCTTTGGTGGAGAAGAGAGGCAATGAGTATTAAAAGTTCCATCTTTTTGTTGTTCGACTGATTTATTCTGAAGCCCCATAAAGCTAGAAACAATAATTTCTGAAGAACTGATGTCTGCTTAAAGATCATATACTGATTGTAGCCCATGACTCGTTAGTGATTTCGGGACCTTTATGCATTGTTGACAATTACGCATCATTCTCAGTTGGGAGGCAAGCGAATTGGGATCGTAGGACTTGGAAGCATCGGCGTGAAAATTGCGAAAAGACTCGAGGCATTTTGCTGTTCAGTATCGTACTACTCGAAAACAGAGAAACAGTCGGTTCCATACACATCTTATTCTAACATCGTCGAACTCGCTTCTGCTTCAGACGTTCTTGTAATCTCCTGTGCCTTAAACGAGCAGACACATCATTTGATCAACAGAGACGTCCTTTTAGCACTGGGAAGAAAAGGAGTTGTATTGAATGTTGCCCGCGGAGCTGTAATAGACGAGAAGGAACTGATGATCTGTTTGCAGAACAAAGAAATTGCAGGTGCTGGGCTCGATGTGTACGAAAACGAACCAAGTGTTCCTAAAGAGTTTTATGAGCTCGACAATGTTGTTCTTTCGCCTCACGCTGCCGTGTGCACTGATGAATCGTTCGACGACCTTTGCGAACTTGCTTGCGGGAATTTCGAAGCTTTTTTCGAGAATCGCCCTTTGCTTACTCGAGTTTCGGAAGAGCTTCACAAGTGTGTTTGAACACTTGCTTTACTGCTCAGAAAAGCTTCATCGTATAATTACAGTAACTGTTTCTTGAAGCATATATGTATCTGATTCTTGTGCAATGCAAAACAGTCATCAATCAAACAGCAAGGGGTTGTTCCAATGAGACTGAGAGAGACGAGCCTTTTTCTTTTTTCTTTTTGTTATAAATTTAGTTATTTGTGAAGGAAAAGGAAAAAGGAAAACGAATATTACCTTGCTCGCTCGTTGACTTTCGGTCAACCTTCGTCGTCCCCACTCCACCACGCACGCACAGTAAGTCAGTAACAGAGCACATTTAGACGGCGGACGTAGTACGATGGAATCCACGCACGAGCTCCTCGTACTGGGCCCACCGGCCGTGTTCAGAACCCACGCGGCCGAGTTCTCGTCTAGATTCAAGCTCATCAAGCCGTGGGAATCCCAAATCCCTCTGACGCAGTTCCTCGCGGCTGAGGGCCGTAACGTACAGGCCGCCCTCATCTCCGGCGTGCTTCCGTTCACCTCCGCCGTTATAGGAGCTCTCCCGTCGCTCAGGATGGTGGTCACCACCAGCGCCGGCCTCAACCACATCGACCTCGACGAGTGCCGGCGCCGAGGCGTGGCGGTGGCGAATACTCCGGGGATCTTCTCCAGCGACGTGGCGGATCTCGCCGTGGGGATGTTGATCGATTTGCTGAGGAGAATACGAGGTGGGAATGGATTTGTCAAGAGCGGGGAGTGGTCGAAGCTTGGTGAGCCCTATCCTCTTGGGCGTAAGGTGCGCAGTACATGTGTTTTCCAGTTGAAGGAGGTCTACTTGTATATGTTAACGCTGCGAGCCAACAATTGTTAGAAATTCCCCAAGATGGAGTTGAGGATTTTCGATTTACAAATGGGTTTGATTGATCTGTTTCATAACCCAGAAAGCTAGAAACAATAACTTTAATATGCTTGAAGATCATATGGGTATTGTCTTGATAAATGATGTATTATCTTAGTTAGGAGGCAAGCGGATTGGGATTGTCGGGCTTGGAAGCATTGGTGTAAAGATTGCAAAAAGGCTCGAAGCATTTGGCTGTCAAGTATCGTACCACACCAAAACTGAGAAACAATCAGTTCGATACACATCTTATCCTAACATCATCGAACTGGCTTCTGCTTCAGATGCTCTTGTAATCTCTTGTGCCTTAAACGAGCAGACACGTCATATGATCAACAGGGACGTCCTTCTAGCACTGGGAAGAAAAGGAGTTATCGTGAACATAGCTCGTGGAGCTGTAATAGATGAAAAGGAACTGATACTCTGTTTGCAGAACAATGAAATTGCAGGAGCTGGGCTTGATGTGTATGAAAACGAACCAAATGTTCCCAAGGAGTTTTACGAGCTTGACAATGTGGTTCTGTCGCCTCATGCTGCTGTGTACACCGGGGAATCGTTCAATGATTTGTTTGAACTTGTGTGTGGGAACTTTGAGGCTTTTTTCAAGAACAAGCCTTTGCTTAGTCAAGTTTCTGAAGAGTCTGGTCGTCGTTTGAACCCTGATAATTGTACAAGGCATACACTTCCTTGATTGTACGACAAAAAGATGCTTTGATATTGAAATGCAATTTTCAAGTTGGTTGACAAAGATATCAAGTTCTTTTTGTTACAGCTCCTTGTTTCATTCTAGTGTATCCTATAATTGTCTCTTGAAGCATAGGTATGCATCTACTCACTTGGGCAGAGACAAAAATTCCCAATCAAACAGCACAAGTTATTACGTCAATCATCTGCTGAATATCAATGGCTGAAGTTGACTTGACACCGGTGAGATAAGCCCTTTGACTATCATCCTATGTAATCTGAGTCACAACTCACATATATCCTAGAGAATGTTTACGTCAATCGATTTTTTTTTTTCTGTTACACAAATGGAGATACACCTTGTTTATCAACAAACTGGTAAAGGAAGTCAGTCGCTTTCAGAGACTTCAAGCGAGCTTTTTGGCCATAACCTTGTTTTCAATGGAAGATGTCTTGCATTCAACTCCAAGTAAGAGGAAATGCTTGTGGACTAAGAATTTTCAGCTTCTCTGTAAGTCCTAGCTAGAACTTAACCAGCCATAGACAGCTGTAACTTGATTGATCTCCTGACAAGTGGCGTGTAACTAGTACCAGATTGGTACGATTGTTGATCGAGTTTGAACGATTCTAAATGAGGTTTTTCGAAAAGCATATGTAAGAATTCTTGTTTTAACACGTGCTGAGAGACTTGCATGCTTTCGATGTCGTTTTCTCGAGATTGTACTATCCCCAGTAATCTGCCTTGTAGATCTTTCTTCTAAGATATTGTCAATGAGCCTTCACTAAGTGACTGAAGAGTGAAGCTAAAGCATGCTGATAAGAAGTCCTACTATCAATGGAAATAGCTTGTTGCTTCTCCTCTGCAATACCTTAAAGTTTCTATCTATTTAAGTGTGATTTGTATGGTTGAAATCATGCAAAAATTATCTCACTGGTCCCATAATCCAACCAAAAAATGTCGAGGAGAATCAATGATAATAAGCATCTCTTGCATTGTCTCGTACTTCTCCTTGCCTTTGCAGCTGTTATAGCAGATGAGGCGAGTAACTCAATATCACTTCCATTGCCCTTCAGCTATTTTATTTCATTTGTTCTGACTACATCTTATTCTTCAGGACTTTTACATAGCTTTTCTGAAAGACCACCACCGAGCAAACGTGAGATCAATGCTTGAGACCCATCGTGATGTCCTTACGTCCATAAAGCAAAGGTTGCTTTCGAAATTTTCGATGTAATAAAACTCTGATTATGCGAATAATCCTGTATTTTTTCATGCAGTGAAGAAGATGCTTCAGATTCCCTTGTCTACAGCTACACCAAGATCTTCAATGCTTTCGCAGCAAAACTTTCTGAAGATGAAGCCGAAACATTATCAAGTCGTAACATATCGAATACATATCTATCGAATGTTCTTACACGAAATTTCTCGATCCTAACTGTAAATGAATTTTCAGACATGGACGAAGTGCTGTTCATCTTCAAGAACCGCTACCACAAATTTCACACCACGAAATCATGGGAATTCATCGGACTTTCGCCGAGCTCTAAAAGGAACCTGAAAGTCGAGAGCAACATTATCGTCGGTCTGCTCGACACTGGTAAAATTAATTTAAAGCATATTAAGTACCATTATTTTATTGCACGAAAAATCCTCTTATCCTTTCGTCAGGAATAACTCCGAAGTCAGAGAGCTTCATAGACCACGGCCTCGGCCCTCCGCCCAAAAGATGGAGAGGCAACTGCAGCCGTTCCGCCAATTTCACAGGGTGCAACAAGTAAGGAAATTATTCAATTTTTTATTCGCTCGAGAAAAAATTACTACAACCTCGAAAAGGGTAGCTAAATAAGCTCCATTTTTCACGGAAAAAAAAAAAAAAAAGCAAACTCATCGGCGCGAAATACTTCAAGCTCGACAAGCTCCGCGATCCATACGACGTACTATCCCCGGTCGACACTAACGGGCACGGGACCCACACGTCCTCGACCCTGGCGGGGAGCCTCGTGCCCAACGCGAGCCTCTTTGGGCTCGGGAACGGGACGGCCCGAGGCGCAGTGCCGTCGGCCCGAGTCGCGGCATACAAGGTTTGCTGGGCCAGCACGGGCTGTGCTGACATGGACATACTCGCGGGCTTCGAAGCTGCAATAAACGACGGCGTGGACTTAATATCCATATCGATCGGCGGGCTTATGGGGAACTACACGGTCGACTCGATAGCGGTGGGCTCGTTCCATGCGATGAGGAGGGGGATTCTGACCGTGGCCTCGGCGGGCAACGACGGGCCGGGGATTGGGACCGTTGCGAACCACGCGCCTTGGATTTTGACCGTCGGGGCTAGCGGGATTGACCGACAGTTTAGGAGCAAGGTCGTGCTTGGGAGTGGAGAGAGTTTTTCGGTGAGTCTTTTTTCGTTCTCGTAGGGTGTGTTTGGTATGCGGAATATGATGCGGAAAAGAAAAGAAAGAGTGCTACGGTACGGTACGCGAAAGCGTAACGTACGATGGTTTGATGCTTACCGTTACACTTTTCCTTTTCTTTTTCGCATCAAATTCAGCATACCAAACACACCCTTAATCTCCTTGCAAGTGGGCCATTGGTATGCAGAAATCGTGTGTGGAAGGCACGACGGAGAACTAAGTTAGCGCACTGAGCAGTTTTGCTCTGCGTGTGCATTGTTGTACCTTCGCACGTCTCCTTATGATCTTTCCTAACCGGTTTGCCCGTGCCAAACGAGGCCTAAACGTGTGAAAGACTGTGGTTTTAGGGAGTTGGGATTAGCGCGTTCGATCCATCGAAGAAGTCGTATCCTCTCGCTAGCGGGATCGACGTGGCCAAGAACGCAGATACTAAGGATGAATCGCGGTAATAGAATCGTCTATCCTCTGTCGACGCTCGAATTCGTAGTACTTGAGATGAGCTTTTTCGTTGGTAAAAAAAAAAGGTTTTGCCTGGAGAACTCGATGGATCCCGAGAAAGTGAAGGGAAAGCTCGTCTACTGCAAACTAGGTTCGTGGGGCGTCGACTCGGTCGTTAAGGGCCTCGGAGGCATAGGAACCGTAATAGAGAGCGATCAGTCTCTCGACGCTGCCCAAATCTTCATGGCTCCCGCGACTATGGTCAACGAAACGTACGGGAAGAAAATCAACGACTATATTCGTTCGACGAAGTGAGCCGCTCATCTAATTTTAATTTTTTCCGAGTCGTAAAATTTCATGTAACCTCTAAAATACCTGCAGATCGCCGTCTGGCTTGATACACAAGTCCGAAGAATTCAAAATCCCGGCCCCATTCGTCGCGTCGTTTTCTTCGAGGGGACCAAATCCTGGATCCCGACACCTTCTCAAGGTACTAGAAACAAACCACGGTTCTCATTTTTACCAAATCTTTTCACTAACTGTCGAACGAACTTGAACGAAACAGCCCGACATTACAGCTCCTGGGGTCGATATTCTGGCATCGTACACCCCTTTGAAGTCACTAACGGGACTAAAAGGCGATACTCAATACTCGAAATTCACGATGATGTCTGGCACGTCAATGGCGTGCCCCCACGTGGCTGGGATTGCGGCCTATGTGAAATCGTTTCACCCCAGTTGGTCGCCAGCTGCTATAAAATCCGCCATAATGACTACTGGTAATGACTATATAGGCTTATATATTCATTTATTTTTTTCGGCAAAATTTAATGCCTTGACGCGACCTCGTTTTGCTGAATGACCGCTTTACCTAAAAGCGTAAGCTTGGAGGGAGTGTATTATTTTTCAATTTATATTATTCCAAACGCTCAATTACGTTCAGGCTGATTTCTTTCTTACTAGCCTTTGATGGGTAATTTTTATTTAATGGGTGGTCGTGAGGATTTGTACCGAAGACATCCAAGTCTGAGCTCTAATACACCACGTTAAACGACTAGTTCACCTAAGAGGTTAAGGTTGAAGGGAGTATATCATAATTTAAATTTATAATGTGTCCAAAAATTTTGCGACTCTGACGAAATCTCCGTTCGAATTGCATGCAATCCCGAGATTCCAACGTCCACGTCATAAAAAACGACCCGAGGCCTTTTCAATTTATCTTCTTTTCTTTTTTTCGTGCAGCGAAACCGATGAAATCCGCGCACAAGGAGTTCGCGTACGGCTCAGGACAGCTCAACCCTACCAGAGCGATCAGCCCGGGACTAATCTACGACGCAGACGACACCTCATATGTGCGATTCTTATGCAACGAAGGCTACGCCGAATCCTCCATCACCATACTACTCGCTGGCGGGCCCACCGTGGACTGCTCGAAGCTACTAGTCGTTCCTTCGGGCGAAGATGCGATAAACTATCCGACCATACAGCTGTCGTTAAAGAGTGACCGAGGGCCCACGGTGGGCGTATTCCGTCGCACGGTCACCAACGTGGGCCCGCCCGCCTCGGCGTATAACGTCAGCGTTAGGGCTCCTTCGGGCGTTGAGATAGTAGTGAAGCCTAAGACTTTAGCGTTTTCTCGGGCCATGGAGAGGCGTAGCTTCGAGGTTGTTGTGAGGGCCAAGCCCGTCGGGCCCGACAGGCTCGTCCTTTCGGGCTCGCTGACGTGGCGGGCGGCTGGTGGTAGTAGCGTGAGGAGTGCCGTGGTTGTGTATAATCCATATTGGTCAGGTTGATTTTATTTTGTATTTGCTGTTAAATCAGTTTCCGTGTTATTTTTTTTTATTCAAGGTTTTTTTTGTCCCTTTCCTCTCTGTGTTAGATTTTGAAAATTTAGCTGACTTGAAATATGTTTGGAACTATCGCATTCGAAATAATAGTACTAATGATAAGATCCTTGGTGATCTCTTAATGTCAGAAGAATCTGCAGAATTTGAAAACGTATACAGTAAAACTAACATATATCTCGAGCGACAAGATTCAATTCAAACTTCAACGGTCCGAATCACTGTCTCGTGTTAGCCACATGGGTTTTTTTTTCTTCATTTTTTTTTTTGTTTTCTCTTTTTAAATGAAGTAAGTGAATTATTGGACATTATTGAGTTACTATATTGGATGCCAATGGATATTGTAATTTTGACATTAGAGTAGACCAGAGATAGCAAGTGCGTGACAGCTTTCCTTTCTTTTTATTTTGTGTTTTATTTATTTAATTTTTAAGACCACTGAAGTAGACAAGTCTTCTGTTTTAAATCTGATGACATTTTGAAGCTGCTTCTGCTCATCGTGTCCAAATACAGAGACGTACAATTTGTTACTCACATGTTCACTGTAAGAGAGAAAGCTAACTTTTTTTCAGGCCTTTTCTTGATTTTCTTCGCCTCTCCTCGCCCCACACCGTACATCACTTATTGAAAGCAAAACCTTGTAATAATTGCAATCCAAGAGCAGCACGCATTGTTTGGTGGATACTGTTTCTTCAAGCCCTGCAAAGAGGTAGGTATGGCATATCAAACCTAGTTTCTGGGCTCGAATTTCTTGGCCGTACAATGGCTGCTTAAAAGCGATTGCCTTTTCTTTCTTGATAAAAGCTTAAGCCAACTTCTTTTATTACAGCTAATATGATATTTGTCATGCGATTTTTTCAACTGTTGAGTGACTTGTTTGATAGGCAAACGAGATGATCGATTTTTAATTTCAATGTTTTTTTTTTTTATTGTTCCATCTTTTGATTTGACTTTATAGTTAGACTTCTTTTCATGTCTGCAAAGTGGAGATGGGGACTTTGTTTCTCTACCTTCTCTTCAAAGCAAAGTCTTTTCCTTACCTATGATTGTGTATATATACAACACATCCACTGCAAAATTCTTTAATGATCCAAGGACATATTTCATTACCACATATTGAAAGCTAAAGGTACCTTCTTTCATCAGTGATCATTGAAGTTCACAAGTGTGTGCACGTGCGTGCGTGTGTTTTTGTACGTAGTTTGGCAATGAACTGTCCGTTTTCGTACTTCACTGTAATAAACCTTCTTGTTTATTTTTTGTTCTGTAATATCTGAGTAATGCTCTACAAAGATCTTGATTTTTCTTCTGTTCTTTCGCCTTTTCTCTTCTTTGTTTCAGCTCTAGCGATTCGAATCATGATCGAAAGCTCCGAAAACATCGTTACCACCGAAGAATGGCTAACTTTCGCAAAAGGGCTCGTCCCAAAAGCACTCGAAAGAGCAAAGATTGTTAAAGTCTTCCCAAACAAGTGGAAGGCAATAACTTCGAGGCTATCCCAAATCCCGTCAAGATTATCAGATCTATCCACACACCCTTTCTTCGCCAAGAACGCTCTTTGCAGAGAGCAGCTTCAATCAGTCTCCAAGACCCTGCAAGAATCCATCGACGTAGCAGATTCGTGTCTGAACGACAAGTACGAGGGAAAGCTCAAAATGCAGAGCGAAATCGACGCCCTCATAGGAAAGTTGGACCTGAATCTCCGCGACTGTCGCCTATTGATTCGAACGGGCGTGCTGGGCGACGTAACTTCCTTACCATCGACTGTTTCTAATGCATCATCAGACGATCAGATTCGTGTTAGTGTAAGAGAATTGCTCGCTAGGCTTCAAATAGGCCACTTAGAGGCCAAGCACGGGGCTCTTGAGAAGCTCGTTGGACTAATGGAGGAAGACGAAAAGAACGTTCTTGGCTCTATCGAAAGGAGCAATATTGCATCTTTAGTTCGATTGCTAACCGCCACTTCTCCTCGAATCCAAGAGAAGGCCATAATCGTAATCTCCACCCTTGCGGAGTCTGGAAACTTCCAGAACTTTCTAGTAGAAGAAGGCACCGTTCCTCCTATCCTTAGACTAGTCGAGTGTGGTAGTGCCTTGTGCAAAGAAAAAGCTGTTATTTCCTTACAGAGGCTGTCCAAATCAGTAGATGCTTCTAAAGCCATAGTCAAGCTTGATGGGATAAAGAGGCTAGTCGAAGTATGCCAAGCCCGTGATTCCATTACACAATCTGCTTCTGCTTGTACCTTGAAGAACATCTCTGCTGTGCCCGAATTAAGACGTGGCTTCGAAGAAGAAGAAGGGACCGTTCGAGCGATAATCTCTCTTCTCAGACATGGGATTTTAATGGGATCGAAGGAGTCCGCGTCAGAATGCTTGCAGAACTTGACTTCGGACAGCGATTCACTCAAGAAATTAGTCATATCGCAGGGAGGAGTAACCGCTTTAGCAGCTTACGTAGACTCCATTCGCCCTCAAGAATCTGCAGTCGGGGCACTGAGAAACATAGTCAAGCAAGTTCCCTCGGATGTAATAACCTCGAACAATCTCATTCCTATACTGGCGAGAGTCATCCAAAAGGGTTCTTCAAAGTCGAGGCAAAGAGCGACGGAAGCAATCTGCACGATCTGCGATTCGAACGAAATGAAGGGACTGGCGGGCGAACTTGGGATCATTCCTATCCTCGTGGACGAGTTAGAGGCGAAGGACAACGGCGTAAGAGAATCTGCTGTCAGGGCGGTGCTGAGTTTGATGAGCGGCGTTCCTCAGAACTTAAGAGAGGTGAAGAAGATCGATAAGAGCGTGCCTAACTTGGTGGCGTTGCTTGATTCGAACCCTCATAACACGGGCAAGAAGCACGCTGTTCCTTGCCTTCTGATGCTTAGTTCGAGCAACAAGTGCAAGAAGATGATGGTTTCTTACGGGGCGATTGGGTATTTGAAGAAGTTGAGCGACATGGAAGTTGCTGGGGCGAAGAAGCTGCTTGAGGTGCTGCAGAGGAGTACGTTTAGGAGCTTCTTTAGTATGAAGTAAAAAACTGTGTTGTGTCCTAAAAGTTGCACCACCTTTTCTTTCATCTTAGTTCTTTGTAATAAGCCGAAGTAAGATGAGCGCTCGCTCACTCATCCGTGTAAAATTGCAAGACAATTTATTAACAGTTGGTAATGAAACCTTCGATCTTCGGTGAGTTGTCAGCCGTTGGATCAAACGGACGTTGTTAAATCTTCGTGTGGCTGATGTTTGAAGCTTATCTGGTTAAAACTGCATGCAAAAGACAAAACTCATGTGGAAACAAAGCAAAATCCTCTTCGTAAAATTGCAGAAAATAAAAATAAGAGGACCAAACAAACACGCCTTTTCATTATCTTCCCCGCCACCGTTCAGTTATATTGTAAAAGAAAGAACAGAGATAAACATTTCTGATTATTAGCTGCGACTTTCAAGAACAAGCAAGAA
The DNA here is from genome assembly GCA_027422505.1 of Craterostigma plantagineum. NCBI lineage: Eukaryota > Viridiplantae > Streptophyta > Magnoliopsida > Lamiales > Linderniaceae > Craterostigma > Craterostigma plantagineum. The sequence continues at coordinate 184,273 of JAPQWV010000633.1, forward strand.
CCCAGGTGACCATCTCCAACCCCGTGCTTAAATATGTTTATCTTTTCAAGTAATTATGTGCTCAAGATAAAAAAAAAATCGAATCTTTTTTTGGCTGGCTGTTACTGTGATATATATCCTCTGTTCCTTCATCTTCTCGTCCAGTTTCTAGCAATTCGAGTTCGCTTGGTTGAGATATGGGTTTGATAATTTTAAGGTTAATCTTCGATTCTTCATTAAGGTTGTCTTGTTAGGAGATGAGTACGTTGGATTTGGCCAGAGCAGAGCTTGGCCTAGCAGTTTTGTATCTGAACAAAGCTGAGGCAAGAGACAAGATATGCAGGACAATACAGTACGGCTCAAGGTTCTTGAGCAACGGCGAGCCCGGCGTGGCTCAAAACGTCGAGAAATCTACGAGCTTGGCTCGCAAAGTTTTCCGTCTGTTCAAGGTCAAGAGTTCTCTTTTTCTTTCCCATATCGTCATTTTCATCGTATGGTCGTCCGATTTCTTGATCTTTCCATCTTCAAACAGTTCATCAACGATCTCCACGCTCTGATTAGCCCAAATGCCCCAGGAACCCCACTTGCCATTACATTACTGGGAAAGGTATTGTTATTATTCAGACATCATCCACACACTTAGACTTATGAGTTATGATGTCGTAATGTAATGTATGTAATTTCGATTTTTTCTCTTCAGTCGAAGAACGCCCTCTTGTCGACTTTCTTGTTCCTGGACCAAATCGTTTGGCTGGGTAGGTCAGGCATATACAAGGTAACAGTTCTTTCCCATCTCCGAGCAATTTTTGTTTTCCTAAAACGTATCGACTGTAATATGGTTATCCATCTCTACTCGGTTAGAACAAAGAACGTGCCGAGCTCATCGGAAGGATATCTCTCTTCTGTTGGATGGGTTCATCGGCCTGCGCCACCTTAGTCGAGGTATGTACACACCGTTTTAACTTTTCTCCATTTCTATTTCTTTTTCATGTTATCCTATGATCACTGTCGTAGATCGGAGAACTCGCAAGGCTTTCATCTTCGATGAGTAAGTTAGCCAAGGAGTTGAAGAGCACCGATAAATACAAAGTAAGTAATAAACAAACAAACGAACAAGCAAGCAATGAAGCAAGCTACTACTAACTACCCTCAGAAGCTCAACGATCTTTGTACGTTTTGTTTTCTCTTCTCTGAATGAAAGAACGAGGCGTACAAAAGCAAGGTTGAGCAGTCGAATGAGAGGTCGTTAGCGCTGGTGAAAGCAGCCATGGACGTAGTTGTTGCTGTAGGTCTTCTTCAGCTTGCGCCCAAGAAGGTGACTCCTCGGCTCACTGGTGCCTTTGGCTTCGTTACCTCGCTCATCTCTTGCTACCAGGTGATTGTTAGATGGATTCTGTTTATGTTTATTTCATATCGGTGTAATAAACAGTAGTGCTTTTTTTTGGTGGGTGGTGCTGACTGTTTTGGTTTTGCTGTGAAGCTTCTTCCATCGACACACAAGGCGAAGGCGAGCTGACTCGGCGGCGCGTGAAGGAAACGGTGTAAAAGCATTAAAAAAAATAATGAACAGTTTTCGTTCTATCGTCTCTTGGAAAGTGAAACAATTATGGGTATCGTTGTTTTATGTGCCTTTGAATTGCTCATACGGTTCATTTCATTCAATCCTTTTAAGTGATGAACACACACACAACGCATATACAACATGTGATGTATTCATGCGTAAATATTAGCAACCTTATTAAATTACCACTTTTTTTTTTAGAGAAAGACAACTAAGATTACAAGAATCGATTACAAAAATAATAAATATTTAGCAACCTTATTAAATGACCACTTTTAATTTTTAGAGAAAGACAACTAAGATAACAAGAATAGATTACAAAAATAATCAGTAGTACTGTCAAAACGGGCTGGGCCCGTCCGCCCCGCCCTGCGATTTTTTAGGCCCGTCCGGGTAAGCCCGCAGCGGGTACGGGCTTTGGAGGGGCGGGCTAGCCCGTCAGAATAATAAAAAAAAAACAATATAGTATTTATATTACAAATATAGAATAATAATATAGGGGTCTGTTTAATTCAAGATTAGTCCATATAATATAAAAGACAAGTGCTGCGTTTGCTTATATACCCATTTATAAAAAAGATCCAAGCCGGATAAAATAATAGGACCAAATAATCCTAAGATAAACTTATAATATGGGTCCATTTAGGATAAATAATAAAAATGCTCGTTTGATATTTTCGAGCTTTAATAATTTTCATTGGCTTCATCTTATTAAACCAATGAGATTATCTATTACTAATTATTTGTAACCCATTTTCTGATTTTATCATGTAAAGCAAACACAGCCAAGGTGTAATATGTGTTTGGTTTTTATTTACAGCCCGGTACTGATAACTGAGCCCATTATTAGAGTAGAAGCCCGCTATAACTTAAACTCAATTGATGTCAGATTAATTATACTGGGCTTTTGTATAGTTGAATTACGTTGGGCTTTAAATGTGCTATTGTTGTAACCAAACGGACCGTAAATAGAAAAAAGTAAAATTAAAAAAAAATTACAATACAATGAATTGAGAACAGAACGAATGAGTCGAGCAAACCCTAATAAGAATCGGCCACTCACTCCCAAAGTTCCACCACCGAGCCATCATCATCAAATCGAACAAAAGTCCTCATTGCATCGAACAAAATCCACTCACTCCATCACCAAGCCAAGCATCAGCCACTGCGTTTCTCCGGTACGTCGGCCTTTCATCTTCTCTGGTACGACGCGCTTTATTACGGCCCTCTCGTTCTCCTCTGTCCGGCGCCACTTCTCTTAAGTGCTTCGTTGGTAATCTCGGTAGGTACAATACAACTCTTGAGTCTTGATTTGGTTTGGGTAGTAGGACTTGTGATATTCAGTTTTTAATTTTTTTAATGCGGGCGGGCTAAGCCCGCCTTGCCCGCGCCTGCCGGCGGGGCGGGGCGGGCCGTTATGATTTCTTAGGCCCGCCCCGCCCCCGCCCCGCCGCATGGCGGGCTTTTGCGGGCTGCGGTTCGGCTTGCCCCGCCGCCGTTTTGGACAGCTCTATTTATCAGGTTTTCAATTCGACTATCGTGTTTTACACAAGTGACGTCGTTTTTATTATGTCCGAAAACCCAATTTTCTCAGCACTTTTTAGAATAAAGAATCTATTTCTATTTTAATAAAAAAGAGCGCCGATGTAGGGTAAAGTTAATGACTGAATTCCTACCCTTTGGCCACCACTAAGCCCTAACTCGCTCTTAATTGAATCTCCAGCGAAGGAGGTACGATGAACACGTCGATTAGAGCGAGTGCTGAAGTATCCTACTGCATTTCGAACCTTTGCGGTCGTAAGCCGCCTAAGGTTGAGCTTGCAGGAGTTTTGAGCACGTCGTGTTATCAATTTTCGTACGACGGCGGCAAGAAGAACGTCAAAGGCATTAAGGGAATAAAGAGAAAGGGCGCTTCATTTTCGATGTCGGCGGGTGGAGACAAGGTTGATAAGGGACTTACTTATAAGGATGCGGGCGTGGACATTGATGCTGGCTCGGAACTTGTCCGAAGAATAGCCAAGATGGCTCCTGGTATTGGAGGCTTCGGTGGGCTCTTTCCTTTGGGTATGAATTTTAGTTCATTTCCCTGCCTGGCTTTCAGCTATAAAAAGCTTCCAACTTTGCGTATAAATATGTCCAATTAGTTAAACCTCACAACTAAACTGATGATAACATATTTTCCAGGAGAATCCTATTTGGTGGCTGGTACGGACGGAGTGGGGACCAAACTGAAGCTGGCTTTCGAGACTGGAATTCATGAGACGATTGGCATTGATTTGGTTTGTAAAAACTAGTGTTTCGTCACGTTCTTTGTTAATTATTGCATCGCGTGTAAGTATTTCTTTTTTGTTAGGTTGCTATGAGTGTTAATGACATAGTCACATCTGGGGCGAAGCCGTTGTTCTTTCTCGATTACTTCGCCACAAATCGTCTGGATGTTGATCGATCTTGCAGAAAAGGCACGTTTTTTCTTCGCTTGAAAAAGTATATTAGTTCTTTTCTGTACCAGAAAGCTGCCATTATTCGGCCTTTAATTATAGAAATGAAGAGTTCCACTATGTATTGCTGCAGGTCATCAGAGGCATAGTGGATGGTTGCCAACAGTCTGACTGCACTCTTCTTGGGGGAGAGGTATTGTGTCTTTTGTTCAACTGAAATGTATTTGACTTCGTATCTACATGTTAAATATGTGAAGCGATGATTAAGGACTACATCTGAGTGTAAATGGACGCTTTATCTTTCTTTTCTTGAATCTGACTTTACCACATGTCTCTTTCAGACAGCAGAGATGCCTGGCTTCTATGCAGAAGGTGAATACGATCTGAGTGGCTTTGCTGTGGGCATTGTGGAGAAGAACTCAGTCATTGATGGAAAGAACATCGAGGTCGGGGATGCTCTCGTTGGTCTACCATCTAGTGGGGTTCATTCAAATGGCTTCTCCCTCGTTAGAAGGTAGCATAATTTCCTAACAAGACGATATAATCTTTTAGTAACCACCTCATCTCATGCCCAGGGTTATCGAGCACAGTAATTTATCTCTAAAGTATAACCTTCCCGGTTCATCTGTTACGCTGGGCGAAGCACTGATGGCTCCTACAGTTATTTACGTTAAGCAGGTGAAAACATTCATGGCCTTTCCAATCATGAAATATAATTTCTTTTCTCCCGAAACATCTCATGAACTCCCAAGATTCAACTATTCAGGTTCTTGACATCATCAGCAAAGGCGGAGTGAAAGGGATCGCCCACATAACTGGCGGTGGTTTCACCGACAATATTCCCCGAGTCTTTCCGAAGGGCTTGGGAGCCCTTATTCGCAATGACTCGTGGGCCGTGCCTCCCATTTTCAAGTGGATCCAAGAGGTAATGTAATCTAACTCTTATTATTTTTCTCCACCAAAATCAATAGAGGAAATACGTAACTCTGCGAATGTGTTTGGACTTAAAAGGCTGGAAGAATCGACGATGCTGAGATGATGCGTACCTTTAACATGGGGATTGGAATGGTGATTGTAATGAAAGAAGAGTCCGCTCGTAGATTGCTTGAGGACGTTGGTAATGGCGCTTATCTCATCGGTGAGGTTATAAGTGGCGAAGGAGTAAGTTATAGATATGATTGAAACGGCCTTACAGCGTAGTTAACAGTTTTGCTGAATGGTATTGTGCGGATTAAGTCGTTAGACTCTACCTCAAATGAGATGGGTAGTTAGTTTTTGTAGGCTTTGAACTGCCGAGGTTTTTTCTGTTCTCAACACTTGAGATTTGAACGAGCTCTCTCTGTCGGAAATATGGTTATTTTTCAAGAAGAATATATTCGTATAACTGTAGTAGTTTGGGTATACGAGAAAATTATATACAAGCATCTTCGAATGATCGTAATTTCGAAGAAAAAGAATGTGTTTATACGCTCATTAAAAAAAAAAAAAAGAAAAAAGAAAAGAAGTCATTGGTGTAGGTATAGTTTCGCTATATTCCCGATGTTTAGAAACGTCATCAAATAATGTGTAGGATATAACATTCTAATACACCAAATTTACATATTTTTAAATCGATATATTTAGTGAATTAAAGCGCATACATACACAGCATACTGTACGACAATGAGACGACATATATATGCGTGTATTGATTGCCGCTCACCGCATACTTGGATCTGATTTTGTCACTTCTTTCATATCAACTGAGATCTGCAAGATTACAGCTGATTCTCGATCCAGCAAAAGGTCGTCCATTGTCAATCGTTTCGATGTAGCTGTAGTTTGGAGTGCATTTTCAGCTCTTTTACATCTAACGTTCGAAGACGCGTTGCAGTTTATAAGGAGCTTAGTTGCAATGGCTGTGAGGAGACCTGGTTTGATTGCTCTTTTTGATGTTGATGGAACGCTCACAGCTCCGAGAAAGGTTCTTAATTTTTCGTTTTATTTTCTGACTTTTTTTTCCTATTGCGCTTGGATTTGATCGGCAATTTATTGATTGGATGTTCCTGTTACATTGAAACCAGCTTTAGTTCGCTAAATTGAGTTGATTGGAATCGCCTTTACATGTTGAAATTAACTATCTCGATTGATCGATGAAGTGAGTCATTAGGGGAAACACATTGCCTGCACGTGACGTTATCGTCTTCATGCCATGAATTATAGCTCCGTCGTGATGATGTGGCTTAATGCGGAGCTTTTACCTTGTTTATGGATAAATTTGTCGATGGAAAAGAAAGGATGAATTCGATTTTGTTCAGTACTTTTGTGTTCACTGTCACAGGTGGCCACAATCAAGATGTTGGAATTCATGCGGGAGCTTAGGAAGGTACTTAAAGTTGTACCATTTTCATTTTCATCACAGTTGATCATACAAACTCTAGAATTCTTATGTCCATTTTTACTTATATCAGGTTATTACTGTTGGTGTCGTTGGAGGTTCGGACCTGGTTAAGATATCAGAACAGCTCGGTAAATCAGGTGAAGTTTGTTTTCTTCTTAGCCTTGAAACTCCGAATGATCAACAGCTTTAACTTTCTGAATATATTGTGTGATCATTGTTTTTGCAGTTATTAATGATTATGATTATGTATTTGCTGAGAATGGCCTTGTGGCTTACAAGGCTGGAGAGTTGATTGGAACACAGGTATCTCTTCTCTTGTCATGGTGGTATGCTTATTTTGTATTTTTCATAATGTCGTCTTTATCTCCCTATGTAGAGCTTGAAGACGTTCCTTGGAGAAGAAAAGCTTAAGGTTAGCATTTGCTTTTATGAATTTTGGGATACTCTATTGATTCAGGATTACATGGGAATTATGCCCTTATATCTTCAATCAGCCTGACGAAAGAATCGTGCCAAGTACATAAATTTGGTTATGACAGTTAGAAACTAGAGGGAGTTGCTTTTCATTTTGTAAATGTTGCAGGAATTCATCAACTTCACCCTACACTACATTGCTGATTTGGACATCCCTATTAAAAGGTGCAAACACTAAAGCTCAAACTTCTTGATTTGTTGCCGTCTTCTTACATCTTTCCATATTTCTTTTACCTACAGGGGCACATTCATTGAGTTCCGAAGTGGGATGCTTAACGTGTCTCCAATAGGCAGAAATTGCAGCCAAGAAGAGAGAGACGAGTTTGAGACGTATGACAAGGTATATTTAAAAAACATGAAGATCAGGAAGATCGAATATGACTTCATAGTTCATCAAAGAATGAGTTATTATGGGTTGCAACAGATCCATAAGATCCGGCCTAAAATGGTGGCCGTGCTGAAAGAGAAGTTTGCGCACTTTAACCTAACCTTCTCCATTGGTGGACAAATAAGCTTTGATGTGAGCAAACTGATGGACGTTAATGAGATAATTGTGTGTTTCAAGCTGTCTGTGCATATTTATTTCTCCTGAAATGCTTGTGTGTCAGGTTTTTCCTCAAGGCTGGGACAAGACATACTGCTTAAAATACTTGGAAGAATTCGATGAAATTCACTTCTTTGGAGACAAGACTTACAAGGTGTCTTGGATTTCACTCTAATGAGTAGTGTAGATATCCTTTTGGTTATCGCCTTGAACTGAAACATATTATTGTTTCTCTAACAGGGTGGAAACGACTATGAAATCTTTGAATCAATTAGAACCCAAGGCCACACAGGTCTGTTCATGGTTTCTTCTAACTGATATGGTTTCAATTACATTGATCGTGTACTTGATCCGTGTGATTAACCTAACCATAAGTTCTGCTTTATCCATGTGATTAGTGACAAGCCCTGATGAAACGGTCGACCAATGCACAAGACTCTTCCTGACCTAGCAACCTCCATGGTTTCAATGTTGTCTTGTTTCAATGTGCAAATCATACTCATGCATCAATACAACTAAATTCAGATTATAGAGGGTGAGAAAATGAAGCACTGTTTATGTTAAAATGGTTTTGGTGTTGTGTTACAACTTTGGAACTGTATGATGATATCTCTTTGCTCTTGTAAACAAAAGATTTAATTGATAGGTTATTTGCTAGACATTTGATTCTTGGCTACCCTAATAGTAGATAAACAGAGCTTATGCTGTATTTCTTGATGTTGAACTTAAGTCGATAGAACACTGACATTTGACTATGCACCGAAACAAGCAAAGCCCTTCTTAGGAACCTGCCCTGATGTACGGTAAGTTTCAGCCTTCTCCTCAGCTTTGAGCATTTCCTCTCCCTTTTTGGCTTCAACCATAGCTCTCTTCTCTTCTGCTTGCTTATGTACTAACACTGCTTTGTTCTTCATCTTCTCTGCGTACTCTGCTTTCTTCTTCTCCAGTTGTTCCTGCATACAAAATCGGATTCAGAAATGAATACCACTAAGTAATGGACTACTGTTGTAATTTAATTACCTCCATTTTCTTTATTTGTGCTTCGATAGACGCCTTCTTGCTGTTTTCCCATGAAGTAACCTTCGAATGTCTTTTCTGGGCTCTATCATTCATTCGAAAAAAGATCGAATTAAAATCAGAGTTCTAAGAAATGCCTTTTCTGGGCTCTATCATTTACTCGAAAAACCTCCGAAGGTGCTTGCTTACTTGTTCTCAACCTTAGCCTTTCGGCTTTCGAGCCATGCTTTGATGAAAGATAACGTCTTCTCTTGTCCTAGCTTTGCTAGAGCAGCATCTGCTCAATGATATTCATCGAAAATCATAACCTTGTGAATGTACTTAGATGTAATAACGCAATATGATTATACGCAAAGAACTAACCCCGATCGGTCGCCCCGTTGGAGTTATCCTTTGCCGCAGCAGCAGAAGCATCAATTGCAACGACTTTAATGTAAACATTTTTACATGTGAAAATCATCATCATCATTTATGGATTAGCAGATAATGATATATGCTGATGTGTAATAATAATCGATGAAAGTTTTTTGATGATTATTACTAGCAAGAGCTTTATTATCGGGCTCATTTTCCTGAGATGGGGTCGGAGTTGAACTGACAACCACCGCTTTGGCGTCGGAGAGTGGCGACTCTTCCACCTTGGGGGATGTTGCTACTTCCGCCGGAGATGTGGTTGCCATCTCTATATATATGTGTGCGTGTTCTAGAAGCTCAAATGTTGGTATACGAATGATATATATAGAGTTATACAATCACCTCTCCAATAGCTTTAGCTAAGATTAAAGAACCACGAGGAGGATCAATCAATCAAACACAGCTTTTTTTTTTCTCATGCAAGGAGAAAGAGGAAACAAAACGATTTATATAACAACTAACAAGGATGCAGTCCTAAAATTTAGAAGCTAAATTATTGCATGGTCAGAGGTTTTCATTACTAAATATATATGAACGGCTAGGAAATAGAAAGAGAGAAGAAATGTAGTTGGTCACCATGGATTGGATTAAGCGTAAGGTAGGCATTTGGAAGTTAAATACGTCTCCAGAAGCTACAAATGGTGTGTATTATTAGACCTCTAAATTTTAAAGGGACGAAATTGGTTGTGCAAAATTTAAGACTAGCATAGCGTAATTTAATAGGAAAAACAAAATGAATTCATTTAAATTAAAGGGCCCAACCGGGTTCGAACCGGTGACCTATTGATCTGCAGTCAATTGCTCTACCACTGAGCTATGGACCCATAATTGATGTTAGGCCTTCAATAGGAAGTATTAATTCATGTAGGAAGTGAGAAGGTTTTTTAGCACATTATGCCATACCTATCGCATTTTGAAAAATAATGCACTTGAGAAAATTAAATTGTGCAAGTGACCGAAATCCCCCATTCCCATATGGTTTCTCGCTCATAGTTCATCAATAATTACTGGCAGGAAATGTAGAAAGAAGGTCAACAATTCAACAAACGAAACTTCAGCAGATTAAGCTGGCACCACTTAAGATAAAAAACTGAAGGAAATAAGCAGTAATATTCCAATCTTCCAAAACAAAACATCTCTGTCGAAATACAAAAGTAACATCTTGATTTGATTCAACTGAGGCATAAGCTTACTTCTTCTTTTCCCCACCTCCAGCGGCCCTGAGTCACCAATGCAGCGACAGAGGTTAACATTAACAATAAATACAGACCCACATTTGGATCTTAAGTTCAAAGCTCACCTCATCTTCCTCAATGCAGAAGCCATCTCTTCACGCTTCTTCTTAGCTCTCTTGTGGGTGCCCAACTTTCTCTTGGCGACCTTCAGTGCGCGCTTGTCCTTTCCAACCTTGAGAAGCTCAGTGATTCTTTTCTCGTACGGAGCAAAGCCAGCAACCTCCCTAATGAGGCTTCTGACAAAGTGCACCCTTTTGCTGGTTTTCTAAATGAAGATGATTGAGAATGTTAACTCGGTGACTATGCGACCGATGGGGGGGAAATTTAGCTACAGAAGAAAGTCGGGCACATTTTCTGAGAATATATACTTACCCCTTTCCTATCAGACGGACGGGGTGCCAACTCTTTCTTGGTAGTTATATGACCTTTGTTCAATCCCACAAAGAGCCCTGACTTCGGCTGCGATGGTGCCATTGCCTGAAGCAGAGCGTAACAGAGTGTGTTTATCAGCCAAGATAACATCATGGATGGCAAGTGAAACTATCAGTATTTTTCGAACAACAGCAATACAGAGATTTCGAACAACAGCAATACGGAGATCAGACACAAGTTCGACTACTGAATTTTCAGACACTGCCTTGGCCCTAAAAGTCGCAGACTAAATCACATCAAAGCACCGCCTCTTCCATCCCACGTCAAACGAGCATCATCTCTACAAATGTTGCTTGAGCAGAACACTAGGGTCCACAACTAGCATCAGTACAAAGGCTGTTCAGCCTATCATCTATGATTTTTTTTTACTCATGATAAAAAGTAGTAGCAAAAACGATCTCAGATCCGTTGATTATACCAGCACGACGTACGTACATCAATGCCCCAAACGTAGCTTACCAATCGAAATCCGACAAGCAAGAATACAACAGACATATTCATCGAAATTCTAGCTAGACTAAACAGAATCTTACATCAAAAAGGGTTTTAACTTCTCAGAGGAAGAGGCGGCAGAGAAATGTTACCTTCGACTACGGCGGTGCCCGAGCTGGTCGATAGTAAACTAGGGTTTCTCGTATTACGCTTGCGGTGCGCCTTATATCTATAGATGGTCTAATGACTGAAATGACCCTAGAAATTAGATTGCCCGCGCCCACCCGACCCGCCCTTAGCCCAATTACGACCCAATCCGAGTTTAAGTGAGTATTACACTTGAGACGTGAGAGCAAGTTGTATTTAGTGCAAATAACGTTTCATGCCCCCAAAAAGTTTTAAAATAAGTTTAAGACCTTATCAGAAAAACTGTTGTTTAAAGGACCCAATTTTTATAAAAGATATAATCACCTAAAATTACACAAGTGTTATAAAGGATGCGTTTACCTTGTAAGATTGGAAAAGATGAGACATATCACTGGATTATTAATCACAAGTGCTATACGGATCACTTGTTCACTTTGCAAATTATGTGTTAGTTAAGTTTAGTACTATTTGTAAAATGACAAAGCTAACCTTTAGTTACGCAATGCGTAGTTTACAAAAATAAACATTCCTATGAATATCAAAAAAATATGAGATATGCGTATCAATTTGATCGTCATGAAACAAAGAATAAGTTGGTGTTGCTTGTTTATTTTATCATATAAATAACATGAAATAATGATTTTAAGATAAGGTGAAATGATGGTGTTTTAGTCTTTCCGTAATAATAGTGATTGGAATAATTATACAGGCCCAACCCATCGAATGAATTAAACTGGGCTTGTGATAATAATAGCGGGCCAATGTCTTGTTGCGGGCTTTTAATAGATGGACTTTATTTATAGTGAACTGTATTGCACCGGATTGGCTAATCTCGGAAAGTAAACGGAGCAAAAGTGTATGTTAACTGGTATCAGATAATCGTTTGTGTTATTTCAGAACAATGAAGTGATACTGAAAAATAACAAAGTGGTATTGTAGAACAATGAAGTGGCACTGCAAAACAATGAAGTAGTTCTGCAAAATCAAATTCTTAAAACTACGAATTTTCTGACAGAAACCTAAATGAAACTTACGAAGGAGCCTGAATTGTAAAAACCCCTTGTATTTAAACCGTAATTTGCACAACACATGAAAAATCAGAAAGGCTTAATATATAACAGAAACGGGGGATTGACACATCTATCTATCACTACACAGACATTTCCACAAATCTTGGTCCCAAGTACACATCAAGAACAAAAGAGGTGTACTTGGAAATAAAAGTAAAAATGACGTAATAATCTATTTATACACAATTAAGGTATCTTCGTTTGCCATACAAAGTGCACATTTATACCGCCATAAGCAAAGTCGGCTCATCGGAGCCAACGAATGCGGCGTTCATCAGCTAAATATGTTAGAAAGCCTACGCCAGCCAAGTGCCAAGTGATATTTTTACAAATTGTGTTACTCAATTTATATTAGACAGCTTAAGTCAGTTTCAGTTCTTTGCTTCGAACACGCCGAGGGATTAGGTATGATACTCGATAACAGCTTCTCCTGTCAAAATCACACGTAAAGAAGAACGACTTGTTATACCACCATAACGCATTACTCGCGATTCAGTGTTTCAGACAAGTTTAAACGATCATTAGCACGGGCGAAAAAAACAATGTACGAGGGCTCACGATATTCTTACCGTGCATTCTCTTGACAAATCTATCGAATTCGACGAGGTTTTGTCCTTCTGAGAGATGGGGGCTCAGCCTCTGATACGTAAAAGTGGTAAGGCTTCTCCCATTTGGATCACCAATGGGCTTTGATTTTTCCAATAGGTGGTTATACCCTTCTCTGTCTTGACATACAAATGAGTTCTCGCTAGCCACTTGTACACCAGTGTCCCAAGCAGCATTTAGAACCTGAGTAGTGATTATTAGGATAGTGAGAAAACGCATCACTGAAAGCAAAAGGATGTGCTGAAATGAAATCCAGAGAATGTCATCCTACGTCGTACAAAACAAATATATTAACTCGACTAAATAGATTGATGCGGGTTTCTGTTTCGATGGACCAGAAGAAAATGAATATGGCTCATGCCATTGCTATACTTGCAATGACAAACACAATTATGTAAAAAGCTTACTTGCCAAGCCCATCCTTCAGGGTCAGCCAGACACTCCACTGGGTGGTTGATCAAGTGAATTCTAGAGCATGCGAAATATACAGCAGCATCATGCCTCTTCAACATTTGCATGATAGAATCATAGCCATTGCGATTTGAAGAATTATAGAATCCAGCAGTTAATTCAGCAGCATGACTAGCCGTTTTATACCACCAATGCATCCCCGGTAACTGAACAAAATAACAAGAAAAGAACTTATTTTTTATGAAGACACAAACTCAATGTAAGTCACTGGTTACGCATCGCGACAAGCATGGAACTACAAGACGGATCCATTTTCTTTCTTCTAAGATTGGTCATGTAGAGCTCATAAGTTTGAAGCATCAAGTGTCTTACCTTTGCAGCGATGCATGTTCCTTCAAACGTTAATTTGGCCAGAGAAAGCACTGTATCAGCATGGTCAACTAAAACCTGAGAGTACCATGAAAGAAAGAACCTCCCATAGAAGCTGTCATAATCTCCACCATCACAGAAAAATCCCGTCTCGTGTGGCCTCGAATTGTACGAACCGGTGTTGTCAGGTCCACGTGCCCACAAACGATGTCCTCTTGCTTCAGCTGCCTTAAGCAGGCTTTTCAACAAATACTGATCGTAGCACTGAAAAAAGAAGTAAAACATGAATAGGCCAATGCTCGAAAGAAAAAGGAAGAGTACAGGAACCACGATGCAGTACTTGCAGTGAATCTCAACTCTTACAAGTACCTGAAATTCGCCAATACCAGGATATCTCCAACCATGCTTCACGGGATTGGAAGGATATCTCAACTCCCCACACGGTCCAAGTCCAACTACAATCATAGATATGATACCCCCCTCAAAATACTCATCAAATTCAACGCGAAAGCTTCTCATGTAATCAAAGTACACCTACACCAGTTTCCAAATTCTACAGTTAATGAGAATAAATTAAATATAGGGGAACAGTAGTCTGAATCCTATTTATAATAAATATTATTAACACAATCTTTCACAAATCTATTTAAATTACCTCTACAGCTGTTCTGCCTATTAGGATTCTTTCCTTGTCAACTCCCCAAGACAGACATTCTGGGACCCTCCTTCCAGTCTTATCAGTGAAGAATATGTCAGGATTCCCTCGACCAATTTCAGCAACCCAGTGAGGCAGAGGAATGCAAACATCATCCCCAACATTACCACCACATGCATGGAAGGACATGACAACCTGTTCACCATAACCGTTTAACAGTTGCTTAGAGAAAAGCCTAAAGAAGGTTGCAGCAACGAGGAAAAATCATTCAACGTAGTATTTCGCACTCTAAATAACCATATATATGTTTCATGTCACCATGCAATAGTTTACCTTTTCAAATGTCTATCAACTCTTCAACGAGTAGAAGACTCAAAAGTCAGTGTCAGCATGCAAAATGTTCTAAAATAACATCATTTTACGTATAAAAAATTCATTTGTTATTTATAGGGCAGTGGATAAGAATGCATCTGTTCAATTGGAGTCGAGGTATATGATATTTTCTTGGATGGATAAACTGTCATAGGTTGGAGAATAGCATGATGTGCAAGTATACAGAGCAAAATTGAAGCTTCACAGCAACATATATAATGAGGAAATATTAAATGAGAATCACCTGCAGCTTCATTTTGAGGTCCCTTACATTTGAAATAACTTCTTATAACCAGTCCAATTATACTCCATAGGAGCATGAGCTTCAACTGCACCCCACCAGCAATTGACAGTAACACCATCTATGTTACTTGATTTCAAGATTTTCAGTTGCTTCACCAGACCATCTGGATCAATAAGCTCACACTTCACATCAACAGCACCCAACTGGGAATATAGTGGTTGAACGCATTACCGTGTTGGCATTCTTTTTGATGTAATAATGTAAGGGAACAAATAATACAATTCGCTATTGGACGAAGTCAAGCATTGGTCATGGAACAAATCAAGAAATAGGAACAATTTTTCAATGAAAAACATGCGAACATATGAAATTAGAAAACACTGGAAAAAATAGTGATAAACATATATTATGGACTACAATCAACAAATACACATAATACTAGCATAGATAACTATGTCACATGACTGACTAGACAAACGTATAATCAGAATTAAAACTCAAAGGACTCACTGGCAGCATTACATATACAGGAACGTAAGCTGTCCCAGCAAATTCCCGCTCCTGTGTTGTAGTAGGCATGCCGACAACCTAAAAATTGAAACCCACAACACCTACAGAATGAGCCTCAGACAGCTGACTGCGCAATCTATTACGCATGAGTCACATTTTGTGTATGCAGCATTTAAACATGCAATATATTACTGCAATATAAGAAAATAGAAGCAACATAGTCTCAGTTTAGGAAATATTACCTGCCGGTCAACTGAATCAACGGACCCTCCAAGAAGACGATCATTTTGAAGTTCTCCATCCCCAACCATAGATGACGTCTGTGATCTGGCACCAGCAGATGCATCATAAGGAGATGAAGTAGCTACAAAAGCGCCTTTCATCTGAGATACACTGTAATCTATTGCACTCTGATATCCTGGAGAGATGCCCCTTAATGAAGTAGGAGACTACAGTTATATCCAACTCTCCCCCTTTATAAAAAGAATAGATAAATAAAATAAAGAAAAGAAAAACGTCCCAATTATTTAACTTCGCCAGTCAACTTTAGTGGGGGTGCTCAAGAGTCTTACAGTAGCAGCAGCGATGAGTCTTTGAAACTTGGAAGGAAGGGGAAAAGATTGCTAGTAATTACTGTGTTATAAACATGAATATGGAGGTAGAAGTTGAGGCAAGGGTGAAGCCACTGAGCTACAAAGTGAAGGCCATGTCGAGAGAATCACCGCAGCAGAAAGCAGCTCACTTGCTTGACACTGACCTTCGAAATCACTGGTCTACAGGGACCAACACTAAAGAATGGATCCTCCTTGAGTTAGATGTATGGACTTGTGAATTTCGAATAAAGTTGTTTTGTTGATTGACCTTTTTTCCTTGATTGGTGTTGGGAATTGATTGCGTCTGCTATGAGATTATTTTATGGGTTCTTTGTTTCTAGTGTGTAGATTGAGCTGTAGCCGATTGGGTTCTGGTGAGTGGTCTTGTTTTTTTTTTTTAAAAAATAATGGTTTGTGTATTGGGCAGAGATTGGCGGAATTGGATAGAGGGGGCCATATTTGTGTTGCTTTAATATGGAGTCGAATGGTTGTTTTTTCATCGTTCGTGCCAATGGAGTTTAGACTTTAATTTGTTATTTTATGACGTACAGGTGCGATTGCGTTTGATTCTATCTACATTTATTGCAGGAACCTTGTCTTCTTTCTCACATAAGGATACATAACAAATCCGTGCTTGAATGGGAAAATTCAGCTGGTCTACGCTACAAGGTTGGTTGAACACGAGATTCTTTTACACACAGTTGCTGTTATGGCATTGTTTGTTCTACACATAGATTCTGTGATGAATTACCCTTTTTTGTCATCCTTTTTCTCCCCGTTGATATGCTTTAATAGCCAGAAACATTTGCTAAAGTTCGTCCCCGCTGTGAGGCCCTCGACGTGAAATGATTTACCCGATGAACTATACACCCTGCCGATACGTGCGGATATCTTGCATGCGTGGGAGTCCAATAGCTTTGTTTTTTGTTCAGGTAAACATTTTATTATATCCCTATTGGTTCGAGTCGTAGCTTTATCTTCCGTTCGTGTTTTCACCTGCATGTTTGTACTTCCTCTCCCATAATCATCTTTCTAGTTTTAGATCGATTTTTCGCTTTCAGCTTGTTGTAGTTTTGATTCCTTTTTTATGTGCTCCTTACCTGTACATCACAATTTCAAGTGCGATAATCTCAATAGGAACAGCTGCTAACTATATGTCACTAGAATTTTCCTTTTCCATGTTTCTCTGTGGCAGCTCATTGGGATTTCAGTTCCAGGTTTGGAGCCTGAGTTTCAACCTGTCGCTAATTATTTGCTGCCTCACATAATATCACACAAGCAAGATGCTGCCGACATGCATCTTCAGGTGAGATAACTTTATGTTAGCAAGTGCTTACGCCTTTATTGTACTTACCGAAAAGGGTCATTATCTGTTCGAGCTACTTTTGCTATTTGTTATTGCTTCTGACCACTAGTTTGTAGTTGCTTCAAGATGTGACTAGGCGATTGTCCAGGTTTCTTCCGCACATTGAGGTGTGCATTTGATATCCGTTGACCCTCTGTAAAATAGTTCATTATCCAATGCTTCAACTTATTGAAAATTTGATCGTGGATGTGAATTCAAATTATGTAGGCTGATCTTAACAACTTTGTGGAAGCTGCAGAACCCACTTTGCATTTTCTGGCCTTGCTTGCTGGTCCGTGTTATCCCATCCTTTACCTTGTTAGTGAAAGGTAGTTTCACATATATTCATAGTACTCCGGTGGAGTTCTTGTTGTTCCTCAATGTTAGTAGATTCAATATATTCTTGCATGTATGATTTCAGGGTGCATAACTGTCTTATATGCCTTGTAAATTGAGTAATTTGGATTCAATATTCCGATACTACTAATAAGTTATGGGTAATTTAAGTTAGGATTAAAGTATGTCCCTTTGGTGGATAAGAAAATGAATGTGGGATGGCAATAACCGTCTCTAGGCCACATCGCCGTCAGAGTAGCCGTAGCATATGATCGTTGACATTTGAAATACCTTTTTAAGAAGTGTTTCTGTACAATGACAGTGAAACGACAAAGTGAGTATCAACGTTTCTGATGAAGCTCCTAAGGCCAATCAGCCATCAACTGCTTTCACGGTCTCTTCAAATTTTGAAGTATGTTGTAATACCTGTATTTGCAGTTGTTCCTAGGATTCAAGACTATATCTGAAATAGTATGTCCTTTATGGAGGGCATCATTTTAGTAATATTTTTTTCTCTTTCCTCTCTCCTCTTTCTTTTGATTGACCCTAAACCTTAAGACTCTTCATTCCAAGAATAGTTTTATGTTCAGGAACATTGCTTTGAATATGGCTAAATAATATATGAAAGGAAATATGGATGCTTACTGTGTCTGGTGACTAGATTGCATGGTTTCATTAGCGCCTTAGCTTATGTTTTTCCTTGTCCCCAATTATGAGGTTGGACCTTGTCTCATCCCATCATAAGGTGTAGAATGGACTTTTACACAGTTACTCGTTATCTCTTTTCTTTTTCCTGTTCTCTCTGCAAGCCATCAATCTATTTGTGTTTGCCATTATCAGCCCAGGCGATCAAGGAATACACCACCTGTTTTCTTACGTATGTCAAGGCACTTGGTATTCCGCCCTGATGCAGTCTTCTTACTATTGAGAAAGGCTTGCAAAGATTCTAACTTAAGAAGTCTTTGCATGATGGTATATGCATCTTCTCATGTCTTCTATGCCTTCTTATTTATGCATCCTATCTTTTTCGCTCTAAATTGAAGAAATTTTTCTGAGATGTTTCACCCGTTTGCACTTTCTTCCTTTTATTACTGAATTTTATTACTGAATAAATATATAAGACTTGGAATTGTGGTAGGTATCAAAAATTCTTCTGAGTCTCGAACAGCCTATGACAGCACAAGAATCAAATACTTTGACTTCGGATGTACTGTCCCCCGAAGTTGGTGAAAATCCTAAATCTGACCGTTATGATCCCATTTCCATAGCTGATTATTCACACTTGTTTGGGGAAGGGTTTCATATAACAGAGGATCTTTCTGATCCCTCATACATTAACATACTCGATTCCACATCCATTGAGGAGGGACTAATGCATGTTCTTTATGCTTCTGCCTCACGGGTCTGTTGCAAGAGATTTGAGCTCATCTTTCTTATACATACGTGCATTTACATGTATTACGTTTCTTAAAAAACTATTGGATTATCTTTGTCCAGGAACTGCACTGCAGAAAGTTGGTTCATAACAGTTCTGATTTTTGGCTGGCATTGCCATTAGTTCAAGCATTGCTTCCAGGTTTTGACAAGTTTTGATAAACGCTTGTTGATCTAATATTTACTCATTTTCCATCTACAGTTATCTGCCACTATATATTACTATATTTGAGTGACACATTTTCATGTAACTCCTTTTCTTTGATAGCACTTCGTCCTAATTTGGCAGTCCTTGCCAGATAGATGAGAACTTCTTGCCCTGGAAACAACCATTTGTTCAAAATGCACTTTCTCAGGCATGTAAATCTTCAATATAGGCATAATCATAATTTTCCGTGACAATTTTATTAATTTAGCTTGGTAATTTGATTACAGATTGTGGCGACTTCATCTTCAGTTGTTTGCCACCCATTACTTCGTGCATGTGCTGGCTATCTATCATCGTTTTCACCATCCCATGTTAGTTACTCAAATCCATTTTTCTTTTATTATGTCAACACCAGTTAGGCAATAGTATCCTTGCCTTGTGATATAAACATATTATTGTTAGTAGTAAAAAACAGTTTCCTGCAATGAGAGTGAGAAAGTTGTACTGATAATATATGTTCTTGATATTCACCTTGCTGAGCCAAAAAGAATCTGCTTTAATGTTGACATGTTAGGCTAAGGCAGCGTGTGTTCTTATAGATCTTTGCTCTGGTATTTTAGCCCCCTGGATGGATCAAGTAATTGCAAAGGTAACATATATAATTTTACGACAACAAAATTTACTGCTTGGGTATACATCTTTTATCTCACCAAATTCCTCATACTCTGAGATTGCAGGTAGAATTGACTATTGAGTTGTTGGAAGACCTTATAGGTGTCATTCAGGTGTGCTCAATGCTTTCTTTATGAGTGACTTCCTTATGGTACATCGTCTTTTTCCAAGTTTGTATTTGGAGTACTAACACCATTTGTTTTAGTTCCCACTGCATATTCAACTAGCTTTCAAAAGTTTGAAAAGGCCATTAATATTATTGCACCTTGCTTTTGGTGACTTGGTTCCCTTCTGGATTATTAAACTGAACACTTCATTTGCCAGGGTGTGCGCCATTCTCTCTCTCGTGCTCGTGCTGCCCTTATATACATTGTTCTTGCACTTTCTGGAAACATGGATGATATAATGACTAAATATAAGGTAGTCTTGTTGTGGAAAGATAGATTTGCTTCATAATGCCTGGATAATAACCCATTGTTTTACGTTTATTAAATGTCTTTTCAACTTTTTTGATTGCTGATCAATTTGTGTTGGCATGTTGCAGGAATCTAAGCACAAAGTTCTTTTCCTGTTGGAGATGCTCGAACCGTTTCTTAAACCTGCCTTAACCCCCTTGAAAGGCACAATAGCCTTTGGAAATGTTTCATCCATTTTGGTTGAGAAACAGGAGGAAAATTGTGCTATAGCACTGAATGTGATACGAATGGCAATTAGAAAGGCTGCTGTGCTTCCCTCGTTGGAGGCTGAATGGAGACGCGGTTCAGTTTCTCCCAGGTACTATAATATATAATTTAATCTCAGTATCCTTTCCCATGAGACCATTGGAATTTTAGAAGTTGGTGTTGCCTTACTTGCAGTGTTCTTCTTTTGGTCCTTGATGCTGAGATGCAATTGCCTCCTAATATCGACGAACGCAAATTTTCTTTACTTGATACGGTGGAGCGAGAATCTTCAGCTGCCTCACCGCCCTCTTCCAGCAATGGGTTGGCTTCTCAAAGATTGAGTAATCAAGAGGCTGATAATTCAAAAGTCGATGTCGTTGATGTCAATGGCAAGACAGAAATATATGAAGAGGCCAGTCTTCTCTTTGCTCCACCAGAACTAAACAGAGTATCTCTAGCTCATGGTCCAAGAAGTGCAGGCATTAAGGTGTTGGATCCCAGCCATTTCAATTCCGAAGTGGAAAATAAAAAATCAGCACAACAGTTTCCTTATGATGCTGCGTTAACTGCCGATCAGAGAACACAATTTTACAATTTGCTGGCTGATTATTCTCAACATACAAATTATCGCGATTGTGAACTGAGGGCCTCTGAGTTCAGGCGTTTAGCTATGGACTTGATCTCGCATAATGAGATTGATCAGGAGACGCATTATGTAGCCATTGATGCTTTGCTTCTGGCCGCTGAATGTTATATTAATCCCTCGTTTATGATGTCTGTTGGAGGCGTTTCTTCAAATATCAACGAAGTTCTTCCCAAGAGTTCTTTTGATAACTTGGGACGGGGGATATTGACATAATTTTCAAAAACATGGACCACATGAAACTTGTGGCTGATATCGCGACGAAAAGGGATAAAGTTGTTCTTGAGATACTGATTGAAGCAGCTGAGTTTGACAAGAAATTCCATGGATCGGCAGTAGAGGAAGTTCCTGGTCTAATCTTAGAAGGGCACGAGAATATTGTAAATTTATCACACCAAGATATCCCTTCTGCAGATGCCATTACCCTTGTTCGACAGAATCAAGCACTTCTGTGCAAATTTCTGGTACATCATCTATGGAGGGATTTTCATAGAGAACAAAATCCTACACATGATATCCTGATGTGGGGTCTGCTGTTTATGTTGCATTCAGCTACTAAACTGTTCTGTGCACCCGAGGATGTGGTTGATATAATATTAAAATATGCTGAATCCTTAAACGTTCAGTTGAAGGTGTTTGATTTCCAATTTAAGGAAGGGCTTTTGCAACTAAAACTTTTCAAGAAAATTGAGATCCATCGCCGTTGGATTCTTCTTCACAAATTGGTCATTGCTTCCAGTGGTATTGATGAAAGATCTTTACCTTCTGTAGTTGTTAGAAGTAGTTCTCGGTTCTCAAGCTTAATTCCTTCCTTGTCGTGGCTGCAGAAAGTGCCTGTTTTTTCTTCATCTGTATTCCCTTTGGTCAGGTATTTTGGTTGGATGGCTGTTGCACGTAATGCTAATCAGTATCTGGCGGAGCGTCTTTTCCTTGTGTCTGATCTCTCTCAGATAACGTATCTTTTATCTATATTCTCAGACGACCTCTCATTGGTTGACAGCATTATTGAGCAGAAAGAAATGAACAACCCCATTCGAGGTACTATTCACCAGGATATTAGTATTGATGATGAAGGCAAAATCCTCGGCCATCAAGATGGAAGTCAAGCATTTTGTGCATTATATCCTGAACTCAATAGATTCTTCCCAGATGTTAGGAAAGATTTTGTATCTTTCGGTGAAATCATATTGGAAGCAGTTGGGGTACAATTGAAATTCCTTTCTTCAACAGTTGTGCCAGATCTGATGTGCTGGTTCTCTGATTTATGTTTGTGGCCTTTCGCTCAAAGTGATTCTGGTCACTACAAAGGGGTTATAGCTAAAAATGCAAAAGCTGTTGTGCTGTATATTCTTGAAGCCATAATAGCTGAGCACATGGAAGCTATGGTCCCAGAAATGCCTAGAGTGGGTCAAGTGCTTGTGTCCCTGTGCAGAACCTCATATTGTGATGTGTCGTTTCTTGATTCCATATTACGTTTGTTAAAGCCTATCATTGCATATACCTTACGTAAGGTGCCTGATGAAGAAAAAACTTCAACTGGTGATCCATGCAATAGTCTTGAATCATTATGCTTCGGTGAACTCTTTGAAAATATAAAGTACAAAGATACAAACGAAGGTGCCCCATCCAAAATTGGGAAATGCCAGGCACTGACCCTTTTTATCCTGACTACCATTTTTGATGATTTATCCTTCCAGCGCAAAAAAGAGTTAATGATATCCGCCACATCATG
This sequence comes from Craterostigma plantagineum, assembly GCA_027422505.1. Classification (NCBI taxonomy): domain Eukaryota; kingdom Viridiplantae; phylum Streptophyta; class Magnoliopsida; order Lamiales; family Linderniaceae; genus Craterostigma; species Craterostigma plantagineum. The sequence goes on from JAPQWV010000633.1 coordinate 207,128, forward strand.
GGCTGGGTTTGCAGAGAGTGAGGAGATGAGTTATTGTCACGATTTTATTTGTGCGTATCAGGTTCTAATGAAGAAGTGTAAAGACCTATTCGAAAGGTCTTTAAGACTCTGGGGTCTCCTTCCACTTAAAACGACCATCTGTTCCGACGCTTGTAATGGTGAGGAACTTTCCAAGTCATCTGCCTGGTTTCTCAACGACGCATGCAATCCTTGGCCCCCCACAGGGGTGTCAGAGGACCACCGAGACAGCGATGACATTGCTGATGCCACTCAAAGTATTCTTCGGTTGAATTTGGATGAAATAATGAACTTATCTCAAGAACTTGAGGTTCTTGTATTGAAGCTCAATCCAACGATCGAACAATGCTGGAAACTTCACCCCATAATGTCCAAGAAACTTATACTCACTTCGGCTGAAAGTTTCGTATACTCAAGGTGGTTAAGTTTGGTTGTGGAGAAAGCCTCCGGGGATTCACAACCGGGCTTTCTTCTGCCAGCTGAATCAGTTAATGAATCCCTGAATTTTTGCAGTACCAGTCTTAAAAGACTTGCTAAAATGATCTTGATGCTTCAGGAAAATCATTGTTGGGAAGTAGCATCTGTATTACTCAACTCACTTTTGGGGGTTCCTTGCTGTTTTCGTTTGGATAATGTGAGTGGCGAAATATGTTTGGCTATTAAATGTTTCGCCAATTGTGCGCCTACTATTTCTTGGAGATTGCTGGCTGATAAATTAGTATCATTATTAGTGGCAAGGGGTGTCATAATGTATGTCAAAATGAGGTTCCTCTTGTTGATCTGTTCTGTTACATGCTTGGTCACCCTGAGCCCGAACAGAGATATATAGCACTGAAGCACTTAAGTGGACTTGTTGGTCAAAACGTCAATGGTGGATTGTTGTATATATCGTCAAGTGAAGAGACTAGGATGTATTCTTCAGATTCACATCATTCTACTTCAGAGCCTATTTTGCTTCGTTTGGTTTCTTCTACCTGGGACCATGTTGCTTGATAGCGTCATGTGACGCATCAATGCCATTGAGAACCCGTGCGGTTGTGCTGCTTATACACTTTGTACCTTTTGTTGAGAGGACAAAGTTGCAGTCGTTTCTTGCAGCAGCTGATAGTGTTCTTCAGTGTTTAACGACTCTCGTTTATCCGAAATGTGATGGGCCATTGACTCGGTTTTCCTTGGTGCTCATTGCAAGTGTTTGTCTTTATACTTCTCCTGAAGATATCTCACTTATTCCTGAAAGTATATGGAGAAACATAGAAACTTTTGGAATGTCTAGGAATGGTACTATCGACTGCTGCTGTCCGCAAAATCCTTGTCTTATCTGTTGCCTGGCAAATTTATCTGAGACTTGACTCTCTTCTTTTCTTCCATAATATTGTTGGTTGTAGATAGCTACTGCACAAGCATCGAGCAAAAGGCCTGTGCAGCATTGTGTAGACTTAGACAAGATGAAGCGGGTGCCAAACAGGTAAAACTAATTCCGATTGGAAGTAAGTTGTTCAAATGATTCGAGGTGTGCGGATTAGACTATGGTCTTTTAAAATTCACTGAATTACGTCCGTGTATTTTTTTCACTACCAGGGAAGCATCAAACACTTCCTTGTGCTAGATGAGTGTGTATTGTGTTCATTTGTATTTTTACAATGCAGCTTCTGAAGGAAGTGTTTTCTTCAAGTTCTCCTCAAAAGGAGCAACTTCCAGACTTTGTTACTACACGCGAATCTATTCTTCAGGTATGCAAACTGCCGACCAGTTAACATGACTGGATGAAATTTATACGCACAAAATCTAACACTCAACTTTAGCATGATTGCACCAGGTTCACAGTTCACTATGAAAAGATAAAAAGGTTTTCATTTACAAGTTTTCTTCTGATGCTGATGAAACTTTAACCCATATATTTTAAAACGTTCAGTCCAGCTGATACTATTTCACATTGTGATGAAACTCCGCAAAGTTTTAGTCTTCATTTCATTTTCTTTATGGTTAAACATTTACTCGTTGTGGTCTACAGGCTATTGGTGATTTAACCTCGGCAAGTTCATATTTCGATTTCTTCTCGAAAGAACTCGAACAGAAGAATACGGTCTGGATTTGCATCACCTTCTGATGTATCTTGTCTTGATCTTATCAATCCCGTTACAATTTCTTCTATATCATCAGGAATTAGAAGAAGCTGAGATGGAACTCGAACTTGCACAAAAAGAGCTTCCTCCCAAAGCAGTATTCGATTTCCAAGATTGGCGTCAGCTTCCATTTATGTCCAGTAACAGAATTTGAGCATATTTATACTCTTAATTTTGAATGATGGGCTTTTGTTCATGATCATCCTTTATTTCATTCCATGCAGCCTATGCTAAAAACGATCAGCGGTTGCAGGATATAAAAGATCAGATTAAATCCATGTAAGTGCTTCATTCTTTTTGCTGCATTATCAATTAACTGTTATCTCCCAATATTCTCGTTAATCACGAGCCTATTCTTTTTGGCTTTCCCTATAGCAGCCACCACTGTTCAAACATAGCAAAGCCTGAGAAAATCAGTTAATATCAAATGTTTTTCTATATATGACTTTCTTAGCGTCTCTTGGAATTCTTTTTGATCAGCGAAAAAGCTAAACTGAGAGAAGAAATAGTAGCTCGCAGGCAACAGAAGCTCTTTGCCAGGCAAGCCCGTGCAAAATTTCTTGAAGAAGCAGCATTACGAGAAGTTGAACTCGTTCATAAGCTAGATAGGTTTGATCGTAGTTCCTTGAATTGTACTCTACTTCTCGTGGTGCAACTGCTTCCCCTTAATCTCCAAGATTGTAAATTCTTTTGCCAGGGAGAGGATAAACGAAACAGAGAAGGAGATGGAGAGGCAGCAGTTATTGGAAGCTGAGCGAGCTAAAACTAGAGAATTACGACACAATCTTGAGATGGAGAAAGAAAGGCAAGCACAGGTAAGCCATGGAGGATAAGCATGATAAGTTTTTTCTGGATAATTGTTCTTATGCAAATTAATTACCATAGATTTTTATACCTATTTATAGAGAGAACTGCAGAAGGAACTCGAGCAGGTAGAATCTGGGATTCGATCATCAGGGCGAGAATTACCATCTTCCTCTAGTAGCAGGTAAGTGCACCATAAATCATCCTCACTTTCAAAATGTTAAACTAAAGTTACCGAAATCTCTTATTCAAAACTATACAATCTTCTCTTCATCTATCTTTATAGCAGGCCACGAGAGAGATATCGAGAGAAGGATAATAACCAAGGGAATGAGGGCACATTAAGACCATCCAATCGCAATGTCCAGACCGAGACTTATCCCTCCTCACCATCCTTACCATTATCTCGAACATTTTCAGGACAACCTCCGATTATATTGCAGTCGAGAGAAAGATCAGATGAAGGTGGAAGCAACTACGAAGAGAACTTCGACTACGGTGACACGGGCAGCATAGGCGACCCAGAATCAATCTCAGCCGTCGATGGACTGCAGCAATTGGGTGGTCAGAGGCATGGTTCGAGGGGCGGGAAATCTTCGAGGCAGGTAATTGATAGGAAAGAAAGGGATGGGAGACGTGATGGGAAGTGGGAGAGGAAACACACTTCTTAGTATTAAATGTGTTTGTTGTCTTTGTTGTTGTTCCATATTTGTATCAGTGGCATGAATCTTTAGTTTTTCGGGATTTGCGGGTGGAAATGGGCGTGTTCATGGATCGGTTCTGACCCGGGTAAGATATACTATTGTGGATGCTCTGATGACATTGTTGACTTGGTAATGATGATTTATGGGTACGACTTAACCACCTAATTACATTTAACCAATGAACAGAAAAAAAAAACACTTTACATACCTGCCTGTAGTTTCTATGCGTGACAATAAAGATTTATTAGGACAATAGCTTATACACAATTCTACATGGGAAGCAAAGAGTTCTATACTTGCAAAACGAAATGCATAGTACTTGAATAGCTCATTACATTATAAAAAAAAAAGAACACGTAAGGATTAGATTGGAATCGCCTAACTAAAGGCAAATGACATTTCAACATATTGAATAGCAGCGAACCTAATAAAGTATGAATCATTAAGGTAACTAACCACGTATGTCCTCGCATGCAATAATAAAGCATTGGCCTTCGATGGAACTTGCAAGAAAATAATATGTGCAGTGAAGGCAAACCAAAACCACCACGATATGATATCTCCATGTCTAGAAGAACAAGAAGGCCTTTCCAATATTTCAAGGCAGAAGCTAAAAAGAGTACTACAAAGGAAGACGAAGAGAAGAATGTAATAACCGTTGGAGAAGATATGAGCAACGATAATAAGAAGCACAGAAGCTTGAAGCAGCTCATCGAAAGCCGATGTCCTCTATACCATTACTTGCAGGGAAGTAACTATTGAGGAAAAGCTGCTTTGGGCCATTTCATCGAGCAAAGATGCATTGCTTTGCTACTGAAACTGAACTAAAAATAAAGATCAATATTATATACTATGCATGTATGTATATGTCCGGATTGTATCCGATAATTGAGAAGAAAGAAGAGTATCTTTTTTTTTTTCTTTTTTTGCTAGAAAGATGAGCATTAAACTATAACTTATAAAATGACTGAACTTGGGCTCGAGTTAGATTTATTTTCAATGGACAATTAAAGAAAATAACCGGATTTCCAAGGATGATTATAACCTGCCATATATAATATATATATATATATAATATATATATATATATATCTATAACGTCTTTTTGGCATCATTTGTATTTACTCTAGGATTATCAAACGGATTAAAACATCGACAAAGCAGTCGACGAGATAATAAATGGGACATTCCAGAGTATATAATCAAGATAAATAAGCATGCTCAATACTTATAGAGCAAATGATAGTTCCACCGAATACTACAGAATAATGATTAACGAAGTTGCACAAAGGACAAAAACAAAAACCAAAATTAACGAAAGCATCAATTTCACTACCCAAACCAAGTTTTCGATAGGTTAGAACTTAGAACCATTACACATACGATGAACACAAAGATCTTCTCAACTCTTACGGCCTCTCTCATGCTCGACTCGAATACATCCTTCATCATCAAGGCATCTAAAAACTGCAATTTCTGGCAATCCTCAACAAAGCACTTCATTGTAAATGGGACAAGAAAAAACATGGCTTTGATCGAAACACTCTCTCTCTTCTAAAGGAAATAATCAGGAGTTCTACGAGTCACATCAGGCTCCCCTCTCCTTGGAGCAGGCTCAAACTGAAAAATATAGTAATAGAAAAACATGTAAGAAAAGATAAACAAATGAAAAGGAATCTCCTTCCTTTGATAATTAGAGGCACAAAAGGAGAATTGATATGGAGAGAGAGTGTGTGTGTGAGAGAGAGTACCTGGATAAATGTATGTTCTCTGCAATCATCAACTTCTAAGATGGAGGCCATATTACCGCAGCGGTAACAATAATTCGGAGCACTAAAGATAGTGACAACCTTTTGTTCCTGTAGAGGAGGTCGAGGCCAAAATGAGCTGAGAATCATTTGATTTCTAATAGCTAAATGATCACGTTAAAGTTAAAATGCAAAATCTGAATGAAGGTAGAGATTTTAAGATACATGGGCCCAGTTGTATCCCTCCATAACCAACTGATGAGCTCTGGCAATCAGCTTTAGATTGTTTGTATGATTGAATTGCTCCGATATGTCCTGCGATAGAAATGAGTGACATATATTAACGAACTAAATTGAGTCGAATTTTTTTTGTTCCCTAAGCAATCATAAAAACTTTGAGAAGAATGAGGATACCTGGCCAAAAGTGTAACCAGCACCACGAGGGGATATACCCCAACCACAACGATCATCGGGATCAGACCACAAAAGATCACACATAGGACCTTCATGTGGAACCTCTTGAACACGATCGAAGTTTCTTACATTGTCAAGTGTTTCAATTGACGGTGACAGTCCACCGTGCAGACAAAATATTTCTGACTCGACCTACACAAACATCAATTCATTAGAGCTGATTTCTGTAGACAGCGAAAAAGTTGATGTCCTGGCAAGAAAAAATTTACATACCAGTGCGGTCAGAGGGAGATAGTCAAACAGATCAGTAAATATCTTCCAGACATTGGCATTTCCGTACCTGTAATTAGATTGGTTCTTCAAAGCATTAGCATAAACATAGGGTGCATCAATCAAGATCAACAAGAAATTCTTTATATATAACTTTAGAAAGATACAAATTCCAAAAATGTATACTCAAACTCACTTCCGCAAGCATTCATCATAAAATCCATAGACTTGAGTAATCTGCAGAAAAGAAAAATTGTATTTTGTTAGAGTAAAGCAATAGGTTAAGAATGTCATACATACAAAAAAGGAACAGAAATTCTATACAGTCAATAAAAAGAAACTTATAAAGAAGACATGCATACGGTGGCTACTCGTGAAAAAAATAAAAGGAGATCACCAATGTAATCAACCTGTCTACTTTCATGATTTCCTCGAAGAATGGTGATCCTTTGAGGATAACGAACTTTAAGAGCAACCAAAAGCTGCAGGAGAACTAACCAAGTTAGCAGCCACCAATAGCAACTTCAGTAAATAAAAACAGCAAAACATGTCATATTTCAATCATATGCCGGTCATGCTTGCATGCCATATGATTCAGTAAATACCAATAACCCTTCCCAGTAAAAGGAAAAAGAAAACAATGCAACAGCCCTTCCAAGTAACAGAAACAAGAAGAAAGCAGAAACGCGAAAGATAGATTACAGAATATCATAACAATGAATGATTAATTTGGAATTGCATCAGACACATTGAATTGCACGTCTACTTACACTGACTGTTTCAACAGAATAGTAACCTCGATCAACATAATCTCCCATAAATAGATAATTGACGTCTGGACACTGCAAACAAAATGAAAGTACATCAGATCTAAAAAAAAAGACGCATACCAGGGAGGACTTGGCACATTCGGATGATAAATATGAAAAAGAAAAAAGAACAAAATAATTGTTTCTGTAATATACTGCATAATAGGAAAAACTGGATCGAAATCCGCATTTACAAATACCATGGTGTCACCTGAACTGAATTACAACTCCAACTGATCAAGGGCTCTAATGCTGGATAAATAAAGAAATAGAGGAAATTAATACCTTTCCACCAATGCGAAAGAGTTCTGCAAGATCGTGAAACTGTCCATGAATATCTCCACAAATCGTCACAGGGCTTTTTACGGGCTGCAATAAGCAACAGATTGAATTGAAGTGTTTCGATTCTAAGTCAATGAAACATCAAATTTGAAAGTTCTAAGGAAATATTCCCTACACATGAAAATTGATTAAAAACATTCCAATGAATGATGAAACACAAATAACAATCAGGTAACACCAAGCTCCCCGGCAACTTCCTCAAATATATTGGCCAATTAAATAGAGGAACGGACCACGCCACCCTATTTCATAACAATGATTTAGTCCAATTTGATTTAGTTCCAGATAGCCATCAAATAAGGTATTATCTCAATCCTATAATGATACATCGACTACAATTGACTGATACATACAAATATTAGGCCCCAGTAAAAACCGAACCGCGAAAGAGATGGTACATGATAGATATTAGATACGATGTTCAACGCATAACATGATCATGAAGTAAAACAAAATGATGCAGAAATACAAACCTGGACATTGCTTTCTTCCATTAAAATCTCTTTTGCTTTCTCACATAGGCCCCTAACCTACATTGACATATATTGAACATTCACAGTTGAACAACCCATTTCGATTGAGTTGGACCAATACCGGAAATTTTTTCCCAAGAATTAAACAAATTAAATTGATCCGTACGGAGTTGTAAAAATTAGCAACGAAGCAAAATCAACTCTATTTCCGCTGTTGCTGCCCAAGGATTATTGAAAGGCACCAATAAATTAAGGTTTAAAACAATTCTAACATGACAAATCAAGTGTCAGATAGAACCTCCTAAATTTGGTTTCAGACTGCCCCTTTATGCGAAAATATTAAATTTTCAAACAGAAAAAAAAAAAAAAAAAAAACTATTTCCCCGATTACGTTTCCAAATCACTACAAAAATATCTCAAAAGATATATTCCTAAATTCAATCTCCATTTGAGAAAAAAAGACCAACACCTTCTATCCCCAAAAAAATTTCCCAATTGCAAAATCCAATCATAACATAAGCCCAACATTTCCCATCCTCGAATACACGGTTCACCCCATACGTATACACACGTAGTATACACGCTCCCAAAAGGCACAAATTCCCAGACGAAAAAATCACCAGATCTGGATAATTAACCACGCAAAATAAGAAAACACGAACTCAATCAACAACAAGGTAGCGAGGCAAAACCTCGGGTTCAGACAGAGGTTTGCACTGCATCAACTGAGCGATCTGCTCGTCGAGATTTCCATGTGTGCTGGCAGCCATCAGATCTGAGCTCATCTTGAGATCTTCGCTCCGCGCGACGAATCAGATGGTCCTGTTCGCTCGAAAAGGCGTAGCTGTAGAAACTGCGTGTCTACGCTCTGTGCGCGCGCGCGCCTCTGAGAGAGAGAGAGAGAGAGACTGATGGAACCGAGGGAGAAAGGAGATGTGTACGATGGAAGTAACTCGATCTCCTTTTTATTTTAAATTTATTTTGTCCACAAAAAAAAATAACCATTTTAAAATTAAAAATTCACTTTATTTTGCCAATAATTACACAGTCAATCCTTACAGTTCTACTCTTTGTCAAATAGGTCCCATTTTTTTAAAAGAAAAAGAAACGTCGCCTGAGAGATTCGAACTCTCGCGGGGAAACCCCATGTACTTAGCAGGCACACGCCTTAACCACTCGGCCAAAGCGACGTTGCTTAGTTTCAGAGATCGTAAAATTCTTTCGCTCACATTCCCTTCAAATTCTTGATATGAACTTCCACCACACGTCATCAATCCTCAAAATGGCTACTCTGCAAAAATCTGCACCTGCGCCGCAACCGATTACGGCCTTTTGCCGTGCCTCCGCCGGCGCTCGCCTACCGTTGGTAGCATTTCTCACTCCTAGCCGTTATACGTCGCCGACCCACTTCAGTTTAAGGTACATCCTACTCGAAATCCATACACAGTGAGGCGCTTTGCTGTAGGTTATGGTAACTTCTTAAAGCTGTGTCCGAATCTTGTCGATAGGCATTGGTTTCTGTTTCTTAAAAACTACCATAGCCCTTAAAACTATGTCGATGACTTTGTCGTGTGTTAGCTGAAACAGTCTCTTCTCCTTTGCTGTGTGTGGGTTTGGTTTCGAATGACTTGAAGCTACCATAGCCCTCTCTCGCGTTTGGACTTGGGCATGAGGTGATGGAAGTAAATCGAACATCACTTGAGTTCGTGTTTCTTTTTCCCATGTTATACTTTCAGGTTCCATAGGGAAGTATCTTCCTCACATATAAAGAAGAGAAAACTCTCCCCATCTGCATCGAATACGAATCCTTCTGATCAGTCCAACGATACGAAGAAGAGCGACGATAACCCTCGAGGCCCTCCTTTCCTCACTATCTTGGCTGGTTTGGTAGTCTTTGGTACCATTTTTTGGATCATTGGATCCATAGTTATGTGGCTCTTTGGCCTTATTGTTCATCCTCCTCCGTTGAAATGAAGCGCACTTGATTCGAATTTCTTGTATTCTGCATCTTCTCTGAACAAAGGCATCATCATGTAAGAAACTGAACTGAAGAGAGGTGGTTATGACTTATGAGGAAGCTCTTTATTACTTATACAATCTTTTCTGCTCTTGAAGTAGCAGAAGCAATATCGTACAAATCCAGGAATTGGAGTTACACAGAAGGTTTATTTCATTATTCACACAAAAGCTGTTCGAAACCAGACAAACTCAATGCTAACACACTGATAAATGTTGCAATAAGCCACAGATGAGATGCCTATTCGCCTGAGTTGTGGCACGGGCCATTCATTGTCTGTAGATACTTCTCAAGAAAACAAAATTTGTAAGCAGTTTCAGGTACTTCTCCAATCCAATATACTATGCAGATCCTTTCTCTATGTCTTGGGGACCTTTTTCTTCTCCGTTCATAGAAGTGAATTTACTTCTTTCCGCGGACGTTGCTGTAATAACTGGTAACCACACATCAGCAGTGTTGCTTAATATGCTTTGGACTTGTGGGTCCGAAGCCATTGTTGAAGATATTAGCTCATCAACGTGGTCGAGCTTTGCTGATAACGCGTCCAATTCCCTTGCCATCTCCATCTAATATGAAGCAATAAGCATTTCTATGAGAATAATGGCACGAAGGAGATAGAACACATACATTCGGAGCAAACCTGGCTAAGATGTTCAGCAGATTTGGAAGGAAGCTTTCGACTTCCAAGCCGAGGTTTTTGATTTTGGCGCGTAACTCGACTTCCTCTTGATTGGTTAGCGACTCCACCTAAGAGGATACAATCATGATTGAACAGTTGAATCCTTTACCATATCTACCTTATCACAAATACCTAAAAATGGACGTGACTCAATTAAGAGAAGTTCCCAGATTGAAGATCGCACATTTGTAACAGAAGTTCCCACATCAGAATCATAACCCAGTTAACGAAAGTATCACATTTTCGACTCAAACGAACCACATTGACTGAGCCCACATAGTGGAATTCGATTATAAGACTATGTTTATCCATGACCTTCACAACCGGTCATGAGAATAAAATATTAATTTCTCTCTCCTCCACATTCACTACCTACACTTCAACAATTTTCATACTTTATCAACAACCCAACACAACCTATAATATTACTTTTTTATAATTATTTTTAGTAGTATTTGAATGTTTGAAAATAGATTACATTATATGATATAAAATTTAGATACTTTGGTTATTGGAGATAGAAAAATAATATGAGTTATGATATATTATAGAATGTAATAGAGAAATAGATAATTTCAAATTATGACTCAAAATGTAGCAATATTAGTCTCTATTTGTAGAGAAAAAAATCATATATTTGGTAAAAAAAAAATAAATTAAAATTTTAATAGATAATTAAATGTATCATAAAAATCAATAAAACCACAAAAACAATTTTGAAAACTGTGCACAACGGTTGGTGAACCAGGTTGGTCCACCAAACGGGTTGTGGGACGTTATGAGGAACATTTACTTGTTTGATTTATTTTATTTAATTATATTGCACAATCGGTTGTCCGGGTCATTGATAAACATAGTCTAAACTCGATGCGAAATTGAAACAATCATTACGATTCAAACGAATTACAAATATTATTAACAGGGGGACTTATTACCTCCCGAAGGAGAGTGGACAAAAGGTCGAAGAGTGGCGCATCTGCTCCAGCTACTGGCGATGTTGGCGATTTTGAAGTTTCAGACATTGTTTTTTTTTTTATTTATTTTCTTGTTATTTCTGCAAGTTATGACAGTCTCCGTTTGTGAGTTCTATGGATTGGATACTATAAAAATCGCTTGAGAATGCTTTTCTGACTTTACATCTACGTATAGGAAAGTGGGAAGAACGAGAAAATTATCGAATACGAGGTTTAGTTTTTCAAGGGTTATACTGGAATATAGACGTGGAAATAGGATCTTGTCCCTATTTATAGAAGGTAGTGAGAAAATAAGCCACAACATATACAAGTTAAATTAGGTAATGATATTTTGGTCCAAGGGATATTTGTGGATTCTTCCGAATAATACCTAGAAAAACTGATATGCAAACAAATGTTATTTAACCTTCAAGTGCTTTTGCTTTTCTCTTTTTCTTCGACGACTTCATACCTTGCCCATCATTATCAATTGTTGTTGTTTCCTTCACTGTGACCGTTCTATCACTCTCAGGCTTTTCATCTTCACCCTTCTTCTTCAAAACTACACCATCATTGCAGAGAACAAACTATGGTAAACACAAAAACAAAGGGCCTGCAATTTTTTTAAAAAAAAATTGGAGAAATTATGTAATCAAAACCTATCAGCTTGAGACCATTTATCCAAATTCTTGTCCAACAAACGAGCACATCCAGTATGGGCAGCAAGGAGTGATCCCGTTACGTGGAGTAACTCTTCGTCAAAGCTAAAATGCATACAAAGATAATTTAAGACGCAAGGCAATGCTATAATTCATAAAAGGAAGACTTTCGAATCTTATATGGCACGAAACAAGCTGCAAAGCCCCATGAATGACACAAAAACGCATTAAACATTTCCATTGAACTCAGTTCCAATTTCTTTGCCTCTATACATGAATGGCACAACCAGACACTACATTTGGAGGGTGTTCAACAAAAACAAAATAAAACAAAGTAACATGTTACCTATTTACAGTAAAGCGTAGAACAGATCCAACCTTGATTTTATGTTTCTTATGGAGTCGGCTGACAAAGTATTCCTTTCCTTTTTTCTGCAAAGGGCGAAATGAACAATAACGCATTTTGCTAAAATTTTTACAGCTCAATATTATAACATACACAAACATCATGTATAAACACTTACAGATTTATGCTTGAACTCTTGGCGTATGTCTTCATCAGCAATGAACACGGAAGAAAACCCAAGAACCACAGCATGGATCGAATTCGAAGTGATCTTAAGGACCTCTCCCTCTGTCAAGGATTAAAAAAACATAGAAGCTCATCTCATAGCTTTCAATCACATCAGAAACGCAGGAGTAACCAAGAAGATCCATGAACACTAGCATGAACATAGATATTTACCTACCTAGCACCATATCAGGGGTTGGATTGAATAGCAGCAAACGAGCTTTCAACTTCACCGCAAGCTCGGGAGACAGTCCAGGTACGATCTTCGCTAAATTACTCTGAACCTTTGGATCGTACGCCAACACAACTCCACCAAACGTCTCATTATACCTCTCGCAAACATTCAAGTTTCATCAACCCCATAAATGATAAAACCAGCTCACCTTAAATTCGCACTAGTTGGCCAGCATCGATTAACTGAAACCGTGAAGCTTACGTGAAGAGTAAAGTGCTAAGCTCGCGTAAAATAGCTCCGTTGACAGAATTAGCACTCGAAGGATGTACAAACACCGCTAAATTCGCCTCGCACTCCTTAAGACCGTCCATTGAACTAGAAGTTGACTGAAATTTCAAGCCAATAGTATTTTTACATCAACGGAACCAGTGGGGGTCAGAGGTCCGACGACCCCCCGGCGGCCGACGCTAGAAGGGTGGGTGGTGGCGTCGGCATTGATTTTTTTGTGAAGATTAGGAGGGCGAAGATTAGAAAAACAAAAAAACCCTAAATCGGCTTAAATTGTTTTTTATATGGTTAGTGCCAAATGGACTGAACTTCTATTGGGCTAAAATCTATAGTATCCAAAATTCAAAACTATCCAAGAGAAATCAACTTCTACATTAAAATTGGATCTCCAACTAAACTATGCATTTCACTACAGCTTTTTGCAGTAATTTGAACTCATACTCATACATACATCCACAGATCATAACATATACATATTCTTCCTCTGTTATTGCCTATCCTTTGTTTTGCCATGCAAGAAGAAGCGACGGTCCTCATCTGCCAAGAAGGAGGATTACCAGAAATATTACAAGTACGAAAAAAGTGTCTGAACATAAAGCATGAGTAGAACCAAAATACATGTCTAAATGCGAACAAGTCGGTGCAAATTGATGTTCAATCAGCGTACGAAAACGAAGGAGAAAGAAAGCATACCACTTTCTTCACCACTGCATAGATCTCCGAGCCTTGAGATGGCATCGACGAGCGCCATTTCATGCTCCTGCGATTGAGAATCAAAGCATAAGCATAAAAATAGCGATAAGATGCAAGCTAGAATGTGTTTGTTGTGAAATCGGAAAGTGTTGACAACCTTAACGACTCTCTTTGCCTTCTCCATCTCAGCAGGGTCGGGATGACTTGCGCTAAAAACTCGCTTTACCTGAAGAAGTCAAGGGGTCGGGTCAATTCATGAAGATAGCCAACTATCGAACTATTTTTACTATGTACAAAACGTTTCACCTCACTAATAAGGGTATCTGTGTTAAGCAGCTTAATATCACGATGTCCCTTCTTTGCAAGGCCGTTCCTTAATGGTGGAATGTTGTTTCTCGGCTGGCTTTTTGTGATCCCTCTTCCCCTTCCAACATTATCTCTACCAAAAGGTCCATTTAGTCCGAGGCCAGGCCCACCATGACCTCCATGGTCTTCACTGTCCCATTTTATATCATTGGGAGAAATCTACAGGGAAAAAAAGGAAGCTATTGAATGCAATGCAATCACTAAGTTGTTTCTCATCAATATATACTTAAGTTTACGAACCATATTTAATCTAGTACGTTTAGCATGTGAACTAACTAATCATTCAAAGTACAAAGTGATTTTAGTAGCCATATGATATTTCAAATAGATCGTCTTGCACTGAAAGTTGAATGACAAAGCAAAATCCATAATTCGAAAGATTTACCTCAGAAAGATTGACCCACTCCCACGTTTCATTTTCGGTGCCCATGTCGTAAACAAGAGCATGCCGACCCTGGAAAAAAACATACAGCACCAGCTTAACAAAAGGAGCTTGTGAAAGCGCATAACTCCATAAGCTACCAATTACCTCATCTGGTTTATAATCAGCTATCAAAGCTTCATAAAAGTTATTGTCCTCAGGCCATCTCGTCCTAACTTTCCTTCCGACTAAGGGATCAAAAGCACCATGAGCTGGTCCATTTGTTTGAGCCCAGAAGATAAACGGTTACCATATTGACCTTTTCCAGCTGAACCTGGATGAAGGGAAGGTGCGCCTGGCGGTATCTGAAAGGCGAAGAAGTCTATAAGAAAAACAAACAGAGCAAAAACTCTTGGTTTAAACTTAATCATGAGTATTTTGACTAACAGGTTTATGCTTTTTGCCTTTTGGACCCATCATGGGTCCACGCTTTGCTGATGAAGAGGGAGGCTGGTTTGCAGCAACCGTCGTTTGTTGGCCGAAAGAAGGAGATGGTCCAGCAAATGACTGAGAAGGCAAAGGTGAATTCTTCTTCGATTTCTTACGAGAAGCTGAAACAGATGGACTAGGCATAGGATCACGGACTGTTTGGGCGGCACTACGCACTCCACTCTGAAGAAGCCCACTTGATTTCCTCCACTCCCTAACAAAATTCCCAATCTCGTAAATTAATTGGCGTGAATTTTCAGCAACTAATATTTACAATACGAAACCTTATTCTTCTAATGGTTTCATCACCATTAGCCCTCCTGAGAAGTTCGCTGTGCTCCTCATTTGATAGTTGTAACTCCTTCCTGAGCTCAGTGATTAAGCCTTCTTTATCCTGATGAAATTAAAATTATCGACAGGAATTTGAATCTGATCAAAGTAACATTTCCTAATCAAATTTAGGAGTATAATAAGGAACCCTTACCCAGGAAAGGGCATCGGCTTGCGCTTTAAAGGCTCTCAGAACTGAAAAATACGCTTCTTTCCCGAGTTGATGGATCTCGCCTTCCGTATCACTCTCTTCATGAACTTTCGGATATGCAAAGGAACCCATGCCAACGGGCCGCCGATTACCAGGAAAGCGGCCTCTTAACATTCTGTTCTGAAGTGGCGGAGGTAAATCATCGTCGGTGCCTGTAGAAAAGGAAATTAGAAAACAGATCGAGAATAATTGTTACGGTAAAAGAAAAAACCTAAATTTGCAAAAATTGAAAAAGATTGTATCTACACATACTCCATTTCAAGAAAATTTTGTTTCTCAAAAAACTAGCCATTGATTATTCGATAGATAATTAACCGAGTCGATCACAAACTAGTATATCGAGTAGTTTATACTGCGTTAGGGGAATCAGTTGTGTATGTTGCTCACCTGTAACTTTGTCGGAAAGGACAAAGTTATTGGTGCATTTACGCGATCGCAAAATAATTTCCGGAAAAAAAAATACCATCATAAACAAAATACACTGCATTGTTACCTCAAACCGCATTCAAACTTAAATAATCAACGGTAACTTCTACAAAATTACAATGATAATTCTTGTATAAATACACGTCCTCATTCCTTATGAAGGAAGGGCGCCGAAATCATTTAGCCTACAAGACTTCAATTGGCGAGACAAGTGGCAACTAACAACCCACTACACGTACAACATAGAAGGGAAAATTTGAATAGAGCCAACCCCGCTTTTTCGAGCCAAAAACGTCTTATTGCATGGCACAAAGGATTTGATTTGATCAATATTGGTTTAGCACCAGAATGGCTAGATGATGGATATTTCTGAAGACTTATCCACAATGCATAAGCATCACACCCTATGATAATTGCTTCTGTTCATAATCTCTTTATAGGGCCATCATAAATATATATTATGATGGAACTATGCACCTTAAACCAGATAAGATGTTGAACCAGAACATGATAAACCAAGACAAAGCAATAGTGCCAAAGATGGTCCCTTTCCATTTATCATCAGTAATTCTTGGCTTGAGCTCCCACACTTACAGAAATAGGCATACTTCGAGAATTATAGCACCAAAAAAAAAACTCAATGCGCAAGCACAAAAGATCAGCAGCAGCAAAAACCCATCAACCAAACAATGCACGTAACTCCACATACCCTAAATCACATTCAACAGATAAAGCCTAACCCACGCATAGAAAAATTCCAACATCAATCATTTGAAAGAAAAGAAAAAAGAACAAAAAAAGCTGAGCAACTGAGAATAAATCTCACCACTGCTATCGTAATCGACGTCCATGGCCAACTTACACCGATCAGTAGAATCCACGATTAATCCCAGCTAGTGATGACACCAAAACACCCTCACATAAACTCCCCCACCCCGACAATCCTACTAATAACCCACAAGGTTGAGGTTAAAAGAGTCCACGCCGAATCACGCACGATTGATGCCTCAAATCAGTGTAACAATAATCAGCTATCGAGCCCGCACTTTTGCGTGAGTTGTCAAGGAAGTGAATTAAATTAATTCGGAGTTAGAAATGTAATTAGGGTTCGAGCCCAATACTTCTTTTTAATTTATTTTCCTTGATTCTGAAATTGGGAGAATTTTAAAAAAGAGGAACGATTCTATTTCGTTTTAAAAAAAGAGGAACGGGTTCTCAAATGACTGAAATATCCTTACTAAAAAACTGGTTAAGGAGGCTAATCCGTTTTTTTAACAGTGAAAAGTTATTCGAGTTTTATTCGAGTGACATAATACTCGAATAATTGACTCGAACAAATGCATTTTTGACTTATTAAAAGCGAAAAAATTATTCGGATTTATTCGAGTAAAAGCAAGACTCGAATGACTTACTCTAATAATAAATCGAAGAGATAAGGTGACTCGAATAATGTGCAGAAAATTTAAACGAGTAAGCTACATTATTCGAGTATCTTATCGAGAGTTCTTTTCGAGTCAAAACTCGAATAAAGAACTCGAATAATATACTCGAATAAGCAGTGTTTTAAAAAGCTCGGAAAGAAAATTAGACACAAATCACTCGAAAACCTTAAATCCCTCGCGCTCTCTCTTCGAATTCAAATCACTCGAAAAATCGTACACAAGCCCAAGCATAATCAAATGGCGAAAAGAAAAACGAGATCATCGGAGCCTTCCGCGCCTGTTCGTATCCGGGTGGATGAGCAAATCGACGGCGGTAGAGCCACGGTGAGTTTTTGGTCGCATTTTGGGTTTTTGTTAAATCGAATTGGTTGAACGAATTTCTTGGTTAGATCTTTTGTTATTAGCGTTAAACGATCGATTTTGATGTTAAATCTTTGCGTAAACGTCGTAATCGGTCGGATTTTTGTAAAAATCGTTTTCATCGCCTTTTCGAGTATTTATTCGAGTAATTAGGGTTCGAATAACTTCTTGACGTATTCGAGTGATGTTTTACTCGAATAATTTACTCGAATAACAGTGAATTTTGCTTTTTTTTGCGTTTTCAGATCTATCTTCCGACGAAGTTGCCGGCGGACAATTTCTACCATGCCACCCTCACTCTGAACGCGCAGTACATGTCGGTATGCGAACGCATCCGTATGCTTTTGAACGAGGAGGAAATGGAGGAGATGGTTAGACGGACACAGTTCGGGAACCTGATAAAGGTGGCCCGAAACCACTACAACTCGAACATGATCATGTGGTATTTGATGAGCCGGCAGGTGGAGTACATGCCGGACTCGAAGGAGTTCTGGATGGTCGTTCGTGGGCGACCATTACGATTTTTATTGGTCGAGTATTGCCTACTCACGGGCCTCGACTGCGGCGCTAACGAGCCGGAGATACCGTCATCGAACGAGTTTGCGACGAGGCATTGGCCTGGTATTAATTCTATTTTTTATCTTTTTGATTCGTTTTTTTACTTCGATTTCAAAAACTAACGTTTGTTTTATGGCTCGCAGGCAAGCCCGTTATATATTTACACGATTTGGAGAAGAAAATCACGGAAATGATCCGTGACGCCGGTGGAGCCTCGGGCGTTCATCCCGAGAAATTGAAGATCGCGGCCCTTTATTTTGCCGTCGGGGTGCTAGGGGAGCGGAGGGTAAAGAAGGACTTGAAGGTCAAGGAGGAGTGGCTCCGTCTGGTGGAGGACTTCGACCGCTTCAACGAATATCCTTGGGGAAGGATATCGTCCGAGGAGGTCATTTATGGTCTGAACAAAGACCTCTTGGGGAGGGCGATGGAGATGGCATCGAATGGAAGAACCCAAACAACCTTCGATATCAGCGGCTTCGTAATGCCGCTTCAGGTAAATAAATTAGTTTTGTATTATTATTTAAGACATATTATATTTATTTTAACTTACTTCTACTCTCTTTTATCAGGTTCTGGCATACGAGTGCTGGCCGACCGTCGGGCAAGAATTCACTGTGAGAAGAGCCAGCGAAGGGCTCCCGCTACCCCGTATGTGCCATTGGAAGACGACATTTTACGGCAAGAGCTCTGCTCCGGGATGGCAAGCGGTCGAGCGTGCATTCGGTGCCGTGGCGATGGATGTAAGTATATTTATTTATTTATAATATGGATTTATTTAGATTGCGTTTTCTAAATTGTACAAATACACAGGACGTGCGGTGTTGCCTTACACCGACCGATGCTGAAGCCGATTCAAGGCACTTCCGCACGGTCGCCGGATTTTGTGGCAGCTGGAATGATGCCGTGGCCCAGAAGATAGTGGAGCATCTTCTAAATGGGCTGCCGGTCTACTGCACCGAGCATCGGCTTCCTCCGTCTCCTCCTCGGCCGTCTCCTCCTCCTTCCGGCTCAATCATCGCCCATTTCGATAGAAGAATGGACAGGCTGGAAGGCGATGTATTTCATTGTATGTTATGCAACGACTTTTATTAAACATTGTAATCTTCATAAAGCGACTTATTAACATCATGAAGGCCCTAAAACATCGAAATATTGATATTTATACATCTATGTATCGAGATAATAAAAATTCAAAAACTCTGAAAAGAACACTCGAATTACAAGATATTATTCGAGTACGGTATTCGATGTTTTTGTAAATTATTCGAGTTTATTCGATTACTCGAATAAGTTCAGGTTTTCGTTTTCGACTTTTTATTGTTACGTTATTCGAGTGGCCTATTCTAATAATATTCGAGTTGTGCATTTTACTCGAATAACAGTGAAAAAAGCTACAATCAAGCCAAACTCACAATAATCCATCAATCTCATACAACCTCATACATCAAACTCATACAACCTCATACATCAAACTCATACAAACTCATACATCAAGATTTACTTAATGTCTACGACCAAACTCACCGACGGACGGAAACCTCCTTTCTTTTCTCCGACCACGCCTTGCTACGAACGGAGGCGGCAACACCAATTGATCCGAGGTATCCCACTCGGCTTGATCCGGAACCGGCGAAACTCGTCCGTGATAAGCATACTGCCACGTTAGGACAGAATAATATTCCGAACACAACGGGTAGAAACTCATGTTCGCTCGTAGACTCGCCGCGATTGCATGTGGACAAGGAATCCTGTCGATGTCGAATTGGCGGCACGTACAAGTCTTCGACCGCAAGTTTACAATGGCACGACCCCCGGAGATCGGACATCGTACTCATGCGGAGCGATTTCATGTACTTCATACCCTTGACTTAGCTCATACCTCTCACGGAGCTTCATTTCCACCGTCGGGGTAAACCGCGTGGTTGCTTGTCCAGATTGCTGTCTGTATCTAGCAAACCAATCCTCCGTCAGCCTCTGTATCGATTCCAGAAGCGCAATGATCGGTAGCTTTCTTTCTTCGCGGAGTCTTGCATTAATCGATTCCACCCCGTTCGTAGTTATGATGTTATAGTGAGACGTCGGAGAATAGGCTCGACTCCATCGTTCCTTAGTATCAGTCTGTTGCAAATACGCGTATGCGATGGGAAACCTATTCTCAAAATCACCATATTGTGAATCAAAGTCGCATTGCTTGTATATTTTAGCAATGTGTATGAACGTCTCGGTCGCACCCTGCTTCTTACACCTGCTTTTCATATTTTGTGACAGGTGCCAAATACAATGACCGTGGTGCACACGACCGTAGACGGTTGCAACGGCGGCTTTGATAGAAGGAGATCTGTCGGATACGATGACAAGATCGTCCTCGCTGGGCACGACTTGCAAGAGCTCGTTCAAGAACCACGACCAAGCTTCTATGCACTCGTTATTGTCGATTATGCCCCAAGCTAAAGGAAACTGATGGCGGTCGCCATCCTCCGCTGATGCAATGAGCAACGTACCCCCATACTTTCCTTTCAACCAAGTACCGTCTATGCAAACAACCTTCCTCATGTGACGGTATCCCGCAATACAAGCACCAAGGGATAGGAATGCGTGCTTAAATCTCCGCTCGTCGTCCAGATATACACTTGCTATGGTTCCCGGATTCACTCTTCTCAACGTCGACAGGTACGACGGCAACAGCTTGTAACTCTCATCGGGGTCACCCTTCATTGCATTTTGTGCTAAAATGCCTCCTTTCCATGCTTTGAAGTACGAAACTTCAATCCCACGATTTCTCATCATTGTTTGAATGAGTTTAGGGGCCGGTGTACTTGTTGAACCCTGAAAAGATTCAAGCAGCATATCACTCACGGAGGTTGACGATGCTTGAGTGAGTCTTGCGTTCCGATTTGCAAGGTCGCACGTATGTGTGTTGCAATACGTACGAATCGAGAATACGGATGTATCCTTAATCTTCGCCGTCCATATCCTCCAAGTACATCCATCCTCTTTGCATCTCACGCCATAGTACGATCGGGAAGATTTTATAATCTTGACCTCGAAGCATGCCTCTATAGCAACTCTTTGGATCCTATTCTTGACGGCCTTCTTATCCTCGAATTCATCACCGACCTTCATGGTGGAACCGTCGGTAAAAGAATACCGATCGCTAGGAATAGTTGCATTTTCCTCTTCCTCCTCCTCCTCATCATTCCCGTCCGTCCGTCTACGCCATCAAAATTGACGTGCACGTTCTGCCGTGATGCAACATTCTCATCACGGTGGTTCGCCTCATTGTGACCTTCACCCCCATAATTCACATCTTCGCATCCGCCAAAGTCGATGATACGGTCAAAATAATCATCGATGTAACCACCGCCATCGCTACGAACCTCAATTGGAACGGGACCAACTTCATCATCCGCGAGAGTTTGACGGTGGAGGGTCGTAGGGAGTCCAATCTCCACACGGAGAACGATCTATCCATTGGACCCCCTAAGTATATATAACCCTTCAACTCTCGATCATTCTTTATATACAACGGAGCACACCCTTCCATACCTCTCATAGATGGCTGATAACTTAGCTTTAACTCCGGCCTCCCGCTTACGCCAATAGTCTCGTATATTTCGTTCCGCAGATCGTCCAGCAAACAACAATCGACATCGAACCCAATGGGCTTCATATTTGTTCCCATCCTTGGAACCCATGTCCATTTATTATCATTCTCAATTATCCATTCTCCATCGTAATCAATCATGATGCTGGTCGGCATAACCTGCGTATGAAACAAATCATTGTTAATAAAATTTAATTGCAATATGCATTATTCGAATAATTTCAATATTCGAAAAGTTGAAATTAATCGAGTAAACCATTCGAGTAGTAAAACAACTCGAATAGAGTCTTCGAGTGTTAAGATTTTGAAGACACTCGATAAGTTGTTATCGAAGAAATAAATGGAATAATCAACTTTTATTGCAAACGAGTTATTCGAGTAAATAAAATATTCGGAAACAAATTATTCGAGTAAGACAATCGAGTATACGTTTAACTCGAATAACATATCCGAATAATATGTAAGTGTAAAATTTCATAAACAATTGTATTAATCGAGTAAAGTTTCCGAGTTTATTCGAGTTTGATGTACGATTTGTATGTTGCCAAAACAACTTATCCGAGTGACTTTTCGAGTCAATGTAAACTCGAATAACAGACTCGAATAATCGGAAAACGAAAATTTTCTGCAAATTCGCACAGATCTAAGGTTAAAATGCTACCCATAACTACCCAAACATTCGAAAATCTAATACCCGATGCTCGAAATGTAAATGTCATTAACATGAACGGAAATTACAATGCCCGATAATATATACTTGTAACCGGCGTTAACATGAACGAAACTTACTGTATATGCGTTCAAGAACGAAATTGGGATTCTTGGAGCTTGGGTGTTTCGATTTCGGCGGATGCTTCAGCTCGTTTTTCCTTCAAGATCTCGTTTTGGTGTTTCGTGGGTGCATTAATCAATGAGGTTGGTGCGTTTTCTTTTTTATTTTATATATATATTTCTTTTTTTTATTTAGGTATTAATTAGGAGTTTAGTTAATTAAGGAAACATGTTCTTCTTTTTTAATTGACTCAGTCAAGTTCCCTTTTTTTAAAAAGAAACCAAAAGTAATCTTATTTTTTAAAATAGCCCTTTTTATTGAAACTCTTTCAAAGAAGATTTCGCACTGTACAACAGAAGCTGCAGAAAAGGCCAAATTGCATCTTTGTACCCGAAACTTTGACTTTATTACGAATTGACCGCTCAAATCAACAATGAGCACTTTGAGTCCCATATTTCCAAATATAATCGATTTCGGTCTGTTTTTTCAGACGGCATGAATCTTAATACCGACGACGTACGTTGTGCCATGAACAAAATTATTTACAATCAAGAAATACATTCAAGGGCAGTATGGGTCAACAATGGACCACTGTTCAAAAATATGATACAATAATTCAACCAAGAACATAACCTACTACTAATTCAGGAAAAAAAAAAAGTTAAGACAACGTTAAATATGAGCTCAAAGGATATGTTAAATACAAGCAACAGTTGCTAATCCATTTACAAAGGCGGGCGGGAAATCTCAGGTTAGATCATGCAGATAATTCCACCTTGGAAAGCTTCGAAGTAACCTTCAATGTAATATCATCGTACGGCTTGTCTTGATTCAAATCTATAAGCCCAGAGTTCTTCAATACCTGGAAAAACAATATCGAAAACTCATATGAACAAAAGCTTTGCAGATCGAAAAAGATGGGAGCTTTACAGTTTTTCTGAATGTATAAACTGACCAAAGTCTCAGCAAACATTCGAGCACTGATCTTCCTAGACTTTCCCTCGAGGATTTTGCCCAAGCTGAGATCGCCGGGCGAATCGTTCGACTTCTCTGAAGTGGGTGGCGTTGACAGGGATTGCCTTTTCAAGTAGTGGGCCACAGCCCTGCGATAGAAACATGCAATATTTCGTCGAAAGATTCTACCTTTTCTTTATCTCGTGAAGACAATGTAGTAAGATAAGAATCTTACCTCGTTCGTGCAGGCAAAGTTCCAAGTTCGGGACTTTCTTGCTCGTTCGAGTTGTTAATTTCAGGCGTCCCTATTTGAGGAACGGTTACGATTTCGTCAGTCTAAATTGGACATCAATTACCAGAAAGGAAGAAACGATAAAATTTTTAATATTAAAAAATTTTACCTGGTGCAAAATTGAATTCTTGGTCGAGGAAACGCAGCTCCTATTACCAGAAGTGAAAAAAATAAATAAAAGCAAGCAGCAATTCAAATAATGCCCATAAGATATCAAAATCGAAAATATCAAAAAACTTCGAAAAAAAAAAACGTACTCCAGGAGAATTGGGCGGAAGTTCAGGGACGTCTGAAAGTGTCGCGGGCTCAAACTCAAAATCTGTTCGACGAAATGAGTCGGGCGTTCTCATTTCCATATCAAAAGCACCAACGGACGAATTTGTATCTTCAATGGGCAACACGGTATCTGCTTCAGTAGTATCGAGACGTTCTGATCGCAGGCCAAAGTTGGTATTTTCGGGAGTGTATAAGCTTTTCCCACTAGGAGAAGGCACAGAAGATGGAATAAATCCCTCGGGCGAAGGCGAACGATGATTGTCGTTATTATTACGGAGAACTTCCATGTCCATTTCATCGCCATCATCATCAGCTGAAGGAACTTCCTCTGTCACGTCTATGGCAGAAAGATGAGGTTTTGAAGGGACAAAGTCTTCTTTATGCATGTCTAGCAAGTCGGGACATAGCCCTGCAAGACAAGGAAGCATTCAGTAAACATAGGTTTTTAGCGATTCGTATGTGCAAGGGTAAGGTATGAACTGAGAACTTACCAGTAATGAAAGGCTCGACGAAAATATCGTCCTTTCTATGCCTTTTGCTGTCCCTAAATATGTCTAAAGAAGACACGTCCCTCTCCCTTCTCTTCCTACATATATCTGTAGTGTCCTCCAATGCTTTCGTCACACGCCTAATATCACCGTAACTCATAATTATAGGAAACGAAAACGTAACGGATTTAGTAATATATATATAGAAACATAAATACCTGTTACTCAATATAGTAGCCCGATCGAAGAGCTCGTCCTTCCTTTTCCTCCTCTTAATTTCCCGAGGAGGAGCAGCAGCAACTGGTAGGGGACTTTCAGCCATGGGCGATTCTTGAATCTCCAATTCAGGCATATCATGGGCTGCAAAAAATCGAAATTCCCATTAAATGCCAAGCGAAGATAAAACCGTTACGCAAAAGCGCACTCACAGAAATGCGCCGAAAAGTCGAAATTCCCCTCTGAGTCCTGCCTCTCGAAGTGGGCACGAGGTGGCGAAGATGGGCCTGCGGGGGAAGAAGCATCTCTTATCGGAGTAGGAGTGTTCCTATCTCGGATAATCAGATCCTCTAGAAACTTATCGGGCTCAGCACGGTCGGGCAGTATTGGCGAAGCGCTGAAGCCGAACCCTTTTCTCGCCTCGCGCATTATTTCAACACTGGGTTGATTTCGTGGCGTGCTGCAACCCGTGCCCCCTTCGCCAGCTGTCGATCGACGGTTGGAAGAGGCGTAATCAATGCCAGCGCCGGGCCCCACAGGAGGAGGAATGCTGAAAGAGAAAAAGGGTCAACAAGAAAACAACCAAACAGAGATGACATAGCGTAAAAAATGGACTCAATCGTACTCTTCATTTTCTGAAGAATTCATGTTATCCTCGTCCAGCGAAATGATTATAAACGGATCTTGGCTGGTCGGGATTTGCTCTGTGGTATAAATGCGCGGCAAAGGTAAATATTTTGTGATTCATAGATAACCCACAAACTTATATTACTACCTGGCAATGTGATTTCCTCCTGGCTCTTAGTATGCGCATCTTCGGCCCTATAAACATGAATATTTGAATCAACTGCGCGTGTAATGAATAAAGGAAAATGCAACCACTTTCACCGAATTATTACCATTGCTTGTAAGAATCGTCCAACTCTAGCGCGTCAAGCTCGAAGCACTTCGGAAGTGTGACTGAATGGAAGGACGCGTTAGTTGCGCCCTCGGGTAGGTTGACGTTCTTCGAAGCGATAAAGGCTCTGTTCAGCAAAGCGCTCACACCTTTGCAATCCTCGCAAAGATATTCAACTTTCTTCGCGTATATTCTCACAATGCCAAGCAATAGAAAACCCGATATTCTCAGGGCGATGGGAACCTCGGGATTCATTATTCTTTCTGCAAAAAGGTTTTAAGATGAGGATCTGATCTATTACAGCAGTAAAAGGAAACACCAAAACCGTATGTAATAGCGCATGACCAGTCGGGTCCACTGCGAATGTCTTAACTGCAGTTTAAATGGTAAAAACGTAATCGTTGAACAACAGCTAAGCCTCCTACTCAGAGTAAAATCAATTACTAATAGCCATAAACTTCACAACACGTTAGATATATGTGACTCGACTGGTGAAAGAGTATCAGACAAAGAAAATATTTTGTTGAGAACGAACAAAGGCGCATAAAACTTCTTACCGACGTATAAATAAAAATTTTTGTCGCGAATGAAAAATATCGCATAAACCTCACTAAGAAGTCAAACGAATTTCGAGAAAAAACAAAGCCCCCAAGAAAGAAGGAACAAACAAACCAACAAATCCACATTTTCGGACATAAAAGGGTACTCCAAAATACTTAAATAGCAAATAACGATTAAAAATCGTAACTTTCTTTACATTTTCATAACAGGTCGGTCTTACACACCAAATAAAAGATAAACGAAATTCATTTACGATCTTCTCAATGCCAGCGGACCTAATCTAATCCCCAGCAAAAACCCTATCCCTGCATCTTAATAAATCTAGGACAATATGGAAGCAAACGAACTCTAAGCCCTGCAGCAGTTATACATACATTTTATTCAAACAACACGTAAGACATGCGTAGTGTGACCAATCCGGTAAAGCAAACAAATTGTGATAAGTGAAAATCAACAAGTGCATTTCAAATGGTAAAAGCATATCATTTGAACACATAGCTATGCATCCTAACTCAAAGTAAAATCAATGACTTGAAAATAGCCCATAAACCATACCAAGCAGAAACTCAACCACATTTCCCAGAAAAAATTACCCACAAAAGTCAAAAACGAAACCAGCAAATCCAAAATTCAGTAATAAGAGGGGACCCCGAGGTTTTAAATAGCATACAAACAATTAAAAATCGAAACTTTTCATAACAGGGTAGGTCCTACACACCAGATAAGAGATAAAAAAATCGAAACTCCATTTACAACCTTGTCAATTTACAAACTTGTCAACACCCACGAACGTAAACCACCCCCCGCAAAACCCTCCTCTAGCATCCTAATAAATCTCGTAAAAAAAAAATGTTTACAAAGAAATAACCAAAAAAAAGGAAAAACAAATGCAGCAACGTACCGACGGTGGAGGGTATGTCCGTAGAGGTGTATTGAGACTTCTTCAACCTATGCTGCAAATGAGCCGCGCACCAAACAGTCCCTAACGGGCCTTTTCTTGCCAAGAACGTGTGGGAGTAAAACATCTTCACCTATTACAGCAAATTAACAACACCCTATTCGTCTATTTCCTTGTCTACGGCAGTCTTATGTGCCTGCGTTTGCGTGTGCGATTTTTTTCAGTAACGGAAATGTCTATCGGTGAGGGCGTGGAGTGTGTATGTATATGCTTCGATTGACGTGTGAGAGTGTGAGAATTAATGTCGTCAACCTTTTTAGGGGTATAGCGGGAAATTTGCTACTGCCGGGAAAAGGAAACGAGGCGCCAAAACGTTAAAAAGCTTCGTCTTTTTGATAATTACATTAGTTCCGCTAATAAAATGTCCTTTTACTTTACGATATCTACGAAATTGCCATCGCGGGGCTTTTTTCTAGGAGTGTGCTTACGTTGCAAGTCTTTGGTTCTTCAGCAAAGAGATGTTTGGGCTGATGTCGCGGCTTGACGCCACGTGGATCGTTAGCCATTCGCGTGTTTTTCGACTTTCTCTTTTCCACGTGGCGAGATGGCATTGGAAGGTTAACAGATACGCGGATCGACATCAGTCTAAATCCCAACCGTCCATCGGGAAACTTTCAGAATCGCCAGCACCAAAGCTTTCCCGCTCTCAAGAACATCCCTTTATAAATGAATGAAATGAACGCATCCCAATTTCCACCCTCAAATCACATCAACGTCAATCTAGCGATTGAAAAATCAATTTCATGGCTCGAACTAAGCAAACCGCTCGCAAATCGACCGGCGGCAAGGCGCCACGCAAGCAGCTGGCCACCAAGGCGGCGAGGAAGTCGGCTCCGGCGACCGGCGGCGTCAAGAAGCCGCACAGATTCCGTCCGGGCACCGTCGCCCTCCGTGAGATCCGCAAGTATCAGAAATCGACCGAGCTCTTGATTCGTAAGCTTCCTTTTCAGAGGCTCGTCAGAGAGATAGCGCAGGATTTCAAGACGGATCTGAGGTTTCAGAGCTCGGCGGTGGCTGCTCTCCAGGAGGCGGCGGAGGCTTATCTTGTGGCTCTGTTCGAGGATACCAATCTCTGTGCTATTCATGCTAAGAGGGTCACGATCATGCCCAAGGACATTCAGTTGGCTAGGAGAATTAGGGGCGAGAGGGCTTAGGTTTGTCGTGTTTAGGGTTTGGATTTATGTGTGCCATTGTATATTCTGTGTCGTTTTTCACATTTGAATCGTTCTCTCATCTTGTTTGTGTCCTTCCTTTCGTTATCAATGGAATCTGAACCCTCCTTTTCTTCCAGTTTTCTCATCGTTGATGGTAATGATTGATAGTACAGAAAATACATCGATATTTCTCTCGGTGCCCAAGAGCACTGAGTACAGGGGATTGATAGTTTTCTTGTTTCCCTTTTGGGGATAATCTTGAGACTTGATAATTCATGTGTAGGATGATTTTAGCAGCAGTTTTGTGGGCTTTTTCATCTATCTGGGGGTAGCATCAAGAAAACCTATCCTTGTCAAGTTTTGGTGATAATCCTTATCATGTGTTTCCGCTTCGATTTTCAGCTTAAGATGATCAGATTGCAAACGCAAATGAATGAATCAAAAAGTCGAGCTCTTATTGGTAGCAGTAGCTCATGAAATTGGACCCAAAATAAAGGCTAAAAAACAAGAACTTGGTTACTCTACCTATAAAAAACAGCTACAACCATACCAACACCTGCACCAGCGATGCACAGATAAGAAACCCCACGAATACGCACGAAAAATGTGGTCAAATTCTTGGAAATCTGTAGCGTAAGGGTCAGAATCTGAAGCCTCCCTTGTTCCTCCATCTTCTTGAAGAAGTACATGGGCTTCAACGACCTCCTCAACATGAATGCCAGTGAGAAGGGCAATCCAAAGCCGAGGAAGCTCTGAATCGACACCTCGGGGATGATCGAATCGCCCATGCTGTAAGATATCCAAGCTCCCAAACCTAGATGGACGAGTCCCAAACCTGCTAGAACCTTACTCAAGCTGTAAATAGTCTTCATCATAGTCTCAAGGACTTGCCTCGTCTCATTGGCCAGTGCTGACAGATCTCGCTCCACGGTTGGCCCTGTGATTTCTTGGTGCTTGAATTCTGGGGTTTTGCTGGGATACTCGCTAGGGTTCTCATTGTCTGAGCTTTGGGTTGATAAAAACCTCACCTTTGAGCACGTAGGGTAGCAAGGGATCTGAAGATCTCTAGGGCTCGAGAGTGAATTGGGGCTAAAATTGCTGCGCCGATTGACCGTAAATCGATTTCGACCAGCTAACTCGTCACTGATTTTGCGATTCCGAAGGTATTTATCGGCATATCTCTGTCCACTGTCTTGATTTTGGGTGCCGGATCTGAGAAAAATGGAGTTCGAAACTGAATATTTCTCAGAGGAGTTGGAATTTGAGAAACGATCTGTTCTTTGCTGGGTTGCAAAAGCAGAGGGTCTCGCGGAGAGAGACCTATTGACGACATGAAGAGAAAGCCTCCGTGAGATTCTTGAAGCCATGTTCTATGACGGCGAGGGTGAAGTGGAGAAGACGATGGTGTAGGTGTTGAAATTTTGAAATGCTTTTATTATGAATTGTTCTTTCTTAACGACTAAGTCCACTCACTATCATAATATACAAAAACCTGCCCCCCAATCATCTGCATAAATTCACAGTATTACCCATTTTTCATAATTTTCAGCCTAAATCGTTTACTTGACAAACGAAAGTATGACGAGTGTTATAATGTAACCCAAGTGAAAGTTAAGTAAAAGGACCAATAGATTCTTCATTATTCAATGTCTTTTAGTTTATATATATATATATATATACATACAGCTCAAACAATCGAAGTTTGACATAAACCCTGAAACACGATTTCTATACATAGACTGGAGGGAAGCAGAGAAAGCCAAAACTTATTCTTCCAATGGTAGACCTAGCTGGCAAAAAAAACAGAACAAAATGGATCAGTTTTCTTTATAATCTCACAGCTTAAAGCACATTATTTTCAAGAAGGCATTTACGTGGATAATGATGGATGATCACTCCAAGCTCTTTATTACAAGCATGCGCATCAGCGTAGTCTCTGTTGAGAAGAACCGAAGCTTGAGATCGAGTCGATGTTGTCATGTTCGAATACGAATCGTAACAAAGCCCGCCGGGCTGAATAATCTTACATCGATTTGGATTCTTTCTGCAACTGATTCTAACAAAGCTGTTCAGCGCAAGGAGATTGGCATTGTCTTTTGCAACACACCATGAAGGATTACTGTCCTGAAAATACAGATCACTTTTCGCAATCATTATAATAGCTTCTATATGCAATTATCATATGATATTATGGTCATACTCTGCAATTCACAGTGCTAAAGAGAAAGCTTAGGGTGATGAATAGGGAAAGACTTGGTTTTGCCATGATAAAAATCTCATGTGATGCTGCAAGTATAGTGAGACATGTTCTTCATCCTTATGAATGTGAAGTTTATGTTATACTCAGTTAATAACAAGTTATAAATATAATTTTCCGTGATTGAAAAAGGGATTTCCATGATTAAAAAAAGAAGTCATGATTTTCTTGATGAATTAGGGGTTGGAGAGTCGAGGGAATCAGATTGAATGGCATGGCAGTTCCATATTAGTTGGTGTTTAGTATTAGTCCTCCAACGTTTCATTATTGTGAATTCGCCCCATATTTGCAATTTAGTAACAAATGAAGGGTCGGTTGGATAAAGCGACAAAATAGTTTATGTGGCTACGAGGATCGTCCATGAAAGTCCACGTGGACAACTCAATTAGTTTAGCTGTCGTAGACGAGGTATTTTCTATTCTAAATTAAAAGAAAAAAGAAAATAAGTTGGGTCCCCATTATTACATTACTTTACGCGTCTTTTTTATTCTTTTCAAATAAAAAATTTTCTCCAAAAAGCATTATTGCATAAATTTGAAAAACACATCTGATTAGTTTGACTTTTTCTTTTCTTTTTTCCCCTTTTTCCTGTATGAAACGGCTACAAATTTTAGATAATCGAGAACGAGGAGAGTTGCTATTAAAGCAAGACGCATTTTAATTCGAAGAAATCTTGTCAAGATTCGATATTTCTCCTAATTGCATTTTGTAGTAAAACCTTAAATTTAACCGACCACGTTTGCCTCACTATCTTCTCTTTGCTGCTTCGCATTCCACGAGTCACTTTCACACTTGAGCTACTTCACTCTTCAGCTACTACTTCTGTAGTACTCTCATTAGAGATTTACAGCCTAAAGACTTCATACTGCTTAGTTAGAGGTGAACCCATCTAGTATCTGAACAACCTCGGTGAGTTAATTTTAAGTTTCTCATAAAAAATAATCTTTGATTTTGTCCGTACTTTAATGGCGGTGTGGTTCTTTGCATTTGTGTTTTCTTGCTCTAACTCTTCGACGCATCAAGTTATGGTTTTTCTGCAGTTATTATGACCCTTTCGTGGTTAACGTGGTAATGATTTGTTCACTACTTCTAACACCCTTTGCGTTTCTGCTTCGATTAAAGAAAGAAAGTTGCAATAAAAATTAAAGATTTCTTGAATGTTTCGCCTTTTTAGATTCTTCACTTTCATACATCCCTTAACCCTCGAGATTCTCCGATCTCTCATCAGTTTTGTGTTCTCTGCACGTGAAGAGATCTCTCTTCCCCTTAAAAGCCTTCGTTTTTATTCCCCTTTTCCTTTACCTGCGAATCTAATAAAAAGAAAAAAAAAAAGGAGCTTCATTTAGGCTCACACTGTCTGCTATCATCTTCCCCTTTCTTTCTCTGGATGTTTGTTAAAGGTTTTCCGTTGAAAAAAGTTTCAAACTTTATCACACTTTTTTCGTTATTATATTCCTCACCTCATCTCATTCTCCTTCTCCCATTGTTTTTCTCCGTGAAGAAGCATAACACATCAACCTTCGCCTGGCCATTCTCAGGCCAGCAGTTCTCCATAGCTGATGAAGCTTCTAACATGGATTCAATCCATCCTTCTAATCTGCGCAATTCTCCCCTATGCAAAAGGTTCGTTGGTAATACTCTGCGTAATAATTCGGCGTTTTTCGACCAGTCACACTAACGAACGCTCTCACGTTTTTTGGCTCGCAGGCGCGTACGTCGGCGTAAACATAGGAACCTCAATAACCAACCCACCTTCCCCGACCGAAATCGCCTCCGCCCTAAAATCCCGACAAATAACGCACGTTCGGCTCTTCGACGCCGACTCCCACCTCTTAACCGCCCTCGCAAACTCCACCATACAAGTCGCCGTCACCGTCCCCAACGACCAAATCCTGAGGATCGGGCAATCATCCGCCGCAGCAGCGACGTGGGTCTCCACCAACGTCATCGCCCATTATCCCTCGACGAACATAACCTCGATCTGCGTAGGCACCGAAGTCCTCACTTCCCTTCCCAACGCCTCCCCGGCCTTAGTGCTAGCGATGAACAACCTCCACAGAGCGCTCGTCGCCTCGAACTTGAACGATCGAATTAAGGTCTCGACGCCCCACTCCATGGACGTAATTCCGCGCCCTTTTCCTCCCTCGGCGGCTGCG
This sequence comes from Craterostigma plantagineum, assembly GCA_027422505.1. Lineage (NCBI taxonomy): Eukaryota > Viridiplantae > Streptophyta > Magnoliopsida > Lamiales > Linderniaceae > Craterostigma > Craterostigma plantagineum. The sequence goes on from JAPQWV010000633.1 coordinate 239,997, forward strand.
TTCAACGCCTCTCTGAACGCCACCATGTTTCAGATTCTGAGGTTCTTGAAGAACACAGATTCCTTCTTTATGTTGAACGCTTACCCTTACTATGAGTACGTCAAGGGGGGCGGGATTTTCCCCTTGGAGTACGCCCTGTTCGAGCCGTTGCCGCCCGTGAAGCAGATAGTCGACCCGAACACGCTGCTCAAGTACTCGAGCATGTTCGACGCAATGGTGGACGCCGCGTACTACTCCATCGCAGCGCTCAACTTCTCGGGCCTGCCCGTAGTGGTGACGGAGACGGGCTGGCCCTCGTTCGGCGGGGCCGACGAGCCCGACGCCACCCCGGGCAATGCGGGCACCTACGTTAGCAACTTGGTGAGGCGGGTTTCGAACGATTCCGGGCCGCCGGGCAGGCCCGGGATTCCTGTTCCTGCGTACGTTTACGAGCTGTACAACGAGGATAAGAGGCCCGGCCCGGTGTCAGAGAGGAACTGGGGCGTTCTTTACGCCAATGGGAGCTCTGTTTATGATGCGGGCTTGAGTTTATCGGGCGGAGATGGGTCGAGGAACTCTTCTTTGTCGGCGGGCTTCTGCGTGGCGAAGCCCGGCGCGGATAAGGGCTCGTTGGAAGACGGGCTTAATTGGGCCTGCGGGGCGGGCGGGGCGAACTGCGGGGCGATCCAGTCGGGGCAGAGCTGTTATTCGCCGAATACTTTGGAAAACCATGCGTCGTACGCTTATAACGATTACTATCAGAGGATGAGAAGGTCGGGCGCTACTTGCGACTTCGATGGCACGGCTATGCTGACAAGCGTTGATCCTAGTAAGTCGTTGGAAGTTTCTACTTTTTTTTTTTCGAAAATTAGGGTTGTAATTATCGAGTTTAACTGATGATGGTCCTCTGTGGTCTCATTTTTTGCAGGTCATGGTTCGTGCGTGTTTAGTATGGGAAGGTGAGGCTCTTTATAGCAACGTATTATGGCGATTAATGTACTCTAACGTGCGTCTAATTTTTCGTTGCAGTTCGAACACGACTGGGACGTTTCAATCGCCGGCGTTTGGACCTGTGGGTATGACCTCGGCGAGTTCGAAGAATTTTGTTCGTCGTTTTCGTATGGTAATGGTCTTCTTAACTGTTGTTGCTACTGTGATGATCTGAGGGAGAGTTAAGAGAGGATATAGACCGTTTTGTTGTATTGTGATTTTCTTGAAAATGGGAGAATTTGGTTGATTGTTGTCAATCTTATTTGGGGAAAAAAACACATCATCAAGACATCAGATATCACTTTCAGAAACCGAAGTTATATAATGAATCACAACTAAAACACAGAGGAATCATCATCAACATTGTCTCTAAACTTCAGCTCCTCAGCAAATGGTTTCACCATCATTCGCAATCTAATTCGCAGTTTCGTTCTAAGAGCTCGATTCAAACAATATAAAGCGGTTTCAGACCTCTCCTATGAATGATCCAAATGAAGCTGGCGATCATCTTCGAATCGTCGATCACTTAGAACGTACATATGCTTATTGGAGCGAAACACACTCCCTTCAACCTGAGAATACAGAAATTAACACACCTTCTTTCAAAATCTCCCAAGCACCATAAGAGATCGCAATAACTGCACTATATCACGAAAAAAAAATATGGGTCGGGTCGGGTCGGGTCGTTCTTTTGAGCTGAGTGTTGAAGAAACGAAACGGTAAACGAACCGCACAAATACATTTCCGACGAGGAGCTTTGAAATTACAATTGGCCCCTTGGGCCAAGACACTGCGAAGTTAGTATATTTGGGCTTGATTGCAGCCCAAAACTAGGTGAAGAGTAAGTACTCACAAGCGTAAAATGACTGAAAAGGCCCCAACGGTCGGAAAAGCAATTAATATGGTCGTAAAGAATAAATAATATACAATTAAGAAACATTTACACATCACATGAAGCGTGGGACCCACGGCTTAACGGTCTAATGTTTCTCAAGTAGAAATCTCATTCCCCGCCGTTCAGTAAACTCCTCTGTCCATAATCATTGTGAAATCACTTCCTAAACAGATAACTGAAAATGGAGGTAGCAGCTATCGATTGGAAAACCCTAGATTCGAGATTTGTCAAAGACGATCTCTACGAGTACATCAGTGCGCCTAAATGGGTTGATTTTTCAGCTCGAGATGATGATGTCGACGACGAGGCCTGGTTTTGCCGTCCGAGTAGGTCTACATTCATTCATCGATTTATGATCTTCTCCGATTCGGATTCTAATCTCGTCTTTTCGTATGTTGTTAAAGCTTGCAATCATCCCAAGACTGCTGAAGATTTCTTCGCTATCGAGCAAAAGAGGACACCATTGTCCAATTCTAAGGTCTGCGTTCTGCATCATCCTCAGTTTCAGAGATTCGTAGAACATACTTTTACCCATGGTTTTGATGTAACGATTAGTGATTTTCAAGCTTAGCAATTTGTTCATATCTTTTCTTGTATTGCAGCTTCAGAGATCAGCTAGCGTATCAGATATTCCTCCATTTGGTGACACTAACAATAGGTATTGACCTAGTTTTTCAGCTCAATCTGCGTTACTTTTTCCTTCTTCGTAATTTTGTTGCAATATGATATCAGAGACGCCACACTGAAACGAAGAGGATTATCGAACAAAGGTGCAAATTTCGAAACTGTTGTCGAAGATGGCGAAAATCAAGATCCCAATTTCTCCACTCCTCAGCCACGAAAAATCGAGTCCAAGAAACCGCCGATTAAATCGAGCACAGAAGACAAGAAATCTAAACAAGCGCCGAAGCTCAAAGCTACTATGTCAGCACGAAACCTTTTCTCGGGCGGCGGCGATTTACTGAACAAAGTGTCCGAGTTTTGCAATGAGTTGAAAAAACTGGCAATTGGGCGGAGAGATAATAAGGAGGACTGTGCTGCTGAGCCTACTCTGAAAAAACAGGGGACTACTATCCACTCTATGGGTGAGAGTAATCAAGATTTGAATGATGAAGAAAAGGAAAGGAAGCCATTGTTAGAGTCAAGCAAAGAGGCCGTGGAGATGAGCAGCAGCCGTTCAAAGGGGAAGCTGAGAAGGAAAAAGTAAAACATTTCTCTTACCCTTTCCTTATTCATCAATTCTTGATCCTCCTCTTGCGTTAACGTAGCATTCGTTCTCACAGAAGATACGAAGACGACGGAGAGAATCAAACTCCAATTTCTGTGAATGTGAAGAACATTAAGCCCCTACGAGAAGAAGGATTGATGCCAATACGAACCAATCCTCCAACTCCTCAATGCTTTTCTGCTACTCGCACTCGTCCTATTAATCCCCTCAGGCCCAAAACACAAGTATGCTCTATGTTTTTTTCATACAAGTTGATCATGAATCTCTCAGGCCCATAATATTGAACCTGAATTTTTCTTCGCACTGCTTGCAGATCTTGCAGGAGTCGAAATCAATAGAGGGGCGAAGGGCGATGGATCGAGGAGATAATAATACAGTGAGCAATGGAGGAGGAAAAGATGCTGCAAATGCTTTGGATGCTTTCTGGTTCCTAAAGCCTTGCAAATTATCATTGAGTTAGGCATCTTATTTTACAGATCATCAAATAAACGGATCGTTCTTACATTAATTCATTTCATTCTTTTATTTATTATTATTTGACGATGTCCCCTGGAAATGTTCTCAAGTGACGCATAACGAATAATTGTAATTTTATCGAATCCCCCCCATTCACACTCATAACCAACAAACGCGTTTAATGGACCTTAATAAATAGATGGTATTTTGTCTGTGTCTATGATAAACATTTTCCATGCTTTTTATATGTTATATATATATATATATATATATATATATATATATTGTAGTTGTCATGTTTTTAGTAAACATAAATAGATGCTTTATACATATATATATAAATATATATTTACTATTATTTTGATTAATTTTTTTTGTGATTAAATCTAAAATAATATTTGTAGTTTAATTTGTGAAAGAGTAAAATACGTGGGTAGTATTGAAATTTGTAAAAAATGGTGTGGAGGTGAATATCACAAAATAATCGTTTGAGTTTGGAATAAGTTGACCTGTTGGAGAAGAATTACTACATTTTGAGTTTGATAATACGTTTGAGTTTAAGAATGCGTGTTAGAACGGAACCTAGTGGAAGGTATAAAGCTTGCGTGGTCGTTCCCACTACAACTATATAATTTAATATTATCACGTTTGAACCAACCTAATCAATCACATGTGATGGAATATTTATCTAAAAAGTCGTAGTCATCATCATGGAAGCTGATACTATATTCGCCATTCGGTATATTATGACACGATATTTATATGCAAGTCACATACACACAAAGCCGCCGTGATCGTAATATAAATAACCCCCTTTTTATACACGACCATTTCCATTAAGAAAGTTTAACAACTAATAACACAATAAAACTTGCAACTATTTCCATAGTTCAACCATGGAAAAGCTCCATTCAATGGTAGAAGCGGTCAAAGAAATATACCACGACGACACCCACCACCTCCGCCGCCGCCACAACCACCACCAAGAAGGCCTAAACCCTAATACGACGGCGGAGGAGGTCGACGATAAGCTCCTAAGCCTCCTAAACCCAAAGCAGAAAACAGCCAAGCTCCACTTCTACCTCCAAGACGCCCTCGGCGGGCCCAACGCCACCGTGTGGGAGGTCGCCAGATCTGACATCACCGCCGCCTCGCCCACCTCTTTCGGACAGGTGCGCGTGCTCGACGACGTCATCACGGCGGAGCCAGATCGCGCGTCGGCGGTGCTGGGCCGGGCTCAGGGGATGATTACTTTTACGGGCATAGAGAAGGAGTCTGCCCTCACTATGAATCTCAATTTCTATTTCACCGCCGGCGAATTTGAGGGGAGCAGCCTCTGCGTCGTGGGGCGGAACCCTATCAATAGCACCGACCGTGAGCTGCCGGTGGTGGGCGGCACCGGCGTGTTCCGTATGGCGAGGGGGTATTCGATCTCTAATACGCTGTCGTTTGATGCCAAGGAGAATTATGGGATTTTGGAGTATACTTGCTACGTGGTTTATCCGAGTCGTGACGATGGAAAAGAAGATCATTAATTGGGAAATTTAAACTAAGAAGAATTAATAATTGTGAAATAAATGTCTTTACATGCATATATTACGTCGTAAGCTTGTGTTTTCTTTTTCTAGCATCTTTTCCCCATATTTCCTACCTTTTCACTCGATGTAACATAATTTCTATTTTATCTCTTCAAATATTGAGAAGTGGTTTGCCTGTCGTTACACTTTTTTTTTTGTATATTACATGATGGCGAGTTTCAAAATAATCTACTAATGTGGTAAGTAGACATCTATAAACTATTAAAAGTCTCCATTTGATCAAGTAGCATCCAACTTAGAAAATGATCAATACTAAGAGGATTTGGTGGTCATTGATGTCGCTTTTGATTTGTTCTCTTCTCGTCACTAATCTCATCTATTAGAAATCGAGGGGTCCTTCCTAAAACCACTTAGAATCTCAACACGCCCTCTCACGTGGGATGAAACCCACTTAGAATTATCCGATGTGGGATGAAACCCACTTAGAATCTCAACACGCCCTCTCACGTGTGGCATGACTGGCCTAACACGTGGACATATGAATCGGTGACGTTGAGCCGAAGCTCGCTCTGATACCATATTAGAAATCGAGGGGTCCTTCCTAAAACGTAATAGGAGGAGAAAGCCTCTTATATATATACTAGCCTCAAGAGCTTGAATATCCGATGTGGGACGAAACACGGTTAGAATCTCAACATCATCTATTATTACATCTGACCTGATTATTACCAATTGAAATTTAAGGTCGCCAAAATGAAATTTAATCTGAGAACGCCACAAATATGCATGTCTGCATAAACCGACGACTTTCGTCATACATAACATGCATTGCATCTCCAAGTCATTACAACTCACAAAATTCGATCCAATCCGTATCAAGATAACATCATAATCATTGACCTTAATTTAATATAAATCGACTCCACATAAAATTAAATCTATTTGTCAGTTTATGAGATTAGGTAGCTGATTGATCGATAGATCGATAGCCCGAGCGAGGAAGTCAACTAAATTCATCTAGTGAATAGACTCATTTATAACAATAATACAAGCTTTTCTTCAATACAATACATATTGGAGTGGATATGGAACAGTAATAAACATATAAGTACCATTGAAGCTACTCCGCCGGCCGGAAACATTAGCCTAGCCACCAGCTACTACGGAGCCAAAACATCGACCTATTTCATTTTTTCTTTATATCTACGCATGCAGTCATAGCTAATTAATTATACTACTAATATAAAAGCCGAAAGAAAACAAAAAAATTGCAGATAAAAAATTCAGCTTCAAACCACTAGCTGATCGAGCTGCTGCATCTGCTGCTCGAGCCATGCCCCTAAAACAGTATTACGATCGATCTGCTGCTCAGCGCTCGTCGACGAAGAAGTAGAAACTGTAGCAGCAGCCACGCTATCCTCAGACGATTCTTCTTCCTTGACCAAACAAGTCAAGTCGGGCCTTTTCTTACCGTAAGGAGACGATAATGTCTTCAATCGGCTCTGATCGTCTCCCCCGATCGACCAATCCGCCTTCCCCGTCGGCGATCCCCACCCCGAAGACCAATCAGAGGAGGCGACGGCGTTCTCAAACAGCCCTAATTCCCTCGACCTGCTACTTCTCATCTGCTGTTTTTCACTCGCAAAAGGCGAAGAAGTACTATCCAAGTTCCTCGGCGATGTCATTCTCGACAGCAGAGAATGGCCCGTGTTTATGGGAGAAAGCACCGCCTGCTGCTGCTGCTGAAATATATTGCTGCGCCCCGCCGCCGACCTGTGCGTCGTCGGAGAAAACACTCCTACGTCCGAAAACCTAGGCGAAGATGCCGCCGCCGAGAAAATCTCATCGAGGCCGTCGAAATCGTCGGTCCGAATATCTCTGGCGTTGAACGAAGACCTCAGGCGACTAGACTGCAGATTTCCGCCGACGCCCGGGAGGGTGAGGGCGGGAACGTTTCCGTGGGCCCACCCCGACGACGATGGCGACGTAGGCGGCGAACAAGGAAACGCGCTCAGAGCAGAAGCCATATCCATAAAACCGCCGCCGCCCCTCGGCGAGCTCGAGACGTACAGCGGCCTAAGCTCATCTTGAGAGTGCGCGAAGAAGCACACCTGCCTAGTACACCCGAGCCCGTCCTTGCACAGCCTCGTCCTGTACTGGGCCGGGTGGAGCCAGCACTCGAACACGCCGTGGGCGTACTCGCACATGTCTCCCCTACGGCACGCCGCCGACCCCCTCCGAAACTCGGGGCAAGGAACGCAGCTGTAGTGGAACTTCCTCGGGTCCCGCCTCCGGGCGTTCTCCCCCGGGTGGACGAACGGGCACTCCGTCCAGTCGTGGGAGTACGCCCTCGAGCACGGGCGAACCTTGAACGAGTACATCCGAAACTCGTCGGAGGAGTACGCCCCGTTCCTTATGTCGGGCATCGACGGGTCCGCCGGAAAATGCCTCCTCGTCGCCGGATACTCGCCGGAATTTCGCCCGAGGAGGTCCTCGAGGAGGAGGAGAGCCTTGGAGGCGGGCGGGATGACGTCGACGGGCTTTCGTCCTTGCGTTAAAAATAGAAACCCTAATAAGTCACATACGTCCCACATCGTATAATAGAAACGAAGTTGGCTAAATAAGTTGGTAGACTACTCCACATAGTATCACCAATTGGTTTTAGGGAATTATGAAATTTCACACCTTGGGAGTCCTTGACGTTAGGGTCGGCCCCGGCGGAGAGGAGGAGACGGACCACGGTGGGGGCGTCGGGGGAGCCGCCCGAGGCGGCGCAGTGGAGAGCGGTGGAGTTGGTGGGCCCGCAGGCTCGGTTGAGGTCGACCTCGGGGAGGGCTACGATCAGCTGCAGCACGTCGACGGAGCCGTAGGAGGCGGCGACCATTAGCGGGGTTCGGAGTTCTTGGGCGATGAGCTTGGTGCCTTCCCTGCGGACGTACCATGGGGTGGGATCGTCCACGGAGGATAGGTCGAGCTCGAGCGAACGCTTGAATGACTCGACGTCGTTGTTCGCGGCGAGTTCGAGGAGGGTTGGGAAGGAATCGTCGGCGTCATTTGAAGGGGAATTCATTGTTTCTTTTTTTTTTATCGAATCAACTGCGAAGAGAAGAGAAGGAGATCATTATGACGGAATTAGAAACTTCACCTTTGATAGACTGTTTTACTACAAAAAGAAACAGACTACTTATAAGAGGCTGATGTCAAGGAGATGAAATTGAGGAGCGTGATATAAACAGCACATTCCTTTTTTTATATAAGAAAAAGGAGAAATCTTTTCTCTTCTCTTACAAGGCTAAAGAGTGAAAGATAAACTCAGGGAGACAAATCATAGTAGTGAATATGTACCCAAGAATAGAATCTAGCTATCCATTTCCGAAAGACAAAAGAAGGAAAAAAACCACATTGATTATTCCCCATAACCTCCCACGGAATTCATAAAGAATGAAATTTTCGGACAAAAATACAGGAAAACAGAAACTAAATGCGATCCTCCTTAGAAATCATCAATCTTTCTAAAACGAACGTCAAAAATGAACTGGCCACTTCAAACTGAAGTCAACGCTAACTCAAAAGAGAACTAAGGTGAAAATAACAAAAGAAATGGAAGAAAAACCTCGTAAAGCTCGAAACTTTAACAGAAGAACTGGGAAACGGCGAGGCTTACTCAGCGTGGAACACTCATTCTTCAGATCTACTGCTTCAAACGACGAAAAACTAACAGTTTCGAGTGAAACCCATAAAATCTGAATGACTACTAGTCTCCTCCATGACACAGATATTTTTTCACATTTCTTTTTACAGTAAATTTATAAGCGACTAACAGCAGATAGATAAAGATGTAGGTTACCGCCCTCGTTATATATAATATAATAAGGTTAAGAGAAACAAAAAACCTAAGAAAGATCGAAATAGTAGACTTGTTATCTGTGTCTACTTTGTTTGCATCATCAGTGTCGTATGTCTAGAGCACTACAGCAGCTCTCTCTATGGAATCAGATGGAAATGAACCACAAATGCAGATGAAGATGAAATGAGATTGCTTTGAAATCAACGTATAAAAAAAAGGGAAAGAGAAAAAGAGGCATGGATAGTGGGGCCCATTTAGTGGGTCGTGGAAAAGGGTGATTTGGCCGACTAACCCTTTGTTTCACTATTTCGAATAAACAAACATATGCTACGATCTCTTACCTCGTTTAGTGCAATTTTTACATAATTATTACAATAATCGTGGTAAATATAATTCGCGGATGTCAATGAACGTTAAATCAAGTCTTGAAATCTATTTGAAATCCGCCAATGAGCTCGAAAAAAGAAGAATTCAAAGAGTGGAGAAAATCAAAAGGACTGCAGGCCGTAGTCAATTTTCAGATTGCATGCTTTCTAATTCTCATCTGATGATTTCTTTGCCATGGTCGGATTTCTTATTATAATATAGACGATCCGTTTCTTAGTTATCATCGATCGAAAATTGAAGCAAAGCAAGCACAAAAAAGATAAAAATGGTACCTTGATTATGTGGGTTATAGGCGCGTTATCATCACACTCTCTCTGTGCAAGTTGTCGCCTTTTCCCGTCAGGGAAGGCATTAATTCTTGATAAGATGTGTCCTTTTAAAGATCTACGAATTGACTCTTATTTCAATTTCATTCCCCTTGACGGGAATATGAAGATAACGTATCCTTTGTTAGGTACCTTGTCTGCTACAAAGCTGTAGTGATACCTTAACTTGTGTGTTGAGGTGGGATTCATCTCATGTAGTGTAGCTTTTCAAAGAACACTGTCTCTACAGCTTTAATTCGAAGTAGTTTAAAGGTTCTGTTATTAATTTCGAATGATCAACGGAATTGCAACCATTTAGACATCGTTGTGAGTTATCTTGGTATTGGCCACCTACTTCAACATCAGTTGTCTTCTTCCTAATCCTCCTTCATATTTTCCACACAACAATTTTTCGAAGGTAAAATAAGTCAAGAGAGTGGTGTAAGCAGCAGTAGCTTCTGCAGTGACAAGCCACATCTATGCCCATTTGTCATTTGTGTTGGAAAAAAACTCTCCCTAATTTTAATTTAACCAGAGTTTGTAAATCGGGGTCTAAATGGCATTTAAGGTAACTAGATGGGCTAAATTGAAAACCCTAGATATTTATATAATTATATGTTTCTCTGCTCTACCTGCCGTCGTCGTCCTCACAAAGTATAATATATAATAAATTTACTTGCTCAGTCGTCGTCTTCTTCCCTCAGATAAAAATGTGGTGATTTCTTCTGAGCTTTGAAACGTAAAAATGGTCCCTGTGATGAAATATTTAGTAATCTGATTCGCGCGCATAATCTTTTGGTGCTCCCTCTTTCCCCAGCTGCTACTGGGCTGATGAGAGGTTGAGGAACCACTCTCTCTCTCTCTCTCTCTCTCTCTCTCTCTTTGAGTGGATAATCAATCATGCGATGCAGAAAATTGGCATTATTTCTGAGGGACTGTTGGTGTTCGATCTGTGAATTTTGCTAGCCGGAGAAGATTTATTGCCCCTTCAATTTTTCTTTCTTTTCTATTTACGGTAATTTAATAAACTATTTAATATAAAATTTTCGACATATTCCCATTCGGATAACGTACTAAATTAATAATTCTCTAAACTATAAGATAATAGATTTTTGATAATTTTGTTGATTTCGTATAAATTATAAATTAATAAATTCATAAAAACAATTTCATATTACATTGAAATATAAATTATAAATTAATAAATCTATAAAAACAATCTCATATTACATTTCTGTGGATAAATTTTTGTTTTTTGTTGAAATCAATTTTTCCTTGCATATCGTCTCTAATTGTCCTTAACACCATACGGATAATTATAGACTTGTGAGATTGAAAGTTTGATCCTTAAATTGACGTTCATTAAGGACATAGAAGATTAAAGGTTATTTGATGTTTGTGAAGTTTAAAAGGTAATAGCACTATAAATTAATAAAATAGTAATTTATCGATAATTTAATAGTTATCACTTTATCGATTAATTAATAACTTTTTTTATTAATAAATTTGACAGGTCCAAACTGTATTAATTTATAGAGTTTTTACTGCAATTAGCAAAAGATTAGGGATTATCCTCTTTATTTTTTTTTATTTTCTTTTATTGGATTGGACTTGATCATGCAACTAATGAATGAATCTGAATTAACTTTTTATCTAAAAGTATGATTGTATAGCTAAATAAAACCGTCATTCCAAATTTTACAGAAATATTAAATTGATATCAGATAAAACGATAAATGGGCTCTTTCTGGGCAGGAGACTTCTATAAAAAGCTATTCGTTCAATTTCGGGCCCTTCCTCGAATCGAGATTTGGGCCCTCTGATTAATCTTGACCCATTGTAATAGTTCGACCCGGACCAAGATCTAATAAAGGAGAAATTGTGGGGCTATTTTAGTCATTATGCATAATATAAATCATGGCTGCTTTTCTTTTCCCGTCGTAACAAATTACAAAACACAGAGATCGTGCATTTCCCCCTAGTGTTTGACATCCTCGTACAGTTAGTAACGCATTAGGCATATTTTGACTATTTCTTGTTTCAACTTCTCATTATGTTTTGACTCTTGCCAAATTTTCAACTCAGCTCTATGGAATTAAAACTAAGAAGTTGAAATAGAGAAAAACTGAAATCGAGAAAAGACTAATGAATATTTTATTGACTGATTGCTTAAAACTATTACAAGCGATGAGCATATATATAGAGTACATCGTAGCAGAATCAATCACAATCAATCATAATAATGAGCACTAAATAGAGAGATATTTTTTCCTTATTGACCAGACTACCATATGTAAGAGAATATATTACTATTTGGGATCCTTGATACCATCCATAACCTTTGACTAAATCTTCTGATTGATATCGCCTTATTTCTCCATAATTAGTGGATTGACCTAATCCCCCTTATCACTCCATAATTTGTGGGATTCGCCTTATTACTCCTAGGTCATCCACTTGATATTATATTGCCAATACCCTCCCGCAAACTGAGCCGAGGTTGAAGGCACAGTTTGGCGCGAAACGAAGCCAGTGTAGCTTTCGAGACCGATTTGGTGAAGAGGTCGGCAATTTGATCCGTCGAAGGAATATGTTTAGTAACAAGTAGCCCAATAGCAACACGTTCACGTACAAAATGGTAGTCCAGTTCTATATGTTTACTGCGTGCATGAAAGACTGGATTGACTGTCATGTACAAAGCACTGATATTGTCACAGTAGATCGTTGGTGGCGGTTGAACGGGGATGCGAAGATCATTGAGAATGTAGGTAAGCCAGGTAAGCTCGGCTGCTGTATTAGCCATAGCACGATATTCTGCTTGGTACTGGAGCGCGAGATAGTATGTTGCTTCTTAGCACACCAAGAAATAATATTGGAGCCGAGAAATGTGCAATAGCCAGTAGTCGAGCGTCGTGTCGTGGGACATCCTGCCCAATCAGCATCAGAGAAAGCTGACAATGTGAGAGTAGTTGTAGAAGTGAGATGTAAACCAGTGGAGATCGTGCCCTTTAGGTAGCGAAGGATCCGATGGACGAGTTTCATGTGAGCGATCGTCGGTGCATGCATAAACTGAGAGACATAGTTAACACAGTAAGACAAATCCGGACGCGTGAGAGTCAAATACTGAAGTGCTCCCACGATCCCACGATAATGGCTGGGATCTTCGAGAGGAGGCGCATCGGTCGAGGGTTGTAACTTGACGTCGAGCGGAGTTGGCATGGGTTTGCAGTCTAACATGTTGGACCGCTCCAGGATGGTAAGCGCATAGTGTGATTGAGAAAGATGCAACCCATTAGACGTGGAAGATAGCTCAACTCCTAGAAAATGATGAACTGGTCCAAGGTCCTTCATCGAGAATTCATAGCTTAATGTTTTAATAAAAGAAGTGACAATATCATTAGAAGATCCTGTAAGAAGCATATCGTCAACGTATAATAATAAGACAAGAACACATTTACTAGAGTGACAGATAAAAAGGGAAGGGTCAGCGAGGCTACAAAAGAAGCCACATGAAAGCAAAAATTTACTAAGCCTATCGAACCAAGCACGAGGTGCCTGTTTAAGTCCATATAAAGCACGTTCAAGTTTGCAAACATAATTTGGAAAGTGAGAATCAGACATACCTGGCGGTTGTTCCATGTAAATAGCTTCATTGATATAGCCATGTAAAAACGCATTTTTGACATCTAATTGTCGGATTGGCCAGTGTTTGACAAGAGCAACAGTTAAAACTAGGCGAATTGTACCTGGACGGATGACAGGTGAAAACGTTTCTGTATAATCAAGCCCATTAATTTGATGGTAACCTTTCGCCACCAGGCGAGCTTTGAGGCGATCCAGTGTACCATCAGGTCGCAGCTTAGTCTTAAAGACCCATTTTGATCCAATCACATGCATGTCGGATGTTCGTGGAACAAGTCGCCATGTTTTATTTTGATGAAGGGCTGTAAGTTCGTCAAGCATCGCAGCTTTCCATCCCGGATGTGATAATGCTGACTTAACTGTCTTGGGTTCACGAGGTACGCTGCTAGAAACAAAAACGTTCAATGCATATTTAGGATTTGGTTTAAAAATACCATGATGAGAGCGGGTCGTCATATGATGCTGTTGATGTGGAGGGCTGGGATGCGGCTCAGACAATATAGTTGTGGAATCGGTCACATGCATATCTGAAGGAGTTGTTAGATCAGGTGCTAAGGACTCGCCAGATTCAGGTGTGGCTTCAGCAATAGTATCGTCGGAGGATGGCGTTGGGTCACCTTGTGAAACATCTGTGACAATCACTGGGAGCGGGATATTAGAGTTAGGATGTGAGATATTATCCTGCGAGGTCATACCTGATTCAGAACTAACATGAGAGGTTAGCCATGAGTCAAACAAATTATGAACGTGGGAGTTCGTAGGAGACTTTTTATGATATTTGAAAGGAAAATCTTTTTCATCAAAGGCAACATGTCGAGAAATAATAAACTTGCGACTAGAGAGATGAAAACACTTATATCCTTTATGTTTTTCGCTGTATCCTGCAAAAACACATAAAACAGATTTAGGATCAAACTTATTATTTTTCGTGTCCCATGTGTATGGAAAACATTTGCAACCGAATACTCGAAGAGAACTATGGTCAGGATGACTTCCATGTAATTTGAAATATGGTGTTTCAGACATAAGAGACGATGAAGGAAGACGATTAATAAGAAAAACAGCTGTTGAAAAGGCTTCTACCCATAAAGACAGTGGAACATGACTATGAAATAACATCGTCATACCTAGTTCTCGTATAATACGATGTCGTCGTTCAACCATACCTGTTTGTTCTGGTGTATAGGGGCATGAGATTTGATGAACAATTCATGTGGTAAGAAAGTGAGATGATAATTGAGAATTAACAAATTCACCCCCGCCATCTGAGTGGAAGACCTTGATTTTCTTATTAAATTGTCGCTCAACGTATTTTTCAAACATTAAATAAGCAGTAAAAAAATCAGATTTATTTTTTAAAGGAATAATCCAAGTATACTTTGAAAAATCATCGACTAGACATGCATAATAACGAAATTTTCCAATAGATAAAACAGGAGCGGGACCCCAAAGATCACAATGTATTTTATTAAAAATATCAGAAGTTGAGTGCTCAGATGAACTAAATGGTAGTTTGCTTAACTTTCCTAATTGACAACTATCACACAAATGATTTTTTTTCGAAGACCCTACGACATCGATAAGACCTTTATTCTTTAATAAATGAACAGCAGATGATTGCGGATGACCCAAACGTTGATGCCAGATGTCTGATGTGCCAGATTTGAAACGATAAGAAAAATGTGCTTCTGGCTCATTAGACAGGACGTATAAATTACCCTTGCGTGTCCCTGTTATGAGTGGTTGACCTGTGCTCCGTGACTTTACACAAAAATTAGTGTTAGAGAATTCGCAATTAACAGGGAACTCAGATGTAAGTTGACTGATGGAAAGCAAATTTTTCTTAAGATCTGGAACAAAAAGAACATTATGAAGCGGTAAAGTTTTATCTTTTTGCTTAATTAAGGAATTACCAATACCTGTTATGGGTAACGAGGATCCATCACCAATAACGATCGAGTCACATCCGTTATATTTATGGATATTCTTTAACATACCTGGTTCTCCGGTCATATGATTAGAAGCGCCGGTATCTGATGTCCATTCTGTATCAATTACGGAGTTGTCGAGTGTGAGCGCCGCTAGAGCCTGTGGGATTTCCTTATTCTGATTTTCTTTCTTCAGTAACCACCAACAGATTTTTGCAACGTGACCTGGCTTATCGCAATATTGACAAATTGCATCACGGTATAGTTCTCTCTCTGCAGTAGTCATTCGACGTTGTCCAGGTGGAGGCGGCTTGCGTTGTGTGTTGGGATATCCTTGGGGTTGGCTACGAGATTGCTGTGCTTGGAAACCACGGCCCACAGAATTGAACTGGTTAGTTGGATTTTTTGGCTTGAAGTTGGTCGTCTGTTGATGTCCGTAGAAGGCTAGATGCGGTGTGAGCGTTGTGAGCGAAGTATCATGTTGATTTGAGAACCAGCTTCGGCGTTGATCTAGGCTCTGCAACTGTGAAACAACTTCAGCATACGTCGGTCGTGGGGGTTTCAGCATTGTTGTTGTGAAGGTTTCATATTGAGGTCCAAGGCTTGTTAGAAGACAAAATACTTTTTCTTGATCTGGGATTGGCTTTCCGATTGCGGCAAGATTGTCGCATAACCCTTTGAAGGTCCGTATGTGTTCCGCAACAGATTTGCTTTCATCTTTGCGCAAATAGGTTAATTGTTGTCGTAGTGTGAATTCTCGCTCTTGAGAGTCTTGCGCGTAGGCTTCTTTGAGTGCAGTCCAGACTGCAATTGATGTGTCTAACCCTATGACAAGTCCAAGGGCCTCTTCGGACAGAGTTCCAATAATCCAGCCACGAAGGAGACGATCAGACTTTTGCCATGCAATGAATTCTTTTGTTGGAGTTGGTGTTGTTTCTGTGTTGATGGGTGTTGTTTCTGAGCTTGAGGCTTGTGGATTTTGTGTAGTGAATTTGGATGGAACTGGGTTGTCTTTTTCGAGGTGATGAACTAGGTCTTGACTTTCTGCCAAGCCTAATACTTGTTCTCTCCACAATGGATAGTTGGTTGGGGTGAGTTTTAGCGTGACGAAGTTACCAACGTTTAGAGATAGGGAAGCCATGGTGAAGAGGCTCTGATACCAAGAGAAAAACTGAAATCGAGAAAAGACTAATGAATATTTTATTGACTGATTGCTTAAAACTATTACAAGCGATGAGCATATATATAGAGTACATCGTAGCAGAATCAATCACAATCAATCATAATAATGAGCACTAAATAGAGAGATATTTTTTCCTTATTGACCAGACTACCATATGTAAGAGAATATATTACTATTTGGGATCCTTGATACCATCCATAACCTTTGACTAAATCTTCTGATTGATATCGCCTTATTTCTCCATAATTAGTGGATTGACCTAATCCCCCTTATCACTCCATAATTTGTGGGATTCGCCTTATTACTCCTAGGTCATCCACTCGATATTATATTGCCAATAGAAATAGGAATTAAAACGGATTTAAGGTTTGACATTTGATGGCTTAGCATATTATTTTGACCATAGATTTTAAGAATGTAAGTATATCTTGCAAATTGATGAAAATGTCACGTGTGCATGTAAAAGAAAAATATGTTGACACAAAATATATATTTCTTGTTGCTATTGTTTCTCACCAAAACAGAACAGTACAGATTGGCAAAGTTTAGAAAATAAAAAAGAATGCTAATAATAATACCATTTCGTGCGCATGTTTTACTGTTAAAGAGTAGGCATGTGTGTTGGGAAACAAGCATTACTATGTAACCTCTTCCATAGTTGCAATATTACCTGAACTTCAATTTCTTCTTCAACGCCAGATTAAATCTGGTAAGCTTTGAAACAACAATAATATGCATTAAAATCCATACATTTCTGCAACAACTATATATACACTCGAAATGCTACGTATCATCAATCATATCTAGTCCATCGCAAGAGAAAGAACAAAGATACATATTATTACACAATATTTGGCCCATTACTCCATTTATCCTTTCAAGCTAAAAACACACAAAAGAAGAAATTTCTACGTACTTTGGAAGATATGAGGGCAAGAGTTATCCTAGTTTTCATACTTGTTTTATTACTATGCTATTCTCCTTCGTCCTTCAGCAGAAAAGTACACAGAAGGCATTCAAAGAAACACTCCCATAAGCACACCCATGCAAAAAAGCAGGCCACCATTGGTAATAATACTCAGCAGCAGCAAGTGCTGAATATCGAAGATTTCGGAGCTATAGCCGATGAAAAATCAGATAATTCTCAGGTATAATCAACTTCTTTAGTCATGTCGTAGATTCAGTTTCTTGTTTATTTCCCTTTCTTTCATGAGTAGATGGATGGTAGTTGAGGTTGTCCAACGTTAAATTCTATATATCTTTTCTTCTTCTGTAGGCGTTTAAGAAAGCTTGGGACACAGCATGCAATTCTCTGATATCAGCAAACATCCTCGTACCAAAGGACAAGACTTACTATGTCAAGCACGTCAACTTTTCGGGCCCGTGCAAATCTAGCATGTCGATGGAGGCGAGTTAAAATAGTTCCATCCATTCACGTTTGATTTCCCACGAAGACAAAAATGCGTTCTTTAATTTTTTTTCTCTTTCTTTTTTTGCAGATTCGAGGGACAATCAAGTCGTTCCCAGTTATGTACGATCTCCCAAGAAGGCTATGGATCAAATTCGAGGACGTAAGGAACATGGAAATCTTCGGCGGAGGAACGGTCGACGGCAATGGAGAAGTGTGGTGGAAGAATTCTTGCAAGATCAAGAAAACTGAGCCCTGTCAGAAACAGAGCGCCCCAACGGTAAATATGAATCGATTTTTCTTACCGTTCACTTAATGAAGTAAAAAAAGGAAGAAAGAAAGGGAAGAAACCATTTCTTCTAAATTGCAGGCTCTAACATTCAACAACTGCTCAAACCTGAGATTGAGCAATTTGAAGCTGATGAATGCACAGCAGATGCACTTAAACTTTCAGGACAGCCATGAAGTAGAGGCTTCTGCCCTTTACATATCGGCGCCCGAGACAAGTCCTAACACGGATGGGGTCCACGTGACGAGGACAGTCAACCTTCGAATCCTCGACTCTGTAATTAGGACAGGTTTTTAGTAACTTAATCGCCCTTAAACGAACTATTTGCTGCGAATCTTTCCTTGCTTAGAACTGATGAAAAAATCGTACGTGTATCTCAGGCGATGATTGTGTCTCCATAGTAAATGGGTCGAGGAACGTCGAAGTGAGGAACATAGTTTGCGGGCCCGGCCATGGAATAAGGTACGTACATATTCACACACATAAACACATGCATATGTAGGACAGTTAAAAGATTAATGGCAGTTTAACTAACTCAACTCTCAATCTCCACTTTCCAGCATTGGGAGTTTAGGGGAAGACAACACTGAGAATCACGTCTCAGACATCTTTGTCAAGGGAGTAAAGCTGAGTGGTACGACGAATGGCGTAAGAATAAAGACATGGCAGGTAATTCTCAAACATATTACAGAAAAGCACACACGCAAGGAGCATACGATATAAAGGCTGTGGTGGCATTTAATGTGCAGGGAGGACGGGGAACCGCGAGAAATATTGCGTTCGAAGACATTGATATGAGGGATGTTTCGAATCCCATAATCATAAACCAGTACTACTGCGACAAGAACAAGAAATGCGATAAAGATGTATGCTTTGAAGCCCTCTTATTCTTATTTTATATATGTGACATCAGCACTTGATTGCTAAATACTGGCCATTGATTCTTGCATGGATCCTTCAGACATCAGCTGTGCAGATAGAGAATGTATTATACAGGAATATCAGAGGCACGAGCGCTTCGAAGACGGCCATAAACTTCAACTGCAGTGAGACAGTTCCATGCAGAAACCTCATGATGGAGAATGTGTTGCTAACTGCTTCGAAAAATGCAGAATCTGGACAGAGAGTTGAGGCTTATTGCAGCCACCGTTCGGTGCAGAATTTCAAGCTTGGTTCTGTCCCAAGTTGCTGATCGTTGAACTGAGTTTTTCCACTGTTAATCAATTGTTGGTTTTATAGAAGAATATAGGGAGAAGCTGCTGTGGATTAATGGCTTCCCTTTGAAATGTATTATTGTTGGTCTTTATACAAATTAAAATAATGTTTTTTTTAAAGAAGAAGTCATGGGCTTGTCGGAAACATCCAAAACTAGTCTGCAAATCCAAAGAATGCCGAAATAGATTTGTCGTCTTCGTCCCTGTGAGACCTCGGACGACGAAATTCAATTGCGTGTCTTTTCCCAATTTCTTTGAGCCATATAAACTGGATAAAGTGACAAAGTCGCCAATCCTCGGCTCCCACGCAAACGTGTAATAACAATGGTTTCTCATCAGATCCCTCTCTCAGATTGAGCGGTTCGTTGTGATATCAATTTGTGCCCCAGATATCAATCATGGCCGCCTCGCCGTCTGTCTTCTCTTCGATACTCTGCTCTCCCACCTCCAAGATCGAATCTTTCGTCGGAAAACGTCGAAATTTTGCCCATTTCAGCCCCGCGAAACCCATTCCGATGGTTGAGAACCTGCCGTCGTCGTCGTCTTGTTCTTGCTATTCAGCTCAAATCTCAAATTCTCTGACTCTCGACCATTGCAGCGACGAGGAGCTGAAAAAGGCCGAATCGAAAATCGGTGCTAAGGTGAAGGTCAAAGTTCCCCTAAAGGTGTATCACGTTCCTAAAACGCCCGAGGTTGATTTGATGGGGAAGATTGGCGTGCTGAAGCACTGCGTTGGCGTTCATAAAGGGAAGAGGATATCTGCTAACTTGCCGTATAAGGTGGAGTTTGAGGCCGATGGATCTTTGGGGCGCGATGGTAAACCTGCAAAATTCTCTGCCCACTTGAGAGAAGACGAGTTTGAGTTTCTTGATTAGAGAGTAAGGCCGCCGTCGAGCGTTTACTGCTTCCATTTTTAGTGGTGCTATATTTATCTGACTTGCGTACCACTCTGCAGACAATGTTACGATTCAGAGTTTAAGCTTTTCCTTCGAATCACATTGCTTTTGTGTTTACTACTTGGATTAGTTTTTAGATTGGTGGTTCAAGAATGCTTGGGATGTTCGTAGTTATACTGTCCATGACTCTGTTTCTCTTGAATTGGGGCTATTCTCCGTCTATTGCTTGCTCAATGGTATTTGCTACGTGGATTTCGTCCTCATTCTTGTGATTAGATACGATCTGTTCGTTTCATGTGCTTTTCGCCCGCAAGAAGGAATCGTTTTGAACGGAAAAAAGCTCAGTGGGAAAACTGGTAAGTTACTTCTATCTCAGTTCTTGCCATACGAAGTTCGTACATTGGCATCCATGGCAAAGCTTTCTATACTTTGGGCAAGCTTAAGTGTGAAGAAAGCACAGATGTACAATGACCAATATGACAATTTGCAGACCGTACTTTTGACTTATGACTTCAAATTGATGACCACTCTATCCTCAACATGAGAAGAGTACAGCTGAAACGATGCGTTTTAACAAGTATTGCTTGCTTCGTTGACATAACGTGCCGTGTTAGCAAGCGTAGCTGTTTATAACTGAACAATTTAATACACTAAAAAACGTAGCTTTCTTTCGTTGACAGTTGACAAAAGAAGGAAAGAAAGAACTGTGTATGAATAATGAAACAGGGGACGGCTCCTAGTTTTCCTTTTTTAATCCAACGGTAAACATAAGATTAAACCATCAAAAGCATATTCGTTTCTCTAATACCAATTTTGCCCGTCAATTTATTATTTCATTTTTTTTTAGAAACAAACGTGTTCAATTAATGATGGACATGGAGATAAACTTTCCCTCTAAACGTAAAGAGAGAATAAAAATAAATTGCTAGAAAAAGTAAAAAAAAAAAAGAAGGGGTGATTTAGTCTTTCGCTATTCTTTCAACTTTAGGTATTCATTATATCAGTAAAATCCCTACCCCTGATTTTAACCCAAAATCCAGGCAAGAACTTTTGAGAGAAGCAAAGCAAATCGCCTGTTCACATTTAGCCATTCTTGATTGGTTCAGAGAAGGTGGGTTTTCTGTCTGCTTTGCATATAAACTATTGCAGATTGTGTTTGTCAGCTCTTGGATGTGCGACTTTTTGGGGGGTTTTATTGGGAGGATTTATAGGAAAAGAATTTTCTGTAATCGCTTCAAGATGCAACCTTTTGATCAAATGAAATAATATTTTTCCTTTTCTTTTGTATTTCGGTAATCTGGGGTTTGGGGTCTCATGATTCTTGATGAGATGATAGAGTTGAATATTTTGAAACCAATTTTTTTTTTTTCATTGTTTCCTTGTTTGTATTAGTATTGTTCCGCTTATCTTAATGCTTCCCTCCATATATAACCGATTACTTGATCTAGACTGAAAATTTTTTATCATTTGGAGCAGTGTCATATATTCTTGTACATCTTTGGAATTGTCTTCTGCTCATATGTATCTTTGTTTTTCGGCAGAGGAACCATTGGGTGTGCTTAAACTATTGGCCGAACCTCCATAGGCGAGTTCTATGGTCGAGATAAGCCATTAAATATGACTATTACTTGAGTCTTATAAGTGGAAAGGTGTTTGCTGAAGAGCCTTATCTGATCACACACTTCTCTTGCTCTTTGGCTGCACAGAAGACGCTTATTGGTCACATTTTCGTTGTCTTAAATACACGATCTTATACTTAACACTTATCCTCTTCGGTGGTGTAAGTATGGAAAAGTTGCGGTACAGAGTAACACATTTCTGTGCATTCGCTCTCTTGATTGCCCTATCTAGCCATATCGTTACAGCCCAGCACGACAGTGAAACTCGACAGAAAAGAGTAACTGCTCCTCATAGGAATGCTGGGCAAGGCGTCATAGATGGGTCTGGCACCGAGCATTTCAATCCCGACAAGATCGAAGATGAAACTGTAAATCAGAACGTTAGAGTTTCTGTGTCAACAGTTGCCTTGTGTACTCTTGCAATGGCTGCAGCAACTGGTTTGGGCTTAATACCATTCTTCTTCTTAGAGCTCGATCCACAATTGGCTGGGATATGCAACGGAGTAGCGGCCGGGGTAATGCTCGCTGCTAGCTTCGACCTTATCCAAGAAGGACAAGGCCATGGAAGTGGGAGTTGGGTTGTGTTCGGTATCTTGGCTGGCGGTGTATTCATATGGTTTTGCAAGAAGGTATGGCTCTTTCTTGATCATTTAAAGTTTATTTTGGTGGTTCTTGATTTCGATGATGAACCTTCTGCAACTCCTTTCTAATATTTCTGCATATTGCTTTTTTGATTGTCAGGTTTTAGAGCAGTACGGTGAAGTTAGCATGTTGGATATTAAAGGAGCTGAAGCTGCTAAAGCCATTTTAGTAGTTGGAATAATGACCCTTCATTCTTTCGGTGAAGGCTCTGGCGTTGGCGTTTCCTTCGCTGGGTCGAAGGGCTTATCGCAAGGATTATTGGTCACTCTTGCCATTGCTGTGCACAACATACCCGAGGGATTGGCCGTGAGTATGGTCTTAGCATCAAGGGGAGTATCACCACAGAACGCTATGCTTTGGAGCGTAATCACATCGCTTCCTCAGGTATATTCGTCTCAAGAGAAAAACCATATAACTTATGAAGGAACGATTCGTATGGGCTGTAATGAATTTGAAACCACTCTGTTTCTCTTTGGATTTGATTTTTAAAACAGTACGATTTCGTTAAAATTTGCAGCCCCTCGTAGCTGTTCCTTCGTTTGTCTTCGCCGATGCCTTCAACAAGTTCCTACCTTTCGCCACGGGCTTTGCAGCTGGGTGCATGATTTGGATGGTTATGGCTGAGGTTCTCCCAGACGCCTTCAAGGTAGTAGTTACTTCTCTGACTAATATACGACCTATTCATCCATCGAAGATTCTTATGATGTCCTAAAAGTCCAACCTTTCAATTCTAGGAAGCTCCTCCATCCCACGTTGCATCTGCTGCTACACTCTCCGTGGCTTTCATGGAAGCCCTCGGCTCTGTTTTCGAAAACTTCAGCCACAACGTCAAGTAAGCTCTCCCTCTCTCTCTCTCTCCCACTCTCTCTCTGCTATAACTTACCCAATCTCCATTATTGTCACACGCAAACACAGCCCAGAAGATGCATCGGGTTTCTTCGTCTCCCTCCTCTTCGGCCTCGGCCCATTGCTAGGCGGGATAGCCCTAGTGTCCTCGGCCCTCGCCTTCCACCTCCAACACTCCCTCCTCACGGGCCTAGCTTCGGGCATAGCCTTCGTCCTAGGAGCATGGCGCCCACTTCAGCTCCTCATATCCTCCAAAATTACCATCTTGCCCCTCCTCGCCCTCCTCCTAACGGGCTTCTCCTTCGTCCACCTATCCATTTCCAACGCCACAAAGCTCAAAACCCGCAAGAAAACCTCAGCAGCCAACACGCTGTCATCATTCACGGGCCTCAGCATAAGCTCAATCACCCTCCAATCGATCTTATCTTGCCTGCCCATAGCCCTCCACGCCTTGGCCGAGGGGCTTGCCTTGGGAGTGGCTGCACCCAAGGCTTATGGGCTGGGAAGGCACATGGTATTGCCCGTTTCGCTCCATGGGTTTCCCCGCGGGGCGGCAGTTGCCAGCTGTATATTCGGGGCGACTGACAGCTGGCACGGGTCGCTGCTCTCGGCGGCTCTTATTGGGTTTGTGGGCCCTCTTTCTGCTATCGGGGCGATTCTTGCGGGGATTGATTATAGTGGGCTTGATCATTTGATGGTGTTTGCTTGTGGTGGGCTTTTTCCTTGCTTTGGGAATATTATACGAAGGGCGGTGAAGTTGGATAGGAGGAAGAGCTTGGTGGGGTTTTTCGTCGGGGCGGTTTTTGCTGGGGCGTGTTTGATGAGTACGAAGCTTGTTTGTTTGCATACGCCATACTGTAATTCTGCGCCTGAAGCTGTGAAGTGATGATGAAGCATTTTTTTTTCTTGGATTGTGTTTCTTAATGTGTAAAAGAATCGCCACTTTGAGCATATATATATATATATATATATGAATTCGTGAATGTATGCGTTTTTCGAGTTTGGTCTTTTTTTTTCCCCTCTCTTTCGATGCCTGGAAATACTTCTGCTGCGAGTAAAAACGTAACAAAAAACATAACAAGATGCTTTTTTCTCTGTTTCTTTGTAATGCAGATGTTATCATCCTCTATGTAATGCAGATTTTAATCATAAATCAGATCAATACTGTTTGTTTTTAAGTTTTTTTAAGGTGTGAAATCTTAATCCATGTCTTGAGAGTCGGCCATCTCCACGCATGTTAGAAGTTCGAACAAGAATGTTAGAGAGAGATTTCCATGGATCATCAATAAAGAAATAAATCAAATCATTTTTTTACAGGACTCGACAAAAAAAATAATTTTGAGGGGAGATATTACGGCTCCAAAAACAATAAAAACGTTATTGAACATAAAAAAAAAAAACGCTATGTTAGGACACGACGGTAGAAAGAATGAAATCAGTGCTGTCAAAACCAACGATATTCTTGGAACCACCACCAGCCTCCACCGCACAGCGGCCAATCGCCGCCGCGTCCCTGGCGCGGCGGCCGTTCTTCTCCGCCGGCGGATGGTAATACATCCTCGCAGTTTGAGGGCAATGGGATTGAAACCTGCACACAATTCTCGCGCAAGCGTCTAATAATTCTGTGTATTTTCCCATCCCTTCCTTCGTCGTCTTTGCCCTTTCTTTTTTCTTTGTGTTCCTGTAAAAAAAAGAAGAGCGAAGCGGAAAAGAAAATATATGTAAAGATTAGACTTTGATTTATTCCTTGAGCAACAATTTGAGGAAAAAAAGGAAAAGATCTTATTTTTGTGCTATTTTGTTAATGTAAGAGGTGAGATTAGAAATCAAAAGACATCCCAAGTTTGCTTTGAGCGTCTGCCCATGAATTGCGGGTAAGAGAGGCTTAGGTAGGTTTGAGGTTTTGTATTGTATTTATATTAACGTGCTTTCATGAGTTGAGGATCGAAGAATTATTCCTTCCTTGACTATAATATATTGGTGATTGCTGTTTGTACACGAAACAAAACTGATTATATCATTGTTTGAAGATGCTATTTTTTCTTAAAAAATTGCAAATTGTAACGTGGTCATATGTTTTGTTGTGTTAAGTACTATGTATCTTATGACAGATAATTAGGTGGCATGTGAAAGAAGAGTACTACTCCGTATTAAATAATAAGAAATCCATCATTTAATTTTCTACGCTGATAATTTAGAAACGAATACTTCATAGATTGAGTGACTTGCAGTTTATGCATATTTCTTTCCACGCAAGTTTCTTTTTGCTAATTTGGACTGGACTAAATACGCCAACGAATAGGTCCGAAACATTGATTGAGTGAGCTATTTCAGTGCATGGAATTCTTGGCGAAGTATCTTTCGCAAGGAGAAAATCGTATTTTTAATGCGTATAACGAAAACCATGGAGGTCCAAATTTGTATTGTCAAAACTTGAAATTGATTACTAATGTTACAGACAGATAAATTAAACATGACGCAATGGTGACGATGTAACTCAAAACTGTGAATTGCTAAGGAAAGTAACCATACACCTCGTACTCTGAAACAACCTGTCTACCTTGTGCCACACTGCAGATTGAGTCTCTAGAAGCTTCCTTGCTTTTTCCTGTAATATTGGCCTTGATCTTACACTTTCACCATGAATCTGAAAACCATGAGGGAAAGAAAAGTGTAACGTTATAGTGGGTCCAAATGGAAAATGAATTACATAAACAGAGAAGATTGTTCATATTTTTAATTGAAGATGTTATAGATTTGGCAGAATCTCATTTTGTCGCACCTTTAAGAACAATCTGATCATGGCTTGTATGAATTCAAAGTTGTTTCTGCAAGATATCTCTTGAATGAAATAATCAACCACAAGTTCAATGTAATAGAGTTCTGGCCTCTTTCTCGGTTCATGATCATCACCATCGTCGTCGTCGATTATCTGAAGCATCCTAAGCTCCATATCCAAGGCCGAAGGAGACAGATTCTTGATATACTCTGTAAACGCTGGAACTGAAAAAGGTACACGCAAATGAATATTGTGAGCGAAGTTTCAGATTTTCAATAATGAAGCAACGCACACAATTAGAACTAAACATGCAAGTCTTAGACACAAGTAACTGAAAACTTACAGTTATTTTCCTCGGCAGCAGACCTGAGAATCTGCAAGAAATGAGATTCAGGAAAATCAATTCTTCCTGGCTTCTCTGAATCATGGGATTGATTATCTTTCTCGTCATGGGAAGATTCTCTCGGTTTGAACAATATCTCGCCAGAGAAAGAGGGAATTGATGGCAAGAAAAAAGGAGCCTTTTCGGGTTTCTTTGGTGGCTCAATCGGTTTGTTCCTCTCCTTTATAACGTCTAAATTGACCAAGCTTTGCCACTGGCTCTTAGGCAACATTGAAAGCGTGACAAGATCGGGTATCTGTCGATGCATTTCTGACAAGTCTTGAGAACTTATCCTGTCTGCGTCGAGATCCATGGAATCATCCAAGGTAGATCCAGTAAATGATGGATTTAGCTTGACCTTCTCAAGGTTACCCTCTGAAGAATTACCATCTGAAGACACAGAAGGTAGCTTGATACTCACGACAATCTTCCCGCTCCCATAGTTATCAGCTTTGGTGGCAGCGGAAAACATCAACTGATTGGCCCAAAGATAAATCCCATTGTGGCCCACGTGAGTTGTCGCCAAAAAGTCCATGTTTGGTGACAGGGACAATGCTGTTACAGGTACATCAACATGCATAGCATCTATTTGCCGAGCCAAGATTACATCCCAGATTCTAAGAGTCCCATCCATGCTAGAACTCAGAAGCCATCTTCCATCCTCACTAAAACACATATCAGTTATTCTACCTACATGACCTTCAAACTTTCGGACCATCCTCAATGCAACGACATCAAATAAACGGATAACCCAATCATCTGCCACAATAGACAGAAGGCCACTGTAGCGATGGTATACAATCTTAACCAGCGAGCCACCTATTTCTATTTTGGATTTTAATGCACGGCCCTTAAAATCCCAAACCTTTACATCCCCACGGTAACCAGCACTGATCATGAGGGTATTTGTTGAATCACAAGCAACGCCAACTACTTCTCCATCGTGAGCGCAGGGTTTTCTTTCGGAGTTATCGATGTAAGTGCCTCGACTTAGTCCTGACTGGAGATTAAATCGCTCAATCCAACCACCTTCGGTCCCTACAACTGCAAAGTTTCCGCATGCACTGATTGCACAGGCCTTAACCGGTGTGGGATCATCTGGGTTAGGTGATAGGATGTGCTCCCCAATGACCGAGTCTCTAAGCTTCCATACATATGCTTGAGGTGTATCCATGTGACATGTAACTACATTAGACCAATCACGTTCCCGAATTTCACAAACATCAAATACAATCACCGGCTTCAGCTTCAACTCCATTTCGTTCACCTTGAGTTTTCTCGCCCTTTTGGTTACGTGGCCTTGAGAAAGTTCCTTACTTCGCTGATCCTGAATAATAGAAAAAAGGCGGAAAGCACGGTCTTGGCCAGCAGACAGGATATTTGTCCCATTTGCATGGAATTTGATACATAGAGGGGGAGCACTATGCCCTTTTCTAAAGCTGCGAAGATAAGGGTCACCGTCATCAGCCTGGAAAACCCACAATTTTATAGAGTTGTCAGTAGAAGTACTAAGCAGCACTGGTTCCTGAGCCAGAAAGTGAAGTGAAACGATGGAAGAGTCATGGGCCTCACTAATGACAGACTTAAGTCTCCTTTTCTCGAGATTCCAAATGTTTATGATACCAGACGAACCACCAGATGCTAAAAGAGGCTCCCCATCGGTCCTAAATGATAAAGAAGTGACGGGATCGCGAGCCGAATGAGCGAATGTTACAATCTCTTCATCGTACTGAATATTGTGAATGTGAATTTTTCCATCTGAACAACCAACAGCAACAACATGCAGCGCTGGGGAGTTCACACAGCAAGACACGGCTGAATTCCACCCTTTGAATTCGTGTATCATTCGCTTGTTCTTGATGTTCCAAAGTTGCAAGGAACCTTCTTGACTTCCAATAAGTACCTGTTGAAATGCATCATCAAAATGAAATCAAAAAAAGTTGCTGACAATTGACATGCATAACTACCTGCGTTTAAGGACATTACCTTATCCAAATAAGTATCTGGGTGCATCAAGCAGGTCGGTGTAAAGTTGCTTTCTAACAATATATGACCAACTGGAGACGGATTCGCTTTTAGGCCTTTAAATTCCCAGATGAAGATGCTCCCTTTGACGTCCATGCTTAATACATTATCACCAAAAACAAGCAAATAATTGATCTTGGCATTATGGCTTTCCCAGGTTGCCACCTGTTGAATCAGAAAACTGTATTACTTCCCTGTGATAGCTTAGAAGTGTGGCAGGCAACACAACACACAGAGGCCAAACTATTCGCATTGTCACAACACATAAGGCAAACTTTAAAAACACATTCATGAACGCAATCTTCTGCAAAAAGCATAAAGTGAAATACCAGTTTGGTGCGCGAGAAAACTGCTATATTATGCCCATAGGCAGCAAATGTGTACTCTCGATAAGCTGCCAATGCTCTTATTTTCTTTGGGAGTTGAGGACCTACATATCAACATAAAGCAACGATACTATCATCACAAACCATTAATTCAGACAGCAACCGCTCGCTAAAAGGACAATGAACTACCGCAAACTAAATTAAACAGGAAACTAAAAGAATTAGTGATAATAACCAAAGCCTTAGGCTTACTGGCAGATTCCAGCTTGAAGAAGGCGTCTCTCTTTCTCTGAAGAAACATAATTATAGAAACAAACGTTAGATCGTCCCCGTACCCAACCAAAATAACATAAAACACATTATTAACGCGTGTGTGAGTAAGAAACAGACCCCTGCAGTTTTAAACAACTTGTGGACTTGAAAGGCTTTGCCGACGGAGACTGTGACGAAAGTCTCGGTGTTTTGCCGGCGTATGGAGAACGGCACGTTAGTTGTTACGTATCCAATTGCACGGTACGGCTCGAATATTCCCATCTTGCCGATTGCAGAGCTAACGGCGGCGAAAAAATTTTCTGACCTTAAGGGTTTTCAACGGAAAACGACGAGCCAAATAGGGTTTAAGAGGGAATAGTGAGCAATTCTAACAAACGGCGCCGTTTTGGGGCAGGAGTGTACTGTATATGTATACAAAAGATTTTTGGAAATTACCGATAAGTCCCTCCAAGATAAAAACACTAAGGCGAAATGAGCTTGGGAAGGGCATGAAGAGCTAACGGGCTATCTTTTTATTTTAAATCAAATGGGATAAATATAGTGAGCCCATATGTGTTGAGTAAAAAAAAATATTGCTATGCTGTTTTAGAGCATCTTCAGTCAAACTGCAAAACTCAAAATATGAGTAAAAATACACCGATCATACCCCAAATCAAAACTTAATATGGGATTATTTTTTTTATTTCTTTCTCATCGAATTGACTGAAATATGCACTATGCGTCAAGGAGATGTGTTTGTTCTTTCAAAATTCCATTCAAGGACCTTTTAATTCTGTAATTAAATTATTAAGCACATCCATGCCACAAATAAAACAAATAAATAAATATATTATAAAGAAGGGTGGGTCGGTTGAATGGAGTATTTTTTTTTCCCGAAACGATAGCTTGCATTAATAGCAAAGATACAAGGCTAAATAGCCCGAAGAGTCTCAACGGTTCATCGTCGACCGAGAGAACAAAGGCTCACATAGGAGCACCAAACAATCCCACAAGGGGAAAAAACACTCCCACGTGGGGAGAAATGGGTCCACAAGGGACAAAAAACCGACAGAAAACAGAACATCATAATCTACGGCCAAGAACTAAAGAACCTATAACAGAAAAAGCGATTAGGCTAAATCTACAATACTCTTCACTTTAACCGGTAGGCGGCGGCTCTTGATGAGCCGGGCATCGGGGTGGGCGCGGCCGGGCGAAGGCGGAGGTTGGCAGAGGCGGAGGCAGAGACGGCGGCGGGCGGAGGTGGAGCAGAGGCGGCGAGCGGAGGTGGAGTGGAGCTCGGCGACAACAGGGAGCGGCGGCGGAAGGCGGAGGCTGGCAGAGGCGGAGGCAGAGATGGCGGCGGGCGGAGGTGTAGCAGAGGCGGCGAGCGGAGGTGGAGTGGAGCTCGGCGACGACGGGGAGCGGCGGCGGTAGGCGGCAAAGGAGAAAGCAAATTTTTTTTTTGTTAGAAAGAAAGAAAAGGGAAAAAAAAGAAAACGGCTCCCCCAACCTCCATTAATGGAGGTGGGGGAGGAGGTAACGCGGAAGGGTGGGTGTTTGTTGGAGGGTGGTCGGTGGTAGGGGTGGGTGGCGGCCGCTTGGGGTGAAGGAAGAAGAAAGGGTTAGGTTTTGGTTTTTTTAGAGGGAAGGAGAAGGAAAAGTTAGAGAGAGAAATCGACTAGCAAATTCAAAAGAACCACCATTTCAATTTGGGCGACTTTTTCAATTTGTTGCTGGCGAAACTATTATTTTTATTATTGTCGTCTAAATTTCATTGATTTGACGTTTTTATTTCTAATAAGGTTTCATTTGTTATCGTTTAATAATATAGTATGTTAAATGAATGTAGGAATCAAATGGTTTCTAATAAAAATATATAAAAGAACTTTATTATTAATAAATATTTTATTCTATGTTCTATTATATGAAAATATGTAGTTTAGTTAAATTTTGTGAAATTATTATTTTTAATTGAATTTAAAATAATACGGTCTAATTTGTAAAGTTGGATATTATATGGGTAATATTAAAAATATGATAGAAATAATATTACAATAACGGTCTTTTGAGGATGAAAATTGATTTGCCGGTTGGAAAACAATTAATGCACTATGGGTGAGAATGAGTTTTTCTGTTAAGCAAGAAATTAAACTATCTTACTATCGTCTTATTCATCTCTTCTATCTCTCACCTCCCATCTGGAAATTCTTCTCCTTCTCATCTAATTCTTCTCATCTTAGTCTCCTCACAAAAAATACAATATCATCGAATATCAATAACACTACGATCAGCATTCATAACAGCAAGCTAGCCATGGGGATTCTATCCTGGTTTTGGAGAAGCAATGGCACTACCAACGCCTCTTCGATCAACAAGAAGGAAGAGCCCATGCCCGCGAAACCCGAATCGAACTCCGATGCATTGGGTATGAACGAGCAATTGAGGTCCGGCGACCCGAAAAGGCTGCTGACGTGTTGGTTTTCGAATTCGGGTCGGTTTCCGTGTCGGCCGGCAAGGTGACGTTGACCAGTTACTGTCCGGTATCTGAGGACCTCGAGCCCTGCAGGTGGCAAATACTGCCTGCGAGTGAGTCCAACGCTCCTAGTTCCGCGCCGTTTTTTGAATGTTAGGTTGAAGTGACGAAAAGAATAGGGGGATTTGCATTTTTTTTACTTAGACCACCTCCAACCGAAAATGCATTCTCAAACTCAAGCACATTCTCAAACTCAAAATGCAGTAATTCTTTTCCAACCGATAAACCAATTCGCAAACTTAAAAGACCATTATTGTAATATTCTCTTATATCCAATTTTTTAATATTTGAAATTTACAACATTACCAATCAGACCATACTATTATTTTATGTTCGACTGAAAAAATAATTTCAAAAAATTAATAATAAACTCAGTACTTTTTCATATACTATAAAAATGTAAAAAAAATAATTATTAATAACAGGAGTCCTTTCATATATTTTTATTTATTTTCTTACATGGGTAGTTTAATAATTAAAAATAATAAAGGGTATATATTGTAATTTTTAAAACATCAAACGCATCTTTTGGGATATCTGATTCCCAAAACGCATATCGTTTAAAATAGGAGAGAGAAATGAAAACGCATTGCGAGTTTGCGTAGGTGTACGATTGAAGAACTTTTAGTATATATTTTGGGTTTATGGGTATCGATAGGAGATACTCTTATTCGAATGTGTGATGACTGAGTGAGGATGAAATGGAATCGTCTTTTACACGTGGTTTGTTCTCTTGATAACGATTTGGTTGAGTTTTACTCTGATCTGATTCTTTAAGCTTAAACAACTTACGATCAAGCTAATGCTTCTGTGATCAAACAAGGCATCACTTTCTGTATCTATTGAAGCATGAAGCTGAAAAAGGTGAGAACAACGAGCAAGGGACATCACTGATGCAAGAAAACAAGTCTGGGAATGAAGGTGAACGAGCTGTGAGTAACGCGCATGTTATTAAAGTCGCAAGTCACCCACATAAGCGTTTCTATCAAGGTTGGCGGGACACTTATAAAGTTGCGGCTAACAAAGACGATTCTATTAAGAAGATCTAAGAATTAGTTGGGCACTGTTATCTTTAAAAATATGTATTGTAGCGCGCGTTACTCGTGTGTTCTGAATCTTCTGTAATTCGTCCTCTTCTTTATCAATAAAAACAGCTAGCTTTGATCGTGGACGTAGGGTTCGATCTGAACCTGAACCACGTTACATCTTGGTGTTCAATTTCAATCACTTGTTCGTGCGAATTTGTTATGGTATCAGAGCATTCGAATCGCTCAAGGCTGTGATCATCAAGAAATCCACACTCGCTTCAATTCAACCATTCTGTCATTTTGTCGATCACCATGGCAGCAGTAGTGCCCTCTACTCCTGCGAACTCTGCAGTGCTGATAAATGACCCATACTTCCTCAACAACAATGACATCGGGTCAAATTCTTGTCCATGAGCCGTTGAATGGAGACAACTATGCGACATGGAGCCGTGCGATGATGATCGCGTTGATTGGGAGGAATAAAGAGGGATTCGTGAACGGCGACCTGCAAGAACCAGTGGTTGACGAACAGAATCAAGGTCAGATCGCCACTCAAA
This sequence comes from Craterostigma plantagineum, assembly GCA_027422505.1. NCBI lineage: Eukaryota > Viridiplantae > Streptophyta > Magnoliopsida > Lamiales > Linderniaceae > Craterostigma > Craterostigma plantagineum. Next base: position 273,174 of record JAPQWV010000633.1, read on the forward strand.
ATCAGGTTAGTGCGTGGAAGCGAAACAATAACGTAGTAATCTCGTGGATTTTAAATTCCGTATCAAAGGACATTTCTGCCAGCATTTTATATAGTGCGTCTGCGAGAGAAGTGTGGATTGATTTGCAAGAAAGATTCGGCCAAACGAATAAACCGAGAATCTTTCAATTAAAGAGGGAGTTAGTGAACCTATCGCAGGGTCCCAACAGCATAGCAGCGTATTACACTAAGCTGAAAACGTTGTGGGACGAGCTTGCTAACTACAGACCTAAATCGAAGTGCAAATGCGGAGGCATGAAGGAGCTGAAAGACTTTCTTGATGAGGAGTACGTTTTAACGTTTCTGATGGGATTAAACGACTCGTTCTCACAAGTCCGCGGACAGATTCTGCTCCTAGACCCCCTGCCTTCTATAAACAAAGTGTTCTCCCTTTTGATCCAAGAGGAGAAGCAAAGGTCGATGGCACCAGGAATCACTCGGGAGATGGAGGATCAGACTAATGCAATGGCAATGCTGACGGCCAAAGGAGACCAAGAACCAGCCAAGAAGGGGTTTTTCGGCCAGAAAAGGAATGATGTTGGAAAGCCCATTTGTACCCATTGTAATAAAAGGGGCCACACCGTCGACACTTGCTACAAGATTCACGGCTTTCCGCCCGGCTTTAGACAAGGGCAGAAGTTCAAAGGGGCTCGAATGAACCAGGTAATGGTGGAGACAACTAACATGACAGACCATCAGGGCTGCGCTTATTCAGCAGACGGCCTCGTCCAGCTTCAGGTCACACCGCAGCAATTGCAAAGCCTAAGGGCATTGTTGAACCAGCCAATGCCCAGCACTTCCACCGAGCACGAGTCAACTGACAGAGGCAAAGGTATCTGCTTATCTTTTAACTTACCTGCCTTTTCAGAATCGCATGACTGGCTGTTAGACACTGGGGCATCTAGACATGTATGTGGAAACCCAAATCTACTGGTAGATGTGCATGAAATAGGTGAGTCCAGCGTTATTTTGCCAGATAATAGCGTAATTAGGGTCACTAAGGCAGGAACCTGTGTGGTTAATAAGCATATTGTGTTGACTGGAGTCCTACTGGTACCCCAATTTCAGTTCAACTTGATTTCAGTGAGCTATCTAGCTAGCCGAGAAAAGTACAGTTTTTGCTTTGATTCTTATGGTTTCACTGTGCAGGATCAATCCCAAATGGTGATTGGCAAGGGTAGCTTGGTTGCTGGTTTATACTTACTACGAACAGATTACATTTTTCAAGTCACAGCTAGGAATAAGTCTCATTCCCTTGATAGTCTGTCAACGAATTTGTTGCATAATAGGTTGGGTCACCCATCTAGTAAAGTCCTAGACATTCTTAGAGGTTCATACAAGCATAAACATGGTACTGACCAGCCTTACTGTAAAATCTGCCCGCTCGCGAAACAGAGAAGGAATTCATTCCCAAATGACAATAACATTGCTTGTTCTATTTTTGACTTAGTGCATTGTGATGTATGGGGGCCGTTTCATGTGACATCCCATCTAGGTCATCAGTATTTTGTCACGATAGTAGATGATCACTCTCGTTTTACGTGGGTGTTTATGATCAAACACAAATCACAGGTTGAGTCAATTATTACATACTTTTTAGCACTGATCGAAACTCAGTTCCAGGGCAGAGTTAAAACAATTCGAACAGATAACGCTAAGGAATTTAATCTAATGGAATTGTTTAGGAAGAAAGGAATCATACACCACCGTTCGTGTGTCCAAACTCCACAACAAAACTCGGTTGTGGAGAGGAAACACCAACACCTTCTAAACGTGGCTCGATCCTTGTTCTTCCAGTCGGGGCTGCCCATTAGATACTGGTCAGAGTGCATATTCACTGCTACGTTTCTTATAAACAGGACCCCATCTGTGACACTAACCAATAAAAGTCCCTATGAGATTCTATATCAAAAACCAGTGAATTATGATATGTTGCGAGTTTTTGGTTGTCTTGTTTTTGCTTCAACTCTTAAGGCAGGGAGGAGGAAATTCGACCCACGGGCTAGAGAGTGTATTTTCATTGGATACCCGACTGGAATGAAGGGATACAAACTCATGGACCTGAAGACACGGGAAATTTTCACCTCAAGGGATGTTCGATTTAAAGAAGATGAGTTCCCTATCAAGAAGGAATTCCCCACCTCTGCGCCAGTGGATCCCTTTTCTACATTGGTCCTTCCCAGGCCTTATGTGATGAGCCACCCAACTGAAGAGGATCAGCATCATCTGCGGCAATATGAACAGCACAGTGAAGATTTCCCAACTGAGGAAAACGCAGTCCCTGTTGGCCTGGACAGGCTGCAATCTGATCTTCACTCACATGAGGTGGAGGAAATCGTGGCAGACCCTCCTGGACATGGGGCATCCTCAGTGGAGTCAGTTAGTCCAAGCACAACGGGCATAGCCGGGGAACAGCATAGTAGGAGACCAGTGAGACAGATTAAGAGGCCTGCTCACTTAAAGGACTACCATTGCCATGCCACCTATGAACAGAATGATGGCAGGCCTATGAAGACACTTACAAGGTCAAATGATTACCAACAAGAGAAGAAAGCATTATATCCAATTTCGAGGGTCATTTCAGATCAACACTTCTCAGACCACTATAAGTTCCTCCTGTGCAATGTTTCCCAGTCAGTGGAACCCAACAACTATACCCAAGCATCGCAATCTGCGGAATGGGTAGAAGCAATGAATGGAGAACTCAAGGCATTAGAAGAAAATGGGACTTGGTCAATCGTACCACTCCCCGATGGGAAGAAATCCATTGGATGTAGGTGGGTCTATAAGCGCAAATTTGATGAAAAGGGAGAGATAGCTAAGCACAAGGCCCGCTTAGTGGCGAAAGGCTACGACCAACGGGAAGGTGTAGATTATGTGGACACCTTTGCGCCCGTGGCTAAACCTAATACCATCAAGATCTTGCTTTCGTTGGCGTCTAAACTTGGGTGGAACCTAGTGCAACTTGATGTAAATAACGCGTTCCTCAATGGCGACTTAACTGAGGAGGTTTATATGGACATTCCTCAGGGACTTAGCCGGGGCAGAAACGACAGTAGGGAGCACAAATTAGTCTGCAAATTGCACAAATCCCTCTATGGATTGAAGCAATCATCAAGGCAGTGGAATCGAAAGTTCACCGACTCAGTTAAAAGGTTTGGTTTTGAACAGCTGCATTCAGACCATACGCTGTTTATGAGAGGGAAAGGGCCCAATCTGGTTCTACTATTAGTGTATGTGGACGACATAATATTGGCAAGTCCATCAGTAGAAGTCATCCAAGAGGTGAAGGGGCAGCTGAATTCGTGCTTCAAGATAAAAGACCTTGGAGAGCTTCGCTTCTTTCTGGGGATTGAGGTTGCAAGAGGAGCTGAGGGGATTTACATCTCGCAAAAGCAGTACACCTTGCAACTGTTGGAGGATACGGGCTACATTGGCTCTAAGCCATTGACCACGCCGATGAATCCCAGTAGCAAGCTGACAGGGCAGGATGGCGAGTTGCTGGAGGACCCTTTCAAATACAGGAGACTTGTTGGACGACTCCTTTACTTGACGTTTACAAGGCCGGACATTGCGTTTACAGTCCACCGGCTTAGCCAATTCATCTCGGCACCAAGAACGGGGCATTTTGGGTTTATGGGTATCGATAGGAGATACTCTTATTCGAATGTGTGATGACTGAGTGAGGATGAAATGGAATCGTCTTTTACACGTGGTTTGTTCTCTTGATAACGATTTGGTTGAGTTTTACTCTGATCTGATTCTTTAAGCTTAAACAACTTACGATCAAGCTAATGCTTCTGTGATCAAACAAGGCATCACTTTCTGTATCTATTGAAGCATGAAGCTGAAAAAGGTGAGAACAACGAGCAAGGGACATCACTGATGCAAGAAAACAAGTCTGGGAATGAAGGTGAACGAGCTGTGAGTAACGCGCATGTTATTAAAGTCGCAAGTCACCCACATAAGCGTTTCTATCAAGGTTGGCGGGACACTTATAAAGTTGCGGCTAACAAAGACGATTCTATTAAGAAGATCTAAGAATTAGTTGGGCACTGTTATCTTTAAAAATATGTATTGTAGCGCGCGTTACTCGTGTGTTCTGAATCTTCTGTAATTCGTCCTCTTCTTTATCAATAAAAACAGCTAGCTTTGATCGTGGACGTAGGGTTCGATCTGAACCTGAACCACGTTACATCTTGGTGTTCAATTTCAATCACTTGTTCGTGCGAATTTGTTAGTATCATTGATCATGTTACGTCTCAATCATGAGCTTCGGTGTTCACTTTTTCTGAAGTTTCTCTTTATTCTCGGGATTGATTGAAGATTCCCATAACGTCAGTAAAGATCAATTTTTTTTCTCATACTTTCATGTTTCTTGTGATTGTGCTTCACAAGCCACGTTGATGTTGTTGCATTTTGTCAATAAAGAGTTCTTTTTTTACCAACTTCTTTATCTTTTATCTTGCTTGGAGATGAAGTGCCGTGCCTGTATAATTAGTCAAATGTGCGTTTGTGATATGATAATTAGCACAGCACGTTATTGCATAAAATTGACGTTCGACTTTGGACCATCTCAAGAGATTATTCTCTCTATCTCTTCTTTTACCTTGAAACTTTCGGCTGCAGACATCTTTAGATAGCGATTCTTTTTAAATTTTTACAGAAACACGCTTGCATCTTTCTGATCATCTACTGTCAATATAAGCCTCTGAGTAGCGCTTGAGAATTTTCGCAGAGAACTAACTTCATTCTCACACTTGGCACATCATAGCATTGTGTCTTAACGCCAATGGCGCAATTGCTGGCCAAGTTTCGAGCCAATCCCTTCAAATCATTAGAAAAGAAGGTACATCACCTCAAGAACTCAGATCCCCTGTCTCCCTTGTACTCGAAAATATCTGACTTCGTAAGCCATGGATCAGAATCCATGTCTATGGAAAGGCTTGTCGAATGTTTCGATTTAATAGATCTCACCAATAAGGCGTTTTCGAAGCTGTTGGTCGAATTAGACTACCCAGTCAACGATTGGGGTTGTGTAGCCACTGAAGAATACCTAAGCTATACGCTGAACATGTTAACCCTGTTGAACTCTGTTCATTCCTCTGTTTCTCGTCTAAACCAGGCCAAGCTGTCGATCTTGCAAGCTCTTATGGCGACGAAACGTTCATCGTCCTTGGAGAAAATCCGTGTAATAAATCTTGGAAAGGAACTCAAGTTCGAGAAGGAGTCACATGGAGTTGGAGTAAAGCCCAGTTCTGAGAAAGAAAGAGTGGTTCTTCGAGCTTTGTCAATGGTAAAGATAGTCGGGTACTTGGCGTTGGGATTCTTAACTACAGGCTTGTGCAGTACCGAGAGACTTTACGATGAAATCAAAACATCGATTAAAGGGTTCGAAGATTCACCGCAGCCACCATTTGTAATGAAAGTCGATTCCATGTTTCAAGGAGCGATTGTACAAAACCAGGGGATCTGCGAAGAGGTAAGAGATGTCAACTGTTCTATCGAGAGGATTCTTGGAGGTGAACTATGTGATGAAGCTGTTGCTGAACTGAGGATGAAATTGGAGTTGCTAGGAGAATTATTACAGGTGATAGAGAGGCAGGGGCATGAGCTGTTTTCTCAAGTTATAGCAGCAAGGACTGAGCTGATTGATGGGTTCATGGATAGAGAATTAGCTTACTTGTAATGTCCTAACTATCGAAGATATGTATGCAAAGCATCTTACAGTGACTATATAAGCATCTGATATTCATATGTAAAAACATTACAAAACAAGCCTGAACCTAACTAGCTAGTCAGTTTAACTCTGCTGACTTGAAAGAAAAAATGAGAGAAAACAGAGCCTGGACCAAAAAGGAAGTGTTTTTGTAGGGAAAAAGTTGAAAAGAAATCTACCCCATTCCCAAACGAAGAGTAGCAGCGTCTGAATCATCATCGTTGTTGTTGAGCCGATCATTATCTGCGTTTCTAAGACTTACGGAACTTTGGTCGATTATAGGGCCACTATGTTCTGCTTCTGCAGACAAAGGATTGGTCAAGGTCTGATGAACACAAGTTTTGAAGCAGTTCAACCTTGCAAGATCACATTGTTAACCTAAGATTGAGCATTCGTATTCATATACCGTAAGTGGGATCTAAAAAAAATCTAACTTTAGATTACCTTTTCGTGTAACATTTCGTTTTCCAGAACTGTCGCGGTGTTCCTAGTAGGGATAGAACTCAAAGGTTAATATAAGGAATTTGGTTGCAATAAAGCTGAAATTAATTCGGTACAGAGTTTAACTTATCGCATACTTTCATCCGAGATTGCGACAGTTCTTGCTTCAGTAATTTCTCCTGTAAGAAAAATTCATCAACGTTGCTCTATACATTCAAGAATTTGATGAAGAAACAGAACGCACACACACCACCTTCCTCTCCTTTAGGCATACTAGCCCTTCACTTAGTTGTACTTCAAGGTTGTGCAGTTCTTGCATTCCCATGCCAGTGAAGCCTTTGCCCAACAATTTCCTACACATTTCAAAAGGGAAAAAGGTATAAACTTTCCGAGGAATTAACTAATTAATGATTGCTTTGCGGACAAAGATTTGTACATTTGTGTTTGTCTAAGTTTTCCCAACTCCTCTTTAAGGATGTCCAGTTCGTCGCTGGCTTCCTTTCTTACGGCCTCTCGGGTAGACGTGCCCAACCGCCGGTTAACCGTAACCGGCGGTTGGTAACCGGCGGTTGGCGGTTAGTCCATCGGACTAACCGCCGTCTAACCGGCCGGGGGCGGTTGCCGGTTAGCCGCCCCCGGTTGACGGTTAGACCAACCGGCGGTTACAACCGCCGTTTTTTTTTTTAAGATATTTTAATTCTTAGTGTTTGCGTAAAGTTTGATATATTATTTGGTCAAATCGAATTATGTATCGAAAACTAGTATTATATAATTTGCAAGACAATTACAAAAAAATTACATTTTACATTTTACAAAGAACTTGTATTGTATTACAAATTTTAATTAATCAATTACAATAGAATACATAAATGTAAATTAATTACGGGCGAAGCCACGATTCTTCGACTTTTCGGTCGGGCTTCCACAAGTGTAGGCGAGAAAGCAGCGTATGATCTCAGGAGCTCTGACGAATCAACTATCAATTATGATCCGTCAAAGCATCCAGAGACCACACGTTGCTAACTTACTTGCACTTAACGAAACCCTCTTCTTCGTAATCTTGTTCCCTATAAAAAAATGCATAAACATGATTTACATTATAAGTTTAATTTTAAAAAAAGAACAAGAAGTATTTATACAAATATTTACTTATCTTTTTTCGGGCTTCGTCGTGACTCGTCGTAATATAATAGGCTTGTTCAAATAAATTAGTACCTGAAAATAACAATTCATTAGTTAGCCAATAAACATAATAAATATTTGTACGCAAAAAAAAATATAAGAGTTGAATACTTATCTTTTTCGGGCTTCATCGTTAGGCTTGTTCAAATAAATTAGTACCTGAAAATAACAATTCATTAGTTAGCAATATAAACATAAAAAATATGTTGTATGAAAAAAAATATAAGAGTTGGATACTTATCTTTTTTCGCACTTGTTTGTTGATGTGGAGTCCCGGCCTCGCCGAATGCCTCTAATAATCCTCACCGTCGCCGCCGTTGCCGCCGCTTGTCTCCGTGCCGGTGGTGTCCTCGAAAAGGTCGTCGGGCGAGTCGCTGGCACGCTCATCTTGGGTGCGATACTCGGCTCGAGTCCAATCGTCGAGAAGACATTGGTACTCGAGGTTGTCGACACTCAAGTTCGAACGCTTCTCGCTCAAGGTCAAACCGCCCATGCTAACAGCATGCTCCACCGCGACGGTCGAGACCGGAACGGCAAGGATCTCCCGAGCGATCCTCGCCAACGTTGGATACGTTGGCGACACCCTCGACCACCATCTAAGGACGTTGAACTCATCTTCGTCCTCGAACTCAAAAGTCGTCGACATAAAGTTATCGACTTCTATGTAGGGGTTTTGGGAGGACCTTGGACGCTTGTTTTCGTTGAGGATGTCGTAGTAGTCAGCTAATCGTGAAGATCGACTACTAGTAGAACTAGATTGACCGCGCCCCGATCCCGATCGAGACGAGTCGTGGCCAAAATCGGGCTTATACTCTTTAAAGAGATCCTTTAAAGAGCCATGCGCTCGATCTAGTACGCTCTGCCAATAAATGCTATCGACTACCCTGCCCGACGATACCTTCGTATAGTAGCATTCTAGTAGTCTACCCGTACCATCTAAACGCCATCTCGGATCCAATATCTTCGCTATAATGAAGATATCCGGTAACTCAAAAAAATATTTGAGCCACTTGGTAGTCATGCTCCCAATGGTCTCGCCGACTACTGGATCAAACCGAAGCCCGTCGAGTATGATTGCGACTTTAACGCAATGATCTAACGCAAGTATGGAAGTCGGGTAATATGAACCCGACATCGCCTCGGTGGCATCGTGAAATACTTGAAGTATCTCACATAAACTGTTGCACGGGTCCCACATCTCTGGAACTAAAATGTACGACAACACTCTGTTTTCGGCAAAAAAGTCGCACAGATGCTGTCGATACTCCATAGAACTGTACAGCAACTTGTAGGTGGAATTCCACCTGGTGGGTACGTCTAAACTAAACTTCTTGGCTGGTACATCCTCTCTAGCGCAGAAACGCTTCCACTTCTTCCACAAAGACGGGTGTCGCATCAGGTAGGAGATTGCGTAGCGTATAGGCTGCACCTGCTCCTTTAAACTAGCTAGCGCGTCTTGAACACAGAGGTTAAGTATATGGCAAAAACAACGCACGTGGAAAAACCGTCCTCCGACTGACGGCTGATAATACTCGATCAACCGTTCAATGCTCCCGTTGTTTGCGCTCGCATTGTCAAACGATACTGAAAAGACTTTGTTGACTATCCTATACTCTGATAAGATCGTCCTAAGCTTGATCGCAATGTTTTGCGCCGTGTGCGCTTCATCGAACTCCCTATATGCGATCAAGCGCTTTTGTATCGTCCACGAATCATCGATCCAATGGCATGTCACGCCCGTGTAAGATGAACGTTGCCAATGATTGCTCCATATATCGGAACAAATCGACACGTTAGTTCCTAAACTACCTAATATCGCTACTAAGTCGCGCTTAAGCGCAATTACTGTCTTCTTAGTATCCCGCGTCAAGGTGCTCCTCGAAATCTTCTTCGCCTGAGGGTTGTATGCGGTTTTGATCCAATGCTCGTAGATCGGGTCATCGGCAAATCGAAAGGGTAGATGCTTCGCGGCTACGAACTTGGCAAGCTCCCGTCGCGCAACGTCCTCGTTGTAATGAAACAACGACGTTGCGCTTCCGCTCCCGCCGGCGGGTCCCGACGCGGACGAATCCGTACCTCCGAACATTTGCTGTTGGTTTTGTGCTATACCTAACTTACTCGGGTGTTTCGAACGGAGATGGGAATTCATTGACCCATATCCGCCTCCCTTTTTAAAATTATATTCCTTGGGACAGTAGTTACAAATGGCTCTAAATTGGTTGACTATACTAGTAGGTACCTTCTTGAAGTGTACCGCGAAGATGTCCGACTGTAGCCGGCGGGCGGCGGCCTGTTGCGTAGGCGCTTCGATCTCCGGATCCGCCTCCTCCACCTCGTTCAAGTCACCGCCGAGCACGTCGGCGATATCCAAGAACTCGTTCGGATCGTATTGTTGGTAGTCATCTTGCGATGAACTACCAACGACTTGCTTCCCTTTGCTGGCCCTCGATGCACGAGAACCACGTCGGCCACCACCACGATCCATCTATAAATATTCTACACACGGGTACGAAAAATATGGTTAGATAAAAAACTAAAACGGCAAAAAAAAGATACCAAGGGTCGGGGGCCCGGCCGAGGCGAAACGTGGCGGTGCGGTGGTGCGTTGGAGCGGCGGCCGGCGGCTGTCGGCGTGGGCGGTGGCTGCGGCGGCGGCGGCGGCGGCGGCGGCGGCTGGCGGCGACTGCGGCGTGCGGGGGCTGGCGCGTGGCAGCGGGCTGCGGCGGTGTAGTCGACGGTGGCGGGCGAGGTGGCGGGCGGTGGGGCTGGCGTGGTGGGGGCTGCCGGAGCAGAGTTGGTCGGCGGTGGCGGGAGGTGGTGGGCGGCGCGAGGTGGCGGGCGGTGGGGGTGGCGGGCGAGGTGGCGGGCGGTGGCCGCGGCGGGTCCCGGATGGGAGGTGGTGGCGGGCGAGGTGGCGGGCGGTGGGGGTGGCGGGCTGGCGGAGCGGAGGTGGTCGGCAGCGGCGGGAGGTGGTCGGCGGCGGCGGGAGGTGGTCGATGTCGTCGGCGGTGGCGGGAGGTGGTGGGCGGCGGCCGGCGGGTCCCGGATGTGAGGTGGTGGCGGGCGAGGTGGCGGGCGGTGGGGGTGGCGGGCTGGCGGAGCGGAGGTGGTCGGCAGCGGCGGGAGGTGGTTGGCGGCGGCAGGCAGGAAGTGAGACCGAGAGAGACAGAGTGAGAGAGCGAGAGAGAGAGAAGAGAGACTGAGACAGAGAGAGCGAGAGACAGAGGGAGAGCGTGAGAGAGACTGAGAGTGAGAGAGTGAGATGTGAGAGTGAGAGAGAGAGAGAGACCAAGATTATTAAAAAATAATTTTTTTCCCGTTGTAACCGGCGGTTTGTCCGGTTAACCGCCGGTTACAACGGCTATTTTATTTTTTTTTTTTAAAAATAACGGCGGCAATTTCAAAATTTGAATTTTAAAATTTTTTTTAAATTTACTAACCGCCGGTTAACCGGCTAACCGGCGGGTATCGACCGGCGGTTTGCGGTTGGTCAAATCAACCAACTGCCCCGTAACCGGCCGTTTGCGGTTGCCGGTTACGGTTGTTGCCGGTTACGGTTACAAACCGTAACCGGCGGTTCCGTAACCGGCGGTTTGACGGTTCAACCGCCGGTTACGGTTTGTTTTGGGCATGTCTACTCTCGGGGCTCCTCATTCTGGTTAAAGAACAAATATGGAACAAATACTGAAATTTCTAACAAACACTACTGTTATTTTCATGAATGTAGAAGATAAGATTCACAGTCAAATATTGGGGACATTTTAAAAAAGAGGAACGATTCTATTTCGTTTTAAAAAAAGAAGAACGAGTTCTCAAATGACTGAAATACACTTACTAAAAAACTGGTTAAGGAGGCTAATCCGACTCATTAACAGCGAAAAGTTATTCGAGTTATATTCGAATGACAAAACACTCAAATAAACGACTCGAATAATTGCTATCCAACTTACTATAGCGAAATATTATTCGAATTTATTCGAGTTAAAAGCAAAACTCGAATGACGTACTCTAATAATAAATCGAAGATATAAGGTGACTCGAATAATATGCAGAAAATTTAAACGAATAAGCAACATTATTCGAGTAGCTTATCGAGTTTCCATTTCGAGTCAACACTCGAATACGTAACTCGGATAATATACTCGAATAAGCAGTATTTTAAAAAGCTCGGAAAGAAAATTAGACATCACTCGAAAACCTAAAATCTCTCGCGCTCTCTCTTCGAAACCAAATAACTTACTCGAAAAATCGTACACAAACCCACGCATAACCATCAATGGCGAAACGAAAAACGAGATCATCGAAGCCTTCCGCGCCTGTGCGTAACCGGGTGGATGAGCAAATCGACGCCGGTAGAGCCACGGTGAGTTTTTGGTCGCATTTTGGGTTTTTGTTAAATCGAATTGGTTGAACGAATTTCTTGGTTAGATCTATCGTTTCTAGCGTTAACTCGATCGATTTTGATGTTAAATCGTTGCGTAAACGTCGTAATCGGTCGGATTTTTAGTAAAAATCGTTTTCATCGTCTTTTCGAGTAATAATTCGAGTAATTAGGGTTCGAATAACTGATTGACTTATTCGAGTGATGGTTTACTCGAAGAATAACTCGAATAACAGAAAATTTTATGTGTTTTTGCGTTTTCAGGTCTATCCTCCGACGAAGTTGCCGGTGGACAATTTCTACCACGCCACCCTCACTCTGAACTCGCAGTACATGCCGGTATGCGAACGCATCCGTACGCTTTTGAACGAGGAGGAAATGGAGGAGATGGTTAGGCGGACTCAGTTCGGGAACCTTATAAAGGTGGCCCGAAATCACTACAACTCCAATATGATCCTGTGGTATTTGATGAGCCGGCAGGTGGAGTACATGCCGGAGTCGAAGGAGTTCTGGATGGTCGTTCGTGGGCGGCCCTTACGATTTTCATTGGTCGAGTATTGCCTACTCACGGGCCTCGACTGCGGCGCAAACGAGCCGGAGATACCGTCATCGAACGAGTTTGCGACGAGGCATTAGCCTGGTATTAATTCTATTTTTTTATCTTTTTGATTCGTTTTTTTACTTCGATTTCAAAACTAACGTTTGTTTTATGGCTCGCAGGCAAGCCCGTTATATATTATATCGATTTGGATAAGAAAGTCACGAAAATGATCCGTGACGCCGGTGGAGCCTCGGGCGTGAATCCCGAGAAATTGAAGATCGCGGCACTTTATTTTGCCGTCGGAGTGCTCGGGGAGCGGAGGGTAAAGAAGGACCTGAAGGTCAAGGAGGAGTGGCTCCGTCTGGTGGAGGACTTCGACCGCTTCAACGAATATCCTTGGGAAAGGATATCATTCGAGGAGGTTATTTATGGTCTGAACAAAGACCTCCTGGGGAAGCACATACATATGACATCGAAGGGAAAAATCGAAACAACATTCGATATCAGCGGCTTCGTAATGCCGCTTCAGGTAATTAGTTTTGTATTATTATTTAAGACATATTATATTTATTTTAACTTACTTTTACTCTCTTTTATCAGGTTCTGGCGTACGAGTGCTGGCCGACCGTCGGGCAAGAATTCACCGTGAGAAGAGCCAGCGAAGGTCTCACGATACCCCCGTATGTGCCATTGGAAGACCACATTTTACGGCAAGAGCTCTGCTCCGGGATGGCAAGCGGTCGAGCGTGCATTCGGTGCCGTGGCGATGGATGTAAGTATATTTATTTATTTATAATATGGATTTATTTAGGTCTAAATTGTACAAATACACAGGACGTGCGGTGTTGCCTTACACCGACCGATGCTGAAGCCGATTCAAGGCACTTCCGCACGGTCGCCGGCTTTTGTGGCAGCCGGGATGATGCCGTAGCCCAGAGGATAGTGGAGCATCTTCTAAATGGGCTGCCGATCTACTGCACCGATCATCGGCTTGCTCCGTCTCCTCTTCCGAGGCCGTCTCCTCCGAGGTCTTCTCCTCCGAGGCCGTCTCCTCCTCCTTCCGGCTCAATAATCGCCCATTTCGATAGAAGAATGGACAGGCTGGAAGACGATGTACGGGATATGCGGGCGGAGATTAGGGAGCTGCGCTCGATCGTGGTCCAAGGTATGTCTTACTTAATGTTTATTTTATAAGATTATATTGATATTACGTAAATCTAACGTAATACTCTAATTTTGTAGCCCTTGAGAGCCTGACGCCGAGAATGGTGCGGGATATTACGAGAAGCTACGATCAGGACATGCCGCCTCCTTCGCCTCCTCATTCGCCACCGAGAGGGAGTCGGGACATGCCGCCGCCTTCGCCTCTTCCTTCGCCTCCTCATTCGCAGAACGTGACGGGGAGTCGGGAGCAGGGGGCGAGAATGTGGAGATGGAGGCCAAGATGGATATAGATATGATGGAGGCCGCGGCGGAGGCGGCGGAGAGGGCCGCGGCGGAGAAGGCGGCGGCGGAGAGGGCCGCGGCGGAGGCGGCGGCGGCGGAAGCGGAGAGGGCCGCGGCGGAGGCGACGGAGAGGGCCGCGGCGGAGAGGGCGGTGGCGGAGAGGGCCGCGGCGGAGGCGGCGGCGGCGGAAGCGGAGAGGGCCGCGGCGGAGGCGGCGGCAGAGAGGGCCGCCGCGGCGTCGAAGGCAAAGAAGGCGGCGGAAGCGGAGGAGAGGCGGCCACGGACGGAACGTGCGAAGAAGAAGTTCAGGTTGCTTTCGAGTCCGTATACGCCGACGCCCGATTCGACCCCTCGCGTTGCAATACAACGCCGCGCGGACATAGAGCAGATCATCGGCGAGAGGGTGAAGAATTGGGATGCCATCGCGGCGGAGGTGGCAAGAATGGGCGCAAAGGAGGAACGGCAAGGAATGCTCCAAGCGTACGACAAGAAATTCTTTGCCGACCTGTCCACTCTGAAAGTGTGGCTTTCGGATGAGGTAGTGTGTTTTTTGCTAAATATGTTCTAATTATTTCGTTTAATAACATTATATGCTATTATTGCAGCACGTCAACGAGGCATTCAGCAGGTTCACGGCGATGCAAGAAATCTGCGTGCATGCGGAGCGAATCGCGTACGTGAACACCAACTTCGCACATGCAGTCAGGATGGAGTCCGCCAAACTGCGACCGTGGAACGTGTCCTCGTTCAAGCTATTCGCCACGGGAGAGATCAATGCGATATACGGTGGCAAGCCGTCACTTCACTGGAGCCAAGCGGATGTGGCCGTCATTCCATTGGCATTTAACTCGCATTAGGTGCTCCTCGTCGCTCGGTTCAAGGAGAGGAACATCCTCGTTTTGGATTCCGATTGCAGCAGCGATTCGGACTTGAGGTTCATGAAGCCGTTCCTCGATCCTTTGGCCGAAGTGATACCGCTGATGCTTCAACACGTAGGTGTGGAGCAAGAATCCGTTGAGAAGTTTGCTTGGGTGCGGTGCCCAATTTCCCTCAACAAGTCCACAGGTAATTTTCTTATTTTCTCACTTTCTTATTTTCTTATTTTCTTAAACCTGAAATTGTTCTATTTCTCGAACAGCGGAGAGTGCGGTATGTACATGCTTAGGGCGGGGATGTCTCTGTTGATCGGTAACAGAGATGATCTCTACGCTTTGGACGATCCTAAAGTTTTGTCGTTTAGAAAGTTTTTGACTATATGTATTTATTTTAACAATTGGGATATTGTATGAACCGTTTTAGATATATTTGTATAGATTTTGTGATTTGGAATTTTTCCGGGTTATGGTTGGTTGAGTTGCTGTTTAGGTTGTTCAGAGTGTTCAAGGTTCAGTGTTGTTTTTTTCCAAATTTCACTGTTATTCGAGTGAAAGAGCTTGTTCGAATAATGATAATTATTCGAGTAAGCTAATCGAGATTAATCCGAGTACCTCATAGCACTCGAATAAACTTCACTGGATCAGTTGATTTTATCGGACTTCACTGTTATTCGAGTGAAAGAGCTTGTTCGAATAATGGGAATTAAACGAGTAAGCTATTCGAGCTCAATCCGAATATCATATAGCACTCGAATAAACTTCACTGGATCAGTTGATTTTATCGGACTTCACTGTTATCCGAGTCAAAGATCTTGTTCGAATAATGTTACATTTATCGAGTTGCGTATTCGAGAATATTCGAGTACAATACATAACTCGAATAATTTAAAAATCGAAAATATTGTTTTTATATCATGAGCATGAAATGTTAAATAACATTTCATGTTAAATATCATTTCATGTTGAATAACATTTTCTTTCTAAGTAATAAAATATTATAGAGATTCTTGAAAAAAAAAGAAAATCAAGTTGATATTTCTAACAATGTTATAAATATTGTTGATGGGAATGTATATACTAAAGTCCTATCTACCAATGTATTTCATTGTATGTCATGCAACGACTTTTAAGCATTATTAATCTTCATAAAGCGACTTATTAACATCATGAAGGCCCTAAAACATCGAAATATTGATATTTATACATCTATGTATCGAGATAATTAAAATTCAAAAATTCTGAAAAGAACACTCGAATTGCAAGATATTATTCGAGTTCGGTATTCGATTTTTTGTAAATTATTCGAGTTATTCGGGTACTCGAATAAGTTCAGGTTTTCGTTTTCGACTTTTTATCGTTACGTTATTCGAGTGACCTATTCTAATAATATTCGAGTTGTGCAGTTTACTCGAATAACAGTGGAAAAAGCTACAATCAAGCCAAACTCACAATATCCATCAATCTCATACAACCTCATACATCAAACTCATACAACCTCATACATCAAACTCATACATCAAGATTTACTTAATGTCTACGACCAAACTCACCGACGGACGGAAACCTCTTTTCTTTTCTCCGACCACGCCTTGCTACGAACGGAGGCGGCAACACCAATTGATCCGAGGTATCCCACTCGGCTTGATCCGGAACCGGCGAAACTCGTCCGTGATAAGCAGACTGCCACGTTAGGACAGAATAATATTCCGAACACAACGGGTAGAAACTCATGTTCGCTCGTAGACTCGCCGCGATTGCATGTGGACAAGGAATCCTGTCGATGTCGAATTGGCGGCACGTACAAGTCTTCGACTGCAAGTTAACAATGGCACGACCCCCCGGAGATCGGACATCGTACTCATGCGGAGCGATTTCATGTACTTCATACCCTTGACTTAGCTCATACCTCTCACGGAGCTTCATTGCCACCGTCGGGGTAAACCGCGTGGTTGCTTGTCCAGATTGCTGTCTGTATCTAGCAAACCAATCCGCCGTCAGCCTCTGTATCGATTCCAGAAGCGCAATGATCGGTAGCTTTCTTTCTTCGCGGAGTCTTGCATTAATCGATTCCACCCCGTTCGTAGTCATGATGTTATAGCGAGACGTCGGAGAATAGGCTCGACTCCATCGTTCCTTAGTATCAGTCTGTTGCAAATACGCGTATGCGGTGGGAAACCTATTCTCAAAATCACCATATTGTGAATCAAAGTCGCATTGCTTGTATATTTTAGCAATGTGTATGAACGTCTCGGTCGCACCCTGCTTCTTACACTTGCCTTTCATATTTTGTGACAGGTGCCAAATACAATGACCGTGGTGCGCACGACTGTAGACGGCTGCAACGACGGCTTTGATAGACGGAGATCTGTCGGATACGATGACAAGATCGTCCTCGTTGGGCACGACTTGCAAGAGCTCGTTCAAGAACCACGACCAAGCTTCTATGCACTCGTTATTGTCGATTATGCCCCAAGCTAAAGGAAACTGATGGCGGTCGCCATCCTCCGCTGATGCAATGAGCAACGTACCCCCATACTTTCCTTTCAACCAAGTACCGTCTATGCAAACAACCTTCCTCATGTGACGGTATCCCGCAATACAAGCACCAAGGGATAGGAATGCGTGCTTAAATCTCCGCTCGTCGTCCAGATATACACTTGCTATGGTTCCCAGATTCACTCTTCTCAGCATCGACAGGTATGACGGCAACAGCTTGTAACTCTCATCGGGGTCACCCTTCATTGCATTTTGTGCTAAAATGCCTCCTTTCCATGCTTTGAAGTACGAAACTTCGATCCCCCGTTTCTCATCATTGTTTGAATGAGTTTAGGGGCCGGTGTACTTGTTGAACCTAGGCATGGCAATGGGCCGGATCCGAGACCCGAACCCGCCTAAACCCGCCCCTGTTGGGGAGGGTTTTTTTTTAAATTTTCGGGTTAAGGGGCGGGTTATGGGCCTTAAAGAGCCCAACCCGCCCGGGTCCGGGGCGGGTCTCGGGTTTGCCCAACCCCGCCCCGAGACCCGCCCCGAACGAATTTATGTAATATATATATATATATATATATATTAATTATTAGAGTTAGGGTTTTATTTTTTCTCCCTTGCTATATGCCGCTCGCCTCTCAACTCCACAACACACCTCACCTCCTTACCTCTGCTATTCACCACAGCAGCCTCAGCCCTCACCTCACCTCCTCACAGTAGAGATTTGCGGCCTGCATCAAGGCGTGGAGGCCCAATACTTGGACGAAATCGAGGTACTTGAGGTTTACTTCTTCTTCTTCACCTTGTTCTTGCCTATTCGCCACAACCACCTTTTCATCGGCCCAAAAACGCAAAAGTTAATTACGAGGAGAACAGATCGAGAGATGGAATAGACGAACAGCGAGGATTAATCCTTACGGGGTTGGTGGGCTGTTGAGCGCTTCTGCTGTGGATGGTTGATTCTGCCATGTTCACCTCTGCCGCTCACCTCTCAACTCAGCAGCAGCCTCAGCCCTCACCTTACCTCCTCAGCCTCCCCACAGTGCCGTATTGCCTCAGCAGTGAACGGTTGCCTCAGCAGTGAACGGTTGCCTCAACAGTGAACGGCCTCCCCACTTTGTCCCAATTGACGCAGAGAAAGAAACGGACAAAGAGGTATTTTTCTTCTGTTCGATTTAGTTCATAGTTAATTTTTAAATACTACACTGTGGTTGGATAAAGAGTTCAATTTTTTTCAGAGCTTTGAGTTTATGCTGTATATTTCGTAGCTCAACTCGTTTGTCTCTGTTCCCCACCAAAAACGAATTTTTATGGTTTTTTGCGCACAGAATTCATGCCTTTTTTTTTTCAGATGGAAGGTGAGGGAGGAGATAATGCTCAATCTCAGCCATCGATTAATTTGCAGGGCAGCACTCAGGCCCCAGAAGGCAATTCACAGACAAATAATACGGATGAAGACAACGCAAATGATGTTAGTGGCAAGAGAAAGCGAACGTCATCAGCGGCGTGGGACCACTTTGATAGAATTAAAATTGGGGAGATGTGGTATGGGGAGTGCAAATATTGCAAAGCCCATCTCAAAGCTCCGAGTGGATATGGAACAACTCATTTACTCAAGCATTATGAGAAAGCGTGCAAAAAGCGACCGAGGAAGATGGACATCCGTCAATGTCTCATGACTGCAAATAACAAATTAAGTGGAGGTCAAGAACTCGCGACGCATATTTTCAGTCAAGAAAAGTCAAGACATGAGCTAGCTATCATGGTTATTTTACATGATTATCCACTAAGCATGGTAGAGCATATTGGGTTTCGAAGGTTTGTTGCTAGCCTCCAACCATGTTTCAAGAATATAACAAGGAACACGCTCAAAATGGACATCATGAAGGTTTATGGTGAAGAGAGGACCAACTGTTACCAAACATTGGGAAAGCTTAATTGTCGTGTTGCTATCACAACAGACATGTGGACGTCAAGCAACAAGAAAAAGGGCTTCATGGCAATCACTGCTCATCATATTGATGACTCTTGGACACTGAGAAGTTGCATTTTGAGGTATAATAAGTTATCTAATTTTGTTTATTGGTGCATGGAATATTCTAATTATCTATCATCATGTAGGTTTTTGTATGTTCCCGCTCCACATACAGCTTATGAGCTTTCGGAACAACTTCTTAAGGCATTGATGGATTGGAATATTGATCGAAAAGTTTCTACTATCACAGTAGATAATTGTTCGACCAACGATGCCATGCTTCAACTACTTCAAAACAAGCTCCCAATAAACGACCTACCACTACATGGGAAAGTAATTCATATGCGATGTTGTGCTCATATTTTAAATTTGATTGTGAAAGATGGGCTAGAGTTGATTAGTGGTGCAATTGAGAGGATACGTGATAGTGTTGTCTTTTGGACCGCTTCACCTGGTAGAGTAGAAACATTTGAAGACGTGGCTCGTCAATTGGGCAACGATTGTTCCAAAAAGTTAACTCTTGATTGTCCAACTCGTTGGAATTCGACGTATTTGATGTTGGTTGTTGCTGTGACATATAAAGATGTGTTTTCACGAGCTCAGTATCGAGAAAAGAAATACAAGACTGTACCGACGCATGAAGATTGGACGAATGCCATCGAAATATGTGGAAAGTTAAAGATCGTTTATCAAGTGACTGAGTTGTTCTCAGGTACTCTTTACCCCACATCTAATGTTTATTTTCCAAATATATGTGCCATTAGAATGAAGTTAGATGAATAGGTAAAGAGTCCAAGTGCGATGATCCGTGATATGGCTGAAAAAATGTTGATCAAATTTGAGAAGTATTGGGATTCTTGTCATGTGATGATGGGGGTAGCTGCTGTGTTGGATCCGCGATATAAGATGAAATTGGTTGAGTTTTATTACCCATTGATTTATGGTGAAAGTGCAAGATCGAAAATAGACGAAATTCGCCAAAATTGCTATGACTTGTTGATTGATTATCAATCTAGAAGTGCTAATGCGAAGGGTGGCTCGGGTAATGGAGTTACATCGTCTTCTAGTGCTTATAGTTTCAGTGCATTTGAGAGTGATACTTTAGAGCTATATGACCAATACATTGCGAGTTCAAGCAATGACGTTATAAAGTCTTTGACATCAGAAATGGACATGTATTTAGAGGAAACTGTGTTGCCAAGAACAGAAAACTTTGATGTGTTGAGTTGGTGGAAGACTAATGGCGTCAAGTATCCTATCCTACAAAGCATTGCAAGGGACATCTTAGCTATTCCTATATCAACCGTTGCTTCTGAATCCGCATTTAGTATTAGTGGTAGATTGCTTAGCCCTCATCGTAGTAGGCTCCAGCCGGACACGTTGGAAGCATTGATGTGCACTCGTTGTTGGTTGTTGCACGAGGTGAATGGTAAGTGAATTATCTATCTTATTCTATTAATTTTTGTTGTCAATTGTTCCTATATTTAATATTTTTTCTTTCCAGGAACTTCTCGGAAAGTTGATAATTTGAAGTGTCCGGTCGTATTGGATGAAGAAGAAGAGGATACCGAAGAAAATGTTAGCGAGACTACGACCTAGTTGTATTTGCTGGTTTGATTAGTATTTTACGGCTGAAATATTGAATCTCATTATTGTTTGTGGGTCAAGACTCAAGAATATTGCTTCTTGCTTGTGGTTTTAGATTGTGTTCATCGAGTGAATTTATGAATGTTGGTATGCATTTGATCATTCTATGCATTTTGATTAATATTTTGCTTGCTGTTTCATTTTTAGTTATTTTGTTTATGTTTTGTTGTGTAAGGTAATGTTAGAATTTAAAAAAAAAAATAGAAGCCGGGTCTGGCGGGTTGGACCCGACCCGCTCGGGTCTGACCGGGGGCGGGGCGGGTCTAGACCCGAAACGGGGCGGGGCGGGTCCCGGGTCCGGGGAAAAGTAACCGGGGCGGGTCTCGGGTCCGGCAAAACCCGCCCCATACCCGCCCCATTGCCATGCCTAGTTGAACCCTGAAAAGATTCAAGCAGCATATCACTCACGGAGGTTGACGATGCTTGAGTGAGTCTTGCGTTCCGATTTGCAAGGTCGCATGTATGTGTGTTGCAATACGTACGAATCGAGAATACGGATGTATCCTTAATCTTCGCCGTCCATATCCTCCAAGTACATCCATCCTCTTTGCATCTCACGCCATAGTACGATCGGGAAGATTTTATAATCTTGACCTCGAAGCATGCCTCTATAACAACTCTTTGGATCCTATTCTTGACGGCCTTCTTATCCTCGAATTCATCACCGACCTTCATGGTGGAACCGTCGGTAAAAGAATACCGATCGCTAGGAATAGTTGCATTTTCCTCTTCTTCCTCCTCCTCCTCATCATTCCCGTCCGCATTTTCTCCGTTTACGCCATCAAAATTGACGTGCAGGTTCTGCCGTGATGCAACATTCTCATCACGGTCGTTCGCCTCATTGTGACCTTCACCCCCATAATTCACATCTTCGCATCCGCCAAAGTCGATGATACGGTCAAAATAATCATCGATGTAACCACCTCCATCGCTACGAACCTCAATTGGAACGGGACCAACTTCATCATCCGCGAGAGTTCGACGGTGGAGGGTCGTAGGGAGTCCAATCTCCACACGGAGAATCGGTCTATCCATTGGACCCCCTAACTATATATAACCCTTCAACTCTCGATCATTCTTTATACACAACGGAGCACACCCTTCCATACCTCTCATAGATGGCTGATAACTTAGCTTTAACTCCGGCCTTCCGCTTACGCCAATAGTCTCGTATATTTCGTTCCGCAGATCGTCCAGCAAACAACAATCGACATCGAACCCAATGGGCTTCATATTTGTTCCCATCCTTGGAACCCATGTCCATTTATTATCATTCCCAATTATCCATTCTCCATCGTAATCAATCATGATGCTGGTCGGCATAACCTGCATATGAAACAAATCATTGTTAATAAAATTTAATTGCAATAACATTATTTGAATAATTACAATATTCGAAAAATAAAAATTAATCGAGTAAACAATTCGAGTAGTAAAACAACTCGAATAAAGTCTTCGAGTATTAAGATTTTGAAGACACTCGATAAGTTGTTATCGAAGAAATAAATGGAATAAATCAACTTTTATTGCAAACGAGTTATTCGAATAAATAAAATATTCGAAAACAAAAATTATTCGAGTAAGACACTCGAGTTCACGCTTAACTCGAATAATGTGTTCGAGTATTATATTATCGAATAATATGTAAGTGTAAAATTTCATAAACAATAGTATTATTCGAGTAACTTTTCCTAGTTTATTCGAGTATGATGTCCGATTGTATGTTGCCAAAACAGCTTATCCGAGTGACGTTTACGAGTCTAAATAAACTCGAATAACGAACTCGAATAACCGGAAAACGAAAATTTTCTGCACATTCCCACAGATCTAAGGTTAAAATGCTACCCATAACTACCCAAACCTTCGAAAATCTAATACCCGATGCTCGAAATGTAAATGTCATTAACATGAACGGAAATTACAATGCCCGATATAATATATACTTGTAACCGGCGTTAACATGAGCGGAACTTACTGTATATGCATTCAAGAACGAAATTGGGATTCTTGGAGCTTGGGTGTTTCGATTTCGACGGATGGTTCAGCTCGTTTTTCCTTCATCTCGTTTTGGTGCTTCGTGAGTGCATTAATGAATGAGGTTGGTGCGTTTTTTTTTTATTTTATATATAGTTTTCTTTTTTTATTTATTTAGGTATTAATTAGGGGTTTAGTTAATTAAGGAAACATGTTCCTCTTTTTTTAATTGACTCGGTCAAGTTTCATTTTTATAAAAAGAAATCAAAAGTAATCTTATTTTTTAAAATACCCCCTTGAATGCTTAAAATATTTGTTATTGTCTTTTCTTTTGTAATATATTAAATATTAATTAGTTTTAGGGTTAGGCTTTCTCCTTTCTTCTCCTCTCTAAGCGGCCTCCTTAAATCGTTGATTCCTTTCGCTTGACGGCAAAAGACGAACAACCGAAAACTAGACTCAGTACTGAAGAAAGGGGTATAGAGAGAGATGGGAAAGCTATCGAAGAGCTCTAGGAAAGGAAAGAAGGCTTGGAGAGCTAACATCAGTACAGACGATTTCGAAGATTACTTCGAAAAGACTACAAAGGATGCACTTTCTGGTGGTTCTTTGGCTGATGTACCCAGCGATTCGCTTTTCTTCGTCGACAAGTCGAGAGGTAAAAAAAAATTGACCTGTATCTCGAGCTATTTCTTCATGGAATTGTGTATTTTTGTGAATTGTGTGGGTGTCGGGTTTTGGGTTTTGGGTTTCTGATACGCGCTGCCAATGAATTATCATTTTTGGAAAAGGAAAAAAGATAGTGAGCTGTGTGTTTTCAATGCCTTTGCTAGATCTTTCTATCAAGAGGAAGATTGAGAAGAGTAGAGAAAGGGTGCTTCGGTGTGATAGCATGTTGCAGAGAAACCCCTTTGTTCAGCCCGTTCCATCTTCCATCCAGAAGAAGAACACGGCGAAGAAAAGTAAGAAATCCGTCGAGGTTGCTAAGGAGAATGACGACAGTCATCATATTCAAAAGGTTATAATGAGCGCGTGATTTTGGTATGATTGTGAAACCATTGGCATTTTGAGAGAGGATTTACAAAAATTATTTTCTTGAATGATTCAGGTAGAAGGCGAACCTGATTCGGGCATGGCAGATTTATGGACGGATAGAGGTAGCATATATTTTCAGTAGTCGTTATTTTTTATAGTTCCGATTTATCGAGATTTGTTTTTGATAAAGGTGAATGTCTTATTGTTTCAGGTGGAGAAAGTAGCAAACATAAAAAGGTATATGTAGCGCTACATCTCCTTTCATCCACGAAGAGCTGGCGTTCTGCTTGTTTATTCATACTCATATACTATACTAGATAAAATCGTATTTGGTATCGGATGTTTTATATGGACATTTTCAGGTTGAATTGGCTGCTCAGTGCCATGTTGGTGTTTGGCTATTTGCTTTCTTTTTGTGAATTACTTATGAAATAATTAAATGCCGTCGACAGAAAGGCAAATCTTCCATTATACCTGCAGTTGAGGTTGAACCCGAGGGATGCTCATTCAACCCTGACCCTGAGAGCCATCAGGTTATTTTTCATGATCATATTGCTTGCATTTTCTTCTCTACAGTATAAATGTTAAAGAACAATATGATTTGCTGGTTCTTACAGGATGCACTAGCTCGTGCTGTTGCAGATGAGATGCAGAAAATTTACAGAGCTGAATTGGGTCCTGAACCAGTTCCCTTAATTGTTCGTGGGGAAGCAATTGATGATGAAGATGTTAGTATCACATCTATGTGACACGGACTCCTTGACTTCCATTTTTTTGTGCTACAAATGTGAATCCTGTTTAATAATTCCTTTTCTTTCAGAGATACTTCCTAGAAGCTGGTGGTGAAACTGACGATGAAAACCAAGAGGCTGGTGATCTTACAGATGATGGCGATGCAGACAAGGAGAAGAGGTAAGATTACTTCTGATTGTGCCTTGTGTATATGTCTAGTTTTATTTCATTTCGTCCCCATGCCCTTATAATTTCCCATGTTTGTGATGAACACTGTGCAGGACTCTGAAGCCCAAGAGGGTGACTCGAGTTGAATTGAATCGTAGAGCCAGACGAAAGGAGCAATTGAAAGCTGAAGAAGAATCCAAAAAGACAGAAGCACTCTCAAAAGAAATAGACAGGTACTGATACTGACTCGATAACGATCTTTCACATGTAAATTATTAGCTGTCTAGTGCTAAGTATCCTAATGTCTGGTTTTCGTGTGTTCAGCTTACCAGAAATTATTAAACAGTTAGAAAAGGAGGACGAACAGAAGCAAAAGAGGCATCTCCGACGAGTTGTTGCTAAACAAGAGAGGCTCAAAGCTCGTCCCCCTCGCCTAGGAAAGTACAAGTATGTATTTATATGGTGTGCTCGACGAATGAAAACTCACTTTTTTCCTGATCAAAGTTATTATCATCACACAGATTCGAACCTGCTCCTCTTCAAGTCCTCTTATCCGAAGAAAAAACTGGTTCGCTGAGGCAGCTGAAGGTCTGTTAATTCACGCTCTAATATGTGTATGCTTTTTTTTCCCTTTTCCATTTCAATCTTCTCATCTTCCAAATTCCACACTTCAAATTGGATGCAGGGCTGCTGCACACTTGTGAAAGACCGTTTTAAGAGCCTTGAAAAAAGAGGACTAATCGTCCCGTCGAAGAAGGGAAACAGGTCAGTTCACATACGGTATTCTTAGTTTGCGTTCGCATATGTTCTTCCTATCTTCTATGCTCGCGAAGAAGCTTTTGTTTTGTTTCGATGAGTGGCGAAGAGATGATATGGTTATGAATGCAGGAAATAGGTCTGCTCCTTGCTGATCATCAAGATGCTGCAGTTACCAGCATTCACAGATTAGATGAAAACATGGCAGTTCCATTTTCAATACAACAACGTTATTTAAGCTTCTGTTATGAATTTCCTGCTGAAATATTCTGAGATTATTTTTCAAAAACGAAGTCTTGTTTTTGTATCCTTTGATCCATACTTGCCTTCACCAAAGTATTGAGTAGGTTTGTTTCAAGGCCCGAATGATAAGGTATACGGAATGTAATCCAAGCCCATCATAAAACATAGAATAGCCCTATATTGGGCAAAAGGCCTTTTAAATCGCTGGAGATAAATTATTATTTTTCTCGAATTATTATTGAAAAAGACAGCATTGACATAATGTTTTGAAACAAAAATAATTAATAACTGGAATTGACATAATTAATACGCATTCTGACTAGAGTTCTCTATATGATTAGATCATTAGACCAATAGAGCCAAAGCCAAGGACTTTCTTGTTTGCTTCTATAAACACAACTTACTTATGCCTGCATGTCTTTTAGGACAAAAGCATGATTGTGTCTTAAAACACTAACCTTATTAGCACTTAAAATTTTAACACACATTAATTCGTTCTTGCTCTTGTTCAAAGAGCCCGAGTTTTTTAGTATGTAAAAAGGTATATCTGAGACTAATATCGGAGTTTAGTGAAGATGGTGAAAGTAAAAAAAAAAAAAAAAAAAAACGAAATCTTGATACGACCCACGTGGAGAGCACGTGCGTCAGAACCAACTTGTAATGTGGGCTACCACTGCATTTGTGTCCGAGGCCCACACACCCACGCTCGTACGTAAGTGAAAAAAGGAGAGTAGTAAAAGCTATTAACAAAATTTACATATTTTTGCCCTATTATAGAGTCCACTTTTCTTATTAAAGTTCATGCTTGTATATTTATGTACTCCCACCCGGGATTACTTACCTCAAATTTCTTTTTTTTTTTTATATATATTTTCTATCATAATACCAATCTTGAAACACATTATTTATTTGTTCTTGGTGAAATAGGAGTGACCAAAATGACACCAAGTTAGGTGTAATAACATTGTCCAAATATGATCGCTTTCAATGTACAACACGGCTCTTTGTAATTCACCAAGATAGAATCTAAAACAAACACCAACTTGAGCTTCAAGAAAATGGAGCAATTGTATCAATGTCGTAGATTATTTAGGGAAATCGATCATCTTACAATGATGCAAAGAAAATAACAGAAAAGTAGGGCTGCTATTAAGGTGGGATATTTTTTTTCCCTAAAAAACGACTTCGATAATTAAGGTGGGATAATGAGGGGAAAAAAAGACAACTTTCGTAGTTAGGAAATAAAAAGATCAAATTAGAGTTAGTGGAAGTCTGCCATCACAATTCAATGGTGGTTTCTTTCTTCTGTAACTTTGGGAAACAGCTTCCATGAACTTTCACCGTCCCACTTTCTTACGATTTATGGTGGTAATAAATAACTTTCTTCCATTGAATTATTTTTACAGCTTATGTAGTGTAGTAAATTATCTTCAATTTATTATGGTCCCTGATGTACGATCTGCTTTTCTGTTACTGTCAAACTCTGCACACAGCTGCAATGCATTGAAGGAAGCTAATGTTTTGGCTCTCTCTTACCTTCATTGCTAATATAATTAGATTAGTAATGAAAGATTGACAAATCTTAATCATGGTTTTGAGCCTCTTGATCTTGGTTACTACACGAGCCCTTCAAAATATGCTTTTTTAAAAAGATGTATTAGGAGCAGCTTTTCTTTTTTCCTTTCTAAACTGTGGTTGTTTTTTCTTGAAAGTTTGCATCTTGTTTTCTTCTGATGTCAAGAATTTTTATGATGATGATGGTGATGGTAATCTATCATCTTTCTTTTTTTTTTTCCTTCTAACATGAAATGAAACCCAGTTTATTATTCTATTTCGGACAGCTTTGCAGCATGAGAGAGGGAAGAGAGAGAGAGAGAGAGAGAGAGAGAGAGAAATCATATAGTATGAAATTATGAAATAAGAGGCACTGTTTTCTACTAATCTATTACAGCTGGTAGGTGCGTGGAAACCAGAAAAAGAGGAAGAGAAGAAAAATATAACCTTTTCCATAATCTTTCTTTTTCTTTCATTTACCTTTCGCTTACTTTCCGAAACAAAAGCACCACAGCAGCAAGTTTGCTCGCTATTTGTTTTGGCACAAAAACAAGAAACTTTCAAGTTTGAAGGGTTGGAGTGAAATTTACTACCAACCCAGAGAGAGAGAGAGAGAGAGAGAGAGAGAGAGAGAGAGAGAGAGAGAGAGAGCATGGATGCATATGAAGCTACAAAGATCGTTTTTGGAAAGATCCAAGCTTTGGATCCTCAAAATGCTTCTAAAATCATGGGGTTTCTCCTCATTCAAGACCATGGTGAGAAGGATATGATCCGTTTGGCTCATGGTCCCGAATCTCAAGTCCAGTCAGTTATACTCAGAGCAAAGAAAGAGCTCAGCTTAGCCCAACCAAACGCGCCCTTAGCTTCTTCTTCAACTCCTCCAACTTCACCTTTCGGCAACGGCACTCACAGCAGCAGCAACCCTTTATCCCTCTCGAGGCAAAGTTCTTGTTTCTTGGGACAATCACCTCTAGCTTCAACTTCTTGGACAAGTTCAAGCTGTTTGTCTAGCGATCTAAGCACTAACTCGCCTTCCACCACTACGATGAACTCTTCGGCCGAGCCCTTTTATGCTGCTTCTGGCGGCGGCGAAGAAGTTGACTTGATAGACGAGCTTCAGCTCCAAGAACAGCTCTCTTTCCTCAACGATCATTATGGCTCGTCGTCGCCTCTGTTAGGACACAAAAGCTCTGATCTTCTTTACCAGGACTTGTCGTCAGCTTCTGCCATGAATGGCTCTGTGCTTTACCCTTCGTACACCTCAGCTTGGCCTGATTCTACCTCGGTCAACCATCGCAGAAGCTGCTCAGTTAGTGATATCTCTGCTCAAAACTTCCCCGATGAGTTGAACGGTGTTGGGTTTAGCTGGAAATCGTGTCTGTTCTACGCAAGAGGGTACTGTAAGAACGGCTCGACTTGCAGGTTTTCACACGGAGAGAACGAAGGTGGGAGCTTTATGGGGTCTTCGCCTAGCAAGCTTGAGATTCTTGAACAGTGTCAAGAGATGTTGAGGCAAAAGTCAACTACTCAAAGGAGTATGGTTCAAGATTCTGTGCAGCTCATGAGTTCATCGCCTAATAACCTTGCTTACTCTCCCAAAAGCATGAACTTTCTGCAGATTCCTTCTGATAGTCCGAGGTATGTTGTGCTTCTTATTTTCATCACTCATCAAGCATTTGAGTTTCTTTCTTACATTCTCACTTGAGTCCTTTTGTTTGTATGGGTTATTTATTACAGAGGTTTTCGAAGCCGTTTTGAGAGGGACTTTGGTATGAGTAACGGTATTAACAGCCCTGGTTCAAGGCAGATTTACTTGACTTTTCCAGCAGATAGTACCTTCAAGGAAGAAGATGTTTCTAACTACTTTAGGTATATGCTCTCTATTTCTTGTGTTACTACTCTTCTAACAACTACTGTAGCTTGAGATTTGATTACGCCTCCGTTTTCTGCAAATTTTCTTGATCTACATAGCAAATTTGGACCTGTACAAGATGTGAGGATCCCATATCAGCAGAAGAGAATGTTCGGTTTCGTAACGTTCGATTACTCGGACACGGTGAAGCTCATCCTCGCAAAGGGCAACCCACATTTCGTCTGCGATGCTCGTGTCCTCGTAAAGCCGTACAAGGAGAAGGGAAAAATCCCAGAAAAACACAGGTTAGTTGGAACGTTCCTTGTCTGCTATGCTCATGTGTTCGAAAACCATTTGTTGGATTGTTCGTTATGCCTTCGATGATTCATTAACAGGAAATTTGGGCACGAAAGGGGCGAATTTATTCCGGGATGTGGCAGCAGCCCAACTGCTTTTGAATCAAGGGATCCTTATGATCTTCACCTCGGTAAGAAAAAAAAGACCATTTTTTCACCACATAGATGATGTTTCTGCAACAAATCTTCTTACATCAGAGTTTAACAACCTTCCATCGTTAGGTGGAAGACCATTCTACAATGCTCAAGACATATGGAGGAGCAAATTAGAGCAAGCAGATCTTCAGCAAGCCATTGAGCTCCATAGCAGGCGACTCATGAATTTACAGCTTCTTGACGTAAAGAGAAACAACAGTAGCCATCATCGAACGCTTTCGACTGGCTCGGTTATGTCATCGCCCATGTTTTCTCCGAGCCATTTGGGTCAGAATCCATTCAGCTTGAGCAGCATCAAGAACCATGAGTTTCACGAAGGTTTGTTTTATTTCTATTCTTACTGCGTCCTTCATAATTTCAAGATTATTACAGCAGAAATAACCGAAAAACTTGAACCTTTTTCAACAGCTGAGAAAGATCAAGACTTTCCTGCCAAGAACAGCAATGGCAAAGACAGTGATTTGCAGGAAAGGTAACACCTTTTTCATTTTCCTTGTCCCATATCATGTTCTTGGGATTTTGTCCCCTTTCTAATGTGGTTAATGAACATAACAGCTTGGAGCATAATCTCCCTGATAGTCCATTTGCTTCTCCTAAGGCATCATCATCTTCTGAAAGCAACGTAAACGAAGGCGAAAAGGGCGATTTAGTCACAAATTCTTCTCCTAACAGCAATTTGATCAACGGCTCAAATTTATTTCCAACATCATCTTCATTTGACATGGCTCCTTACAAAACTTGCCACTTCCATGTGCCAAGGTACACACTTAATCGTTCAAAACATTGCCTTCACTTTCACTAGTTCTGTTTATTGCTAACAAACTTTATTACATCATTAATTAATTCTGACCTTACAAAGCAAAAACACAATTAGGTTTGCTTCTGGACACGAGACCATAGGAATGTAGCCCATTTAAGTAAAACATCTGTCGGCTATTACAAGGATATTAATGGAGGTAGAGTTTGTCCCAATTATCAAAATCCATTCTTTTTATTCTTCCCTCTTCAATCATTGATTGAGTTGGTTCTTTTCTTGTATTTTACAGGCCAGGCATGTAATAATAAAGCATCAAGAAGACCACCACCATCACCATACCTTTCACCACCATGATCGATCATCTGACACTTTAACTAATATAATATATTAATAACACTTAATACAATACACTACCATACAAGCGCACACACCAAGAAAGAAAAGGCAGTAAAGGAGATGTAGGGTCAGCCTTCTGTTTTAAAATTTAATTATTGTACTGTATTTCCATGTCCCACCTCTCACATCTGTCTTGAAGGTGAGTTTCTTAGGACCACGGCTAAGGAAAAAGAAAAAAAAAAGAAAGGTAAGAAAGAAAGAAAGGAGAAAGAAGACAAATTAATAGTGGTAGAAAATCAAGAACCATCGTGCGGAGAGTTTTTACTGCATGGGTAGGTATGTCCGAGAAAAATGCAGATTATCTTCATTGTACTTGTGATCTTTAATGGTAATTAATGTAATACAGTGTTAAGTGAAGGAAATAAACGGTTGCATGGTGCCACTTTGTATAAATATAATTACTTACTAACACTCGAGCTAATTTTCTTTCTTCTTACATAAATTATTGTGTTGTATACTTGTTTTATTATTATGATGGTAGTGTTTCTGTCTGCTATCGAGTTATGCACCTGACTACTGACTTGAACATATGCTATTTTACATGCTTTTTTTTTTTATTAAAAATATCTGCTGCGTTTTCTATGAAGTTTTGTCGCTTAGTTGCAGCAGATTTCTGGTTTTTACCTTCTTTTATTTCTTGTCTATTGAGTCGAAACTGAAAATAAATAGAATAGTATCACATACCAACAATTAAAGGCACAACCTCACATGGGGTGGTCTGACACATAATGTGGGACACATGCAAATATAATATATATATTTGTTTTTCAAATTACGTTCTACCGTTGATGATTTCTTTGTAGGCCCATTATTGCACCAATCTTCGTGTGATCGAATCATATTTTATTACTCTATGTCTACATAGCATATGTATCTATCTAGACATTCAAAGCTAGCTTCGATTTAGTCAAAACTTGACCTGTCAGATGAGGATGAATATACATAAAGAAATTTTTTTGATCCAATCCATTGAGAAAGTAAGCTAGATTAAATAATTGAAGCCAACTTCTTAATGAATTTACAATAAACATAAAATCTAACATTTAGGTATCCCTAACATCATCAAATCTTAACGATTAAGATAAAATATTTGATACAAACATAATTTAAATTGCACATTGCCCTCCACCAAAAAAGAAAAAGGCTTATTGGTCATCATACATACAATCATCCAAGTATAAAACTTAAAAGGAGGTGTTAGTATAGAAAGTGGCCAGCCTGTCAAAGGTAGATTTGAATAGATTTCTTAGAATTATAAAAATCATTTGACAAATCACAAGCACCCACTAATAATTATACCAAGCAAAATGAAAAGAAAAAAAAAAAACGTACACGGACGTACTCGACCTATCATATGAATTGGGTTTAATGGGCCCAATGGGCTTATCAATCACAACCGGCCCAATGCACAAATATAACACTACAGAATAAAAGATTTCATCTCAAGAATCATCATCTTCATCCTCATCGCATGCCTCAGCTTTAGCTATTTCAGAGTCAAGTTTGCTAATAAACTGTTCACTTACATGCTGAGCAACGGAGATCATATCGAGTATGACGCTAGGATCTAAGCCCGCCCCGCCTCGCTTTGTTAATCCGCAAATTCGTCCTTGCCTATTAAGAGATACGGAGATAGCCGAACTCATTTGGGATTCTTCTTCAGTAGTTGCATCAACGATATAGTGCCTTCCAACCTGGGATTATTTCAGTTCGAGTAAAGATACAATGCAACAGAGAGAAAATATGTGGTATTCGATATTTCGATCGAATTGTTACCTTGGTTAAGGTTATTACAGCAGGGACAGCAGAGATATCGAATTGCAAGAACTCCTCGTCGCTTACATCAACCTCGGGCTGCTCGTCAGCAGCAGCGTTTGAGGCGACTTTGACTCTGGGAATAGCTGTGTTGCTCAATGCAGCCTGGAAAAAAACGACGGAGTTGGGATTTTTAAGTACGTTATTCTTTGAGAACATCCTTCATTATGAGAGTGTGAGTGAGTGCTTAGTACCTTAATGGCAGCTCCCATGGCATCCAATACATTACCATCTGAACTAACGAGGAGAACGTCAATATAAAGATCCCAACAAACCTTACCGTAAACAATTGAGAGAGACGAGAGATCAATGCCAGCCCCTGCAAAATTTCGTGTATAAGTCTTCACGTAAGAGACTGTTGATGATCATGCCCTACTGCTGAAATGGCATTTACCTGCGCCGCTTTTACCGCCCAGAAGGCATCGTTGTAGTGCTACGGAAAGCTCAGCAGATAGTTCGTCACCACCTCTGCCCTGTGATTTAGGATAAGCAGTTGTTTATAGATAGGTTATGTATAGAGTAGACCCAATATGTTATCAACTATTAGATCTGAGACACAGACCATGACAAGCAAATGACACAAATGCTACAAGTATCATGATGTCTTGATCATTGTAACAAGTATTGTAGTGATTCGTTCACAGGGGTTTTACTTGCCCTGCAATCAGCTCACAGTAAAACTAGCATTTGAAGCATCACTCAAGAGAGCATCCATATAGCAGCTGTCCAGAAACTCTTCATTATCATCACAAACATCTGAAAAAGATAAGTTTTCTACCTCAAAGGTTGGCTCAGCAGTAGGGCTGCAATCCACATATATTGAAACCTTTCCTTTATCGGGACGAGATGGGTTTGGCCTACCAAGTTCAGCCTGCAAAGAAATTATGTAGCACCTTATTGAAGTTTATGCAGTTAACTCTGAGAAACGTGAAAGAGGAGAACAGCACAATCTATCAAGAACCAGAAATTCTTCCACAGCAAAAGTACCTTCACACTTGCAATAACATCAGTCGCCCCCAGCTTCACTCTTGACGAACCACTAGCCTTTCAATTTCCCAAGGCACCAAAAGAATCATTCAGTAAAGGAAAACGCATTCCATAGTAACAACTCACGGATACTCGATTGAAAAGGGGAAAAAAATCGAAAATTCATATACCTGAGGAATGACGCCAGTTTCAACGAAAATGGGCCGGTACATCAACCTTCTACGCCCATCCGTACGCAGATCCTGGGCAATCCCGCCCTTTATGAAGTTCTTCTCTCCCAAGGAAAGGCCAACCATGACTCCGAAGCTGAACACGAAAACGATTCTGTACGCTAACGTAAACAACAATCAAAGCAGCAAATATATATACGTTTTTTCTACGGCGGAGGTGATGATAGCTCAATCTTTTATATGGCGGGGGACTGGTCGTGCGACGACAGAGAAATAGGCGATGGAACGAGCTTGTAAATCAGCCGCGGCGGAGCTGCGGCGGCGGCTATGGGGCTGTTCTTAATGCTTTCGTTAATGGGCCAACTTTTCAGTAAATGGGCCGTATTTTAAAGTATATGGGCCGTTATGGGCTTATTTAGTGATGAAAAACTTCATCTTCCTCACTCAGTTTAAAGAAACACGTTCCCGCGCTACTATACTGTAATAACTAATAAGAGCTCCCCATTCACATTATCAAGCTTTTCCCATAACATATTTGAGCACAGTTCACTCAGTTCATACGTTTTGAACTTATGTATTAGTAAATAAAAAAAGTCGCCAATAGACCACTGTGTTCAAAGGCAACAATCAATGCTGCAAATGATGATATTCTAAGAATTTCACTTTATCATTTAAACTTTGTCCCTGAAATCTATGAGATAACTGTTGGTCAGCGCAGCGAGGGAAAGACGAAGACAACAGAAAAAAGGTGGTTTTGAGATTTAAATGATGAAACGTTACAATTTGAATAACACCACCGTCCAAAAAGATATTCAACTCCATTTCTTTGAAGTGAGAATGTCCTCGATGAAGCAAACTCCTCATGCAGTATAAATAAACCATACCACCTTCGCCTTCATAGCCCAGCTAAGTTCTACTAACTTCCCAAATTGCATGCAAGTAGATATAATTTTAGATTTGAAGGTTCTCCCTTAATTGCTCATTCACCATCACTAACTAATATATATTTTCAATGGCTAATCGTAATTTGCATGTGATGCTCGTTGATCATATCAGCGACGACCACGACAATGCTAAGCTAATGTTAGAACACTTCTCTTACAAAGGTATGGTTTGAAGTCTTTCGTTTTGATTCTTTGGTTACTATATATATCGAAAGGGAGTAGTTATTTACAAACTATCCCTTATGATTCGCAATAATCTGTTATTGGATTATTTCAGTTACTGCGGTGAAGCTTGCATCTACAGCTATATCGATCATATCGAATGGGAAAACCGAGCATCTGCCCGACGCTGTAATAGCCAATGCGAATTCGCCCGACTCCTTTAGCTTCAAGCTTGTCCAAGATGCTTCTAAGATGGGCATTCTAGTGATATGTATGTACTTCATAATCATAAAAAAATTCATACTAATCTTAAATTAATGGCTTTCTTATTCTTTGTATTTACTCTCTCGGTCGTAAATTAAAGTGGTTTCGGAAGAAGATGACGTGGCAACTGCGATGAGGGCTTTAGAGGAAGGTGCGTTTCTCTGCGTAAAGAAACCAATTCAGCTTCACTACGTTGAGTATCTGTGGCAGCACGTCGCCCGGGAGAGAACACGAAGACTGTACCGAGACCTCGAGCAGATATTATTTTGCGAAGATCCATCGAAGAACTCTGCTGTTATTATCGATGACGATGACGATGATGTTTCGAGAAGCAATAATAATCTGCGTGGTGGAAACCCTAGAAATGATAATAATGTTATCCACCATAAGAAAGTATGGATAGAGTGGACCGAGGAGCTTCACGACAAGTTTTTAGCTGCAATTCGAACCCTCGGAGAAGGAAGTATGTGTGAAATTAAATCTCACTATCTTTTCTTTCTTCCTTATCCTTACGATGCGAAAAAAGGAAAGGAATATCATATGAACTTGGCATTATATTTTTTCTTGTCATGAATTGAATTAGGGTGTTATCCAAAGGACATACTCGATATAATGGACGTGCCAGGGCTTACAAGAATGCAAGTGGCGAGCCATCTTCAGGTTATTTTTCTTTTTCCTTTTTCAAATGGACGCATTACGTAATTCGACATGTATTTAGGGTAAATATTTCTGTTGCAGAAATGTCGGGGCGGGAAATGGCAACCTCCCAAGGAGAGAAAATCGAGAACGAAAAGTAACAACAATGGTAATAATAATCAAGAAACCACTAGAACTTCGACGAAGAGCAACAAGGCACGCCGTGCGAAGCCCATGAGATTTGGATCCATGCCTTTGCCAAACGACCAAGACAAAACTCATCGTGAAAACCCTAATATCAATCATCATCATCATGATTTCAACTTACTCTCCCATCAACCTCAGAATCCTTACAGTAGTCACTTCACCATAGATAATAATAACGACTTGGAAGAAACTTTCATTAATGTGGGACAGCTCGAGTTTTCGAAAGAACCACCCTTCGATGCCCAAAGTGTACTTACGCCAAGCTCGAACCTCGGAAGCATTATCGATAACTCTGAGGATGGTCTCGATTTCGTGGATTCTACAGCTATGATGAGACACGAGTTCTCCTTTCTTCAACAGGCATTTGTTTCCGACCAAGGTTCGTCCTTTTTCTTATGTGGGACTCGTAAGTTTTATCGAACAATATTCTTCTATTTTCACTTGTTATTGGTACTTTGCATTGCAGGACCTGATATGGCTGGCTATGTATATGCAACTACTTACGAAGACTAGTCAAGATTAACTGAAGGAAATAACATGTTTTATAATTGATCGATCAATAGATGGGAGGAAGATGGTTTTTTTATAATGAGAGAGATATATTATTAGACGTAGCTCTCATGCAAGAACAATATATGAAATGACTGATTATTTCTGACCTTATTACAACGTGCAAGAATATATATATCGAATTATAACATTTAGCATAGCATTCTCCTTTTGACTCGATCGGCTATGGGGGATTTTTTTACACTATCCCATTTTTTGGCCTGACTCGTCCATATGTCTCCATTTGTAATGCTAAATCAATAGCCTTGACCAGTCCTTATTAGTTGACTTGGTAAACGGTATTAAATATGATTTACGTTACACCTCTCATCGACAAAAACAATCCACATCACTTTCACACGTCATATTCCAAAGCCGAGCTGAGTGTGACCTTAAAGCTCTAACAATCATAAATAAACAGCTTGAAATTTCATTGAAATTTGAAAAGAGAGAAAAAAACGATAAGAGAGGAATCATCTGTTGGTCTTGGTCTGCGTCTCCCATCAAAGTTGACTTGGGGACTATTCCTTTTCCTCTGGTGATTTTTTCCAGTTTCTTCAGCAAGACGCTAAAAGCAAAGGGTGTTTTTTTTTTGTGTGATTCTTTCCTTATATCTCACTCAACTTCCAACGTTCTTCGATTCCATTCATCATCGTCATCTTCAATGGCCTTAGCTTGCAAGTAATCAATCCCTCTGATTCCTCTGTTTCTTCATTCACTTCTGCAAAACAGCGAAAGTCTTCTTGAAAAAAAAAAACCAATGGATGAATCTTATTCTCCAACCGTAAATTCAGTATCGACATCATCGACTCAAACCGAGCCCATAGCAGAATTCTCGACCTTCATCGAAAAGTTAAGCCCACTCCTCGAAGAGATGAGAGAAAGCATTGATTTTTCGGACCAGCCCGCTATGGAGAAAGCCATGGACTCCCTCGAAACAGATTACAGCAGAGCCAAGGCAGCGATCAAGTCTCAAACCATTCAGTCCTCGCCTGCAAAACAAGTCGAGTGTTTGATACAGAACCTTGGGAGATCGCTGGGGCTCGTCCTATTCGCCGGGAATCAAGGGATACCTATCTGCAACAAAGAAAAAATCGAGGGCTTGTGCAAGGAGATGATGAACGTTAGGTTTGATTCCATTCTAGACAGCGAATCAGAGTTTGTTCTTGAGGAAGAAACAGAGTATGCTATCGATGAAGAAACAGAGGATAGGAGTAGAACAGAGCATGAGATAGTAGAAGAAGAGGAAGAAGGTGAACCGAGCATGGACGATCTCGTCTTGCAGATAAAGTACGCCAACGAAGAGAACTTCGAAAAAAATCTTCTGGGCCTGCAGAAATTAATAATGGACGGTCAGATATTCGATGAACGGATCATCGACGAAGGCGTCATCAAAGTCTTATGCAGGAAACTGAGCACAAGCAAGGGAAACGAAAGAGTGATCATAATTCGGATACTGAGATATCTCTCTCAACAGAACGATCAGCACAAGGTAATTCACTGATATTTAAAACCCAGAATTACTCGAGAAAAACAGATTGCGATAAATCATCATACGAGTTTAAATAGTCTGAAGTGTGCAGGAGAAAATGAAGGACCTCGAGTTCTTGTCGTTGCTGGTCAAGTCTCTCGCAAGAGACGTCGAGGAGCAGAGAGAGACCGTAAGACTTCTGTCGAATCTTTTCGACGATCCCTCGGTTGTCAGAAAAATCGGTAGAATACGAGGTTGTGTGCTGATGCTCGTCACTATCTCAAACGGTAATGATCACGAAGCTTCGCAAGGCACAAAAACGCTGTTGAGCGCAATGTCGAGCAATACCCAGCACGTTCTTCACATGGCCGAAGCAGGTTATTTCAGTCCTCTGGTTAGATACCTCGAAGAAGGTAAGAAAAGATGATTCTTGATCTGTTCTTTCTTTCTCCAACTGTTATTACATCCTTGTTTTCGGGGAGGCAATCTAATCATTATTTCTCCACTCAGGTTCAGACATGAGCAAAGTACTGATGGCCACTGCTATATCGAGATTGAAACTTACTGATCAGAACAAAGACTCGCTGGGCCAAGAAGGGGCTATCCAGCCTCTCGTCGCAATGTTCAACAATGGAAATCTCGAGGCGAAACTCTCGTCATTGAACGCCATGCGAAACTTATCCACTTCGAAGGAGAACATCCAAAGGCTGGTAAAATCGGGCATCGTGGCTTCGTTATTACAGCTACTATTCTCCGTAACGTCTGTATTGATGACTCTGAGGGAGCCCGCGTCGGCGATTCTTGCTAAGGTGTCTCAATGCGAAGGCATACTTGTCAGGCAAAACATAGCTCAGCAGATGCTATCGCTTCTGAGCCTCTCGAGCCCTGTGATACAGAGGCATCTCTTGGAATCTTTGAACAACATCGTATCCCATGTAAGTGCGTCCAAGCTAAGGAAGAAGATGGAGGAAGGCGGAGCTGTTAGGGTGATCATGCCCTTCTTCAAAGAAAGAGATGTGCAGATACGGTTGGGAGCTTTGAAATTGGCGTACGAGCTTTCCAAGGATGCAGCTCGGGGAGATATCAAAGAACAATTCGATTACGATCATGTAGGCTTTTTGTCGAACATGTTCTGTGCGTCGACCTCGGAGACAGAGAAGGCTTACTCACTAGGAATAATCAGCAATCTGCCGACGACTGACGCGAGAATCACAGACGTGCTCAAGGATTCCAACGTTTTGCCTCCGATGGTGTTAGAAACGACGCGTTTGAGCCAAGAAAACGTGCTCTTGGCAGAGAGTATAGCCACCGTTCTCATCCGATTCACAGTTCCCACCGATAAAAGGCTGCAGCGATACTCCGTCGACAATGGGGCGATTCCCGCCCTTGTGAAGCTTCTCTCGAGCCGTTCAGGGAAAGCCCAGCGCAACGCTGCCACGTGCTTGTCTCAGCTATCGCACAATTCTCCGAGTCTCTGCAAATCCCGGCGATTGAAATGGCTGTGCGGCCCTTCATCTTCTTCATCAGGCTCGTTCTGCGAGGTCCACGGCGGCCACTGCAGCGTGAAGAGTACGTTCTGCTTAATCAAGGCGAACGCCATGGCTCCGCTGATTAAGATCTTGGAAGGCGAGGCGACGGATTCGTACGAAGCGGTCCTCGGCTGCGTGTCGACGCTATTGGAAGACGAAATCTGGGAAAACGGATGCGATTACCTGGCGAAGGCGGCGCCGTCCGTGCCGGCGATCATCGGCGTTTTGTGCTGCGGCGGGAGCGATTTGAAATCGAAGGAGAAGGC
Organism: Craterostigma plantagineum; assembly: GCA_027422505.1. Lineage (NCBI taxonomy): Eukaryota > Viridiplantae > Streptophyta > Magnoliopsida > Lamiales > Linderniaceae > Craterostigma > Craterostigma plantagineum. Next base: position 312,882 of record JAPQWV010000633.1, read on the forward strand.
TCTTTGGATTCTCGAGAGGGTGTTTAGGGTGAAGTCCCACGGCGAAGAGTTCGGCGAATGTGCGCAGATGGTGCTTATCGATCTTGCTAAGAACGGCCACGATGATCTGAGGCCACGTGTCGCGCGTTTATTGGCTCAGCTCGAGCTCTTGCAAGTTCAATCTAGTTACTTCTGAATGCTTAGATTTCGATTTGCGTCTTACATTTGACAGTTGAGATGAGTCATACAAATTTTAGATAGCGCGTCTTTTGAAATGTGGGTCCCAGTTTGCGCGCGTGTCGTTGACGACAGCGACTCAACATCATCATAATTCATAATGCCTTCTTTTCCTTGATCTTCGTTCTCTCTCCCTCTCTCTCCTTTTTCTCTTTTTCTTCACAAAGATCAATTCCTTACAATCGACGCAAAACCCATCTGAGGTAGAGAGATTTAGATTCCTTCGGTCACAGCAAAGAGAAAAATTCCGAAAACCCTTCGTTTTCCATGGCAGACCATCACCGCCATAGCAGAAAGAACGAAACGAAGGCAATGGAAACGTCAACGAAATCAAAAGCCCACCAATCTTCCTCCGTCTTCCACCGTTGTAGGACGATCCACCAATCGTCGCCGGCGGCGACGCAGATTACGAATAAGCCCCTCCAGCATCTCTACGACGGCGCCTCGACGTTCCAGCGAAACGGTTCGATCAAGGCCCTCCACGGCCCAAGCCACCATTCGCCATCATCTTTCTTCAATTCGATCTTGAAGAACAAAGTTAAGAAGCTACGCTCCATCTTCGACAGGCACCCACACCAAGAACATACTCCCAAAATTACCCCTGAAAATCCCACCTTGGCCCTGCCCGGGACCGAGGACAGGGTGGTCATTTACTTCACGAGCCTTCGTGGGGTGCGCAAGACTTTCCAAGACTGCCACAGCGTGAGGATGATCTTCAGAGGCTTTCGAATAAACGTGGACGAAAGGGACGTATCCATGGATTTGGGATACAGAAAGGACCTGCAAACGATCCTGGGAAACAAGAACAACGACGTCGTTTTGCTGCCTCAGGTATTTGTGAAGGGGAAGTACGTCGGCGGCGCTGACGTGGTGAAGCACTTGCTCGAAATGGGAGAGCTCGGAAAGATGTTGAAGGGAATCCCTTTGGGCGATTCGAGCCCTTGTGATGCTTGCGGAGATGCGAGGTTCTTGCCCTGCGAAAATTGCAGTGGAAGTCGAAAGCTCTTCGACGACGACGAAGGGGAATACGTGAGGTGTTTGGAGTGTAATGAGAATGGGCTCGTCAAGTGTCCGTTGTGTTGCTATTAGGGTTCAAATAAGACCAAAGATCTGCGCTTGTCTGTGGATTGTTGGGAGACTTTTTCAAGAAGTAAGATCGCCTGGGATTCGAGGGATGTGAATAGATTAATTGTGTAGGAAAAATTTGATTTGCTTGTCTCTTCTTTCTCGCCTTCTTGTGCTAAGGATGCGCCTAAGGTGAGTTGTGTAATGTGCTGCTGCATTAATTTTCTTTGCTGAGTTCTGATCTCTGCTAAGTCTTCGTGTGTCTGAAAACACTTCTTCTTGCGTTTTCGACTCTCTCTTGTGGCCTCCCATTGTATGTGATTTTAATGGATTGTGAGCTTTTTCAGACGTGTATCTGAATCTGATGCATTTTCATGTAAGAAACTGATCAAGAACGAGGCAAATAACTGACAATCTCTTCCATTGCAACAAATGTAAGGCAAGTAATACAAGGATTCCATCTATTAGATTCAAGACCTGAGAATTTCATCAGGGTTCATTACATTCAACTCAGCGTCACCTACAGGGCTGAAAAAGTGCCAACTGGACCCGTGAAAGGCTTTAAAATACTCGTCAGAAAAAGGCCGGATTTCGAGCTCTTCTGTGAATCTCCTAGCACTCAGTATGTGCTTCCTCGTATGCCACAGAGACGAACTATTGCACACCGAAAAATGTTCCTCGTACGCCCTGAAGCTATTACCAAACACCAAAATACGGGTCAATCGATCTAAAGTCCAATTCGCTGCCAGGAGATTGTCGTAAAGCTCTGCTTCGCAGTGTGGCATGAAGAACAGAGTAGGTTTCTCAGCTTCCCTTCTGCCTTGCTCATTAACTGATAAAACAGCAGCCTAGAGATTCCATGACGTTCGATTCTGCCAAGGAAATCACTGGGTCGAACACTTGTATTTCCCCTATCCAATCGAGCTTCTTCTTCATCAAAATCGCTAGGCTGAGCTGTAATCTTGGTGGGTCGAACGAATCGATGCTTCCAATCCATATATTACCATCTGCATCTTATCTTCTGAGCCTAATACCTTGACAAACTTGTCTTTGACGTGAGGGGTTTTTATTTGGTCGAAGAAAGAATTGCAGAACTCAGAATTCTTGAGCCTATTGATGCAAATGTCCATTTTTCGCATCAGTTTCGATTCCCTTTCGGGATTTTTTTCAAGATCGGAGGGTTCCCAGGAATGCAAATCTTTCTGTAGTTTGGTATCGTTGGCGTTCGAAAATTACGACCTTTCTTACCACGACGTGGTAATACGACCGTCCACTCATCGGCTTGGTTAGGTTTTTCTGGGCTGAAATTTTCGGGGGAAGTAGCCATTGTTGTAAGATTCTCCTGAACAAAGAAATAGTACCAAAATCTACTGATATTCAATACCTATCAAAATTCTATTCTTTTGAAAAGTCGCTAAGGTTTTCTTACACTGTCAGCATTGTTCTTATCTGTAACATTTAAACTAAGAGAGCTCCATAGCTCATGGACATAACATAGACGATGAAGAAACTGGGATATCCCAACTCTATCAACATTCAGTCATAAAATGGGGGCATATTCATATTCATCAATCAAACCCAACTCGAGGAAAAAAAATTAATAGTTCCATGATAAAATCAATCAATCACCTCAAAGATTCTTCAAGATTAAATTTCAGCGCCAGAGTTTGATTTCTCGTCGGAGCTTCTTCGGTGGCGCAGCCCTCTTCGTGGGTCAAGAAAATCGTGAGCTAATTCAATAGAAAAGGGCCGAAAACCCATAATCGACAGCATTTTGTGACGCAATTCACAAAATACTTCCAAGTTTTAGGACGATATGTAATTTTACCATTTTAAATCTCCCGTAAAAATATAATGCAAAATGACCCCCAAACAAAAATCCTTTGTGCTTGGGACTTCCAGGGCAGGCTTTTGGGTAAGGCAACTAAAGCAAGGGCTTTAGGCCCCCAATATTTTGGGCTCCATGATTTAATTTAGTATTATAGTTATGTAAAAATATAATTAGGCATAATGTTTTGAGGCTCCAATATTTGTTTTGAGTAATTGATAGTCCTTGGTTTGGACCAAGTAAACGTCGATGGCTGACGTGATAGCCTGCAAACTACGCTAACCAGGTTAACCACATTAGGGCATTCTATGTATGACATGCTCAACTCAAAATATTTAGTAACAGGAGAGTCGACCGTTCCAATGACTTTGAGCCCAAAATTATATAAAACATACATATTATTTTTATTTCTTTTAGTTAAACTAGGCTTTTCACCTTCTCATTTGTCAGCTTCACTTTCCTTTTTTCATTTTTTTCTTCGCTCCGCGGGCCTTTTAATATTTTATCTTTTCTGTATCCAGTCGTATTCCCCTTGTTAATTAGTTATAAAGAATTTAAAAAAGTTAAAGTTAATTTTCTTATAAAACATCTGTTTTCTAAAAAGTTCCATTAACAGAAATTTAAATTTAAATTTTTAACTTCACCTTCTATAAGCTTCAATATCATAATTACTTATCTTAGGGAGTGTTGCATTGGATTGAAAATAAAAACTTTGTACATAATATTATTTTTTAAAACAAAGGCCTCGTTTTAACATTTGCTTGAGATGATTGGCCGGCCCGGTGACTTCGAGGTTATTGCACGTCGAATAAAACTCCATACATATACTACAACGTTAGTATTTAAATGGTATTATTCATTAGAATTAATTTACAATATTTAAAATTCTATTGCCTTCAACCTCTATATCTCTGCTTACCATGACTACCAATCCAGTACTATTGAACCTCGGATAACGCGAAAAAAAAAAAGAAGGGAAATAAAAAGAAGATTCACACAAGCCTTCATAGCTCCCCAAAACATCCAACTGATCAAAAGGATCATTGAAAAGAAGCTGTTGCTCGGCCATGTTTATTGGATCAATGTTCCCAAGAACGAGGTTGAACTTGCAACAGTTGCCTCTTCTGAAGACAAAGATTGACTATAGTATTGCTCGCTCACGTTGTTATAACCATTATTACAGTCGATTTCTTGAAACCCTTCGCTTGTGCTATTATTATTAGTATGATGATGACTATGATCCATGATTCTTGATACGTCCGAGTTCTTACCCGTGAGTTCTTGAACTAAAGACCTAAACCTATCAGCACTAGTCTTCACCTTCATGGGATTAGAAATGTAGACGACTTTGAGTGAGTTCTGATTCTTTTGCTTTTGGCTCTTCGCCTTTCTTGAAACCCTCTGATTATTTGCATTCATGTTTTTTTTATGTGAAAGATTTGATACTTGTATGTTACGTGACCATCTCGTATTTATAAATACGTGGTCTTAAAGGGTTCTTTCCGGAAAGAGATAAAGATTGACTGCTGAATAACAGAATGGAAAATAGAAAAGAGGAAAAGGATATGTTTTCTTTTTTTTTTAAAAAAAAAAAACTTAGGAAGGTTAGATGACGTAGACTAACGACCATGTTTGAGCCATGTCACAAGATAAGATGAGTCATTACCAATTGACATATTTGGACAAAAATGACCGTTGGCATCATTTAGACAAAAAGAATGAGTCATGTCCTATTGACACATTTGGCATATATTGCAGTACCTTCTGGCATATATTACAGTACCTTGTTGTCATATATTACAGTACCTTGTTTGCCTATTTACGGTTCCTTATTGGCATTTTATTACAGTACCTTGTTGTCATCCATTACAGTACCTTGTTGGTATATATTACGGTACCTTATTGGCATTTATTACAGTACATTGTTGTCATATATTACAGTACCAAATTAGCATATATCAGTACTTTGTTGACATATATTACAATATCTTATTGTCATATATTACAGTACATTTTGTTGGTATCATTTGGATAAAGAATGTGCCACATACAAAAGTGCAACAAAATGTTTTGGAACAAAAGCAGTAACGAATAATGGCAACTACGACCCTACGTCGATACGACCTCTCTACAAGTACGACGATTATTCTGTATTTTTCACATCTTTTGCACTTGTTGGATCTTTTATCTACCTGAGAAGGAATCCTCTGCATCTTTCAGCAACCAAAAAGAACACAATGCCCGGTCACGAATAAAAATTTCCCGTCATCGGTTAGAGCATTCATCTCGTGCGTCGTCGCTTCATTATCGATATTAAAAATGACTCCCTTTATCTCCACAATGTAAAACAACGTCCCGCCACTAACCGAACTTGTAGACGATATTTTCAGATAATGACAACCTGTATAAATGGTACGCCTGTATAGTTTACAATGGTACAGCGCGTACGCGGACATCTTGGTACCGTTAGACACATAAAATGGTACGTAATAAACATAACAAATGGTACGTAATAACAGTTATATAAGAAACCTAAATCCCGATGGATTAGCCTCAATAACTATCAAGAATCGACATCCACCCTTACATCGAGCTCTTAGATCGCATTCAGCTCCCAGATCTGGGTTTAATTTTCTCACGAGTGCAATCGATTAACCACACCCAAGCAAAATAAAGCCTTACATGACAAAATCGAGACCCTAAATCGAGAACCCAACGTTCAATAGGGTCTTCGATCCTTGTCCGGCGCCGGCACGAGCAGGAGGAGTTGGTCGGCAAGAAGAATCATCGCGGCGAGCTGAAGGTCGATTTTGCAGAGAAAAAAAAAGCTGAAATGAACTTCTAAATCATTTAATAAGGGTATTTTCGTATCTTAGGTGATTAGGTACCTAAGTGTAAAATTTTATCAACTAGGTACCTAGGTTAAAAATAGTTCTGACAAGGTACCTAAGTGGCGAGTTTTTTTTCCTATTGGGTATTTATTATGTGTAGATTTGCGAAAAAGAAACAATATGCTCTTTTTTGTTTATTTCTTTAATCTACATACAACTTTTAAGTCTAGAACTCGTCGACTATACGAGCTTGCGTTCGAGTCTATAAATGATTATTCCACTTTGTTTACAACGAATTATATCAGGATATGCAAATCTGAATTATCATCCTTTGTATTAAACCAAGAATTAATTATTTGATTGATTTTCATCTACTTAAAATTTCCAAGATGAACTGCTCTCGTCTCATAGGGAAAACCGTGATGTTTCAAGTCATTTATAGTCACAGGCTGTACGAAGTCAAAAAAGCAATTGGGATTCTTGCTTTCATATTTCGGCCCACAGAGATTTGAAGCATAAGAAGATCAAATGTGGGTGACAACGAAGTTTCCGCACTTGTAATGTCTACATCTAACATTAGTTTGCATTACTCTCACAAAATGCAAAGGTCGCAAACTTGCTACCTTACTAAAGATGATATGTTCCAAACAGCAATGAATAAGCACCACCAATCGTTTTAAGCAATGGCATATGTTCTTTATAGGGTCGAAGAAAATGCATTGATTTGCAAGTTATGATGTTTGCAACTGACATGTATTGACTCGAACTTATATATAAATGGACATGGATAGGACTAAAAAACAGAACTTCTAAGTCAAATCACAAAAGGTCGAGCTGCTTCATAGCTATGGCTCTCAAACAAACACAAAAACACGAATAACTACGACTATTGCTCTTACCCCCTTCCTCGTAGACAGTTGACTCGATCAACAGCTGCAAGGACACAAAGCAAATTGTGTATTCATATTGCAAAAACAAAAGCCTCGTCTTCACGCATTTTCAGGGCGGGGCTTATTTAAAGATCGGTAATGCAGATAAGAAATTTACATATGAATACACAGCAGCAAGCCAAAAAACCATGAAGGTATATCGAGCATAAGATGATCATCTTACGCCATTCAATTAATATTCAACAGTCTTTTCACAACAATAGCTGATTCATGTTTCCTATTTCTGGTGCCACGCCAAATAAACCTAGAGAAAGCAGCAAGCTTGAACCTTAAATCTCCAGGCACATTGAGCGATGACTCTTCTATGACGATATATGCATCTATATTAGCCCCTTTATAGACGATGAATGTAAAACCAAACCTTTCTTGGAGATTGGTTTCAAAGCCAAATCACAGTGATATAAATAGCATTCATTCCAGCATTTATATATCAGCAAACATCAAACAAGGCTCTGTACTAATGTTTCGACAATCAAATACAATTAGCCTTCGCCTACGGTTACACCTCATCGAAACTCATCCAAGATTAAAACCTCGTGGAACGCAAGACAAAGAAGCTATAGCAAACATACACACGCATCATGGAAAAAAAAAAACCCCGCAAAAACGAAAAGAAAATCAGCTCTAAAACAGAGGCCGAGGACTTCAAATACCTGAAATGGAAATTGGGCGACGAAATCACAGCTCGAGCTTGAGCTCCTCCTTCTGATCGCTCAGATAGTGCAGAACGTAGGGAGCGACGCGGATCACAACAACCCAAGCTCCAAACATCGCCACGTGGCTCCTCAGCTGCTTCAGAGCCGCTGCTTTGTCTGGCTTGCGCATGAAAAGTCCTGGAAACATTTTTCCTCCCTTTGCCTTCTTGATTCAATCTACTCTTCTACGCTCGATTAGCTGTGTCGTCTTCGTATGTCCCCCAAAATGAGAAAAAAAAATGTAGAACAGCATATGCATATGCAAAACCCTATCCCTAGTGAATTTGAGATCGGTAAGGATTGGTACTGGGCCTTTACTTGGGCCGAACTATTAGTTGACGATCCACTATTAGGCCCAATACATGTAATTTCATTTATTCTTTTTCCTCGTTTTATTTATAAGGGCTATTTTAAAAATAAGATTACTTTTGGTTTCTTTTTAAAAAAAGGGAACTTGACCGAGTCAATTAAAAAAAGAGGAACATGTTTCCTTAATTAACTAAACCTCTAATTAATACCTAAATAAAAAAAAAGAAATATATATATAAAATAAAAAGAAAACGCACCAACCTCATTGATTAATGCACCCACGAAGCACCAAAACGAGATCTTGAAGGAAAAACGAGCTGAAGCATCCGCCGAAATCGAAACACCCAAGCTCCAAGAATCCCAATTTCGTTCTTGAACGCATATACAGTAAGTTCCGTTCATGTTAACGCCGTTACAAGTATATATTATCGGGCATTGTAATTTCCGTTCATGTTAATGACATTTACATTTCGAGCATCGGGTATTAGATTTTCGAAGGTTTGGGTAGTTATGGGTAGCATTTTTAACCTTAGATCTGTGCGAATTTGCAGACATTTTCGTTTTCCGATTATTCGAGTCTGTTATTCGAGTTTAGTTTGACTCGAAAAGTTACTCGGATAGTTTGTTTTGGCAACATACAATTCGGACATCAAACTCGAATAACTCGGAACTTTACTCGATTAATACTATATTTATGTAATTTTACACTTACATATTATTCGATATTATAATACTCGGACATGTTATTCGAGTTAAACGTAAACTCGAATGTCTTACTCGAATAATTTTTGTTTCCGAATATTTATTTACTCGAATAAGTCGTTTGCAATAAAAGTTGATTTATTCCATTTATTTCTTCGATAACAATTTATCGAGTGTCTTCAAACTCTTAATACTCGAATTCTCTATTCGAGTTCCTTTTACTACTCGAATAGTTTACTCGATTATTTCTATTTTTCGAGTATTGAAATTATTCGAATAATGCATATTGCAATTAAATTTTATTAACAATGATTTGTTTCATATGCAGGTTATGCCGACCAGCATCATGATTGATTACGATGGAGATGGATAATTGGGAATGATAATAATGGACATGGGTTCCAAGGATGGGAACAAATATGAAGTCCATTGGGTTTCGATGTCGATTTTGTTTGCTGGACGATCTGCGGAACGAAATATACGAGACTATTGGCGTAAGCGGGAGGCCGGAGTTAAAGCTAAGTTATCAGCCATCTATGAGAGGTATGGAAGGGTGTGCTCCGTTGTATATAAAGAATGATCGAGAGTTGAAGGGTTATATATCTTAGGAGGTCCAATGGATAGACCGATTCTCCGTGTGGAGATTGGGACTCCCTACGACCTCCACCGTCAAACTCTCGCGGATCATGAAGTTGGTCCCGTTCCAATTGAGGTTCGTAGCGATGGAGGTGGTTACATCGATGATTATTTTGACCGTATCATCGACTTTGGCGGATGCGAAGATGTGAATTATGGGGGTGAAGGTCACAATGAGGCGAACGACCGTGATGAGAATGTTGCATCACGGCAGAACGTGCACGTCAATTTTTGATGCGTAGACGGAGAAAATGCGGACGGGAATGATGAGAGGAGGAGGAAGAGGAAAATGCAACTATTCCTAGCGATCGTATTCTTTTTACCGACGGTTCCACCATGAAGGTCGGTGATGAATTCGAGATAAAGGCCGTCAGATTGGATCCAAAAAGTTGCTATAGAGGCATGCTTCGAGGTCATATTATAAATCTTCCCGATCGTACTATGGCGTGAGATGCAAAGAGGATGGATGTACTTGGAGGATATGGACGGCGAAGATTAAGGATACATCCGTATTCTCGATTCGTACGTATTGCACACACATACGTGCGACCTTGCAAATCGGCAAGCAAGACTCACTCAAGCATCGTCAACCTCCGTGAGTGATATGCTGCTTGAATCTTTTCAGGGTTCAACAAGTACAACCGGCCCCTAAACTCATTCAACACATGATGAGAAATCGTGGGATTGAAGTTTCGTACTTCAAAGCATGGAAAGGAGGCATTTTAGCACAAATGCAATGAAGGGTGACCCCGATGAGAGTTACAAGTTGTTGCCGTCGTACCTGTCGACGTTGAGAAGATGAATCCGGGAACCATAGCAAGTGTATATCTGGACGACGAGCGGAGATTTAAGCACGCATTCCTATCCCTTGGTGCTTGTATTGCGGG